>JADLZN010006182.1:0-432531 GCA_018155175.1 Sinocyclocheilus anophthalmus | reverse complement strand
AAAGACTCTCAGTGGAGAGTCCTACCCTGGGAATGGTCTGCAGAAGGAAGATGGTCTCGACAGATGCTTACAACAAAGGTTGGGAGAGCGCCCTGTATGCCAGGGCAACCGCTTTCGACCACTAAAAAATATTAAAAAAATGGTCAGAAAAGAGAGAGGCCGTCGGCTTCACAGCAACTGCCCCTGGAAATGACTAGTTTAGTATGTCTCGGGACCTTCACACCTTTCTGGCCCAGACCGAATCCGGCGACACGAAGTTCCTATATAAACTCGCCCAGGGCCTCGGTACTTCCTTGAAGACAAGGGATGCTTGTTGGGGGGGGGGGTGGGGGGGGCTTCTGGGGGTGCACTTGTGGTTCAGGGGTCGCAATTGCCGCGGCCCATACACCTCCCTTCCTTTCTATGCTTTCCCACGATGCCCCCTGCCATCCCACAGGTAATCCGTTCGTCGCAGATAGAGAGAACAGGCAAACACAACGGTTCTGTGGGGCCCCTCTCTGAGCTCGAACCAAACATTCTGGTTCGCAGAGATGAACTCCGCTGCTACTCAGACCATGCCCTGTGACGCCCATTCACCTCAGCAGCGGGCCTGAAAACACAGAAGCTGGACGATTTTCTCCCCCAGAATGGAAACCACGAATGATATAAAGGACCATCCTAGTTTTATTTTTTCTGAAACGGGAAAACAGGGACACGATGTATTTATGGCACTACATACCGCCCCCTCCAGCCCGAGCTTGGAAGGCTTTAGCTGAGCTGTGCTCTGAGCTGTGGGCTCTGCACCTCTGGGCTCTCGATGGGAGCCTGCAGACCTAGTTGTTAGTTTTTTTTAAAGGGGTCTAGGAGGCTCAACCCGCCTCCCCCCATCACCGTCCCTACATGGGATCTGCCCACTGTTCTGAGGGCCCTGAAGTGTCCTCCCTTTGAGCCGCTGCAGTCTGTTGACCTTCGGTCCCTCTCATTAAAAACCGCTCTGCTACTGGCTTTAGCATCGGTAAAGCGTATGCAGGCGCCTCTGTGAGCTCCCCACCTGCCTTGAATTCGGGCCCAACCGGATTTCAAGGTCGTCCTAAAGCCGAGGCATGGTTATGTACCTAAAGTGCTCTCGACTCCGTTCAGAGCACAGGTAATAGCTCTTTCGGCGCTTCCTCCTTCGGAGCAAGACCAAGAGCTGAATTTACTCTGCCCCGTCAGGGCATTGAGAATATATAGTGATCGTTCCGCCCCGTTCAGGCAGTCGGAACAGCTTTTGTATGCTTCGGTGGCCGCACCAAATGGTCTCTGGTCATGGAGCAGAAACTTTCCAAATGGATAATCAATGCTATCTCATGCTCTTCTTTGGGTCTACAATGCCCCATGGGAGTAAGAGCCCACTCAACAAGGCTTGGTCTAGCAGTGTGTCCATTGCAGAGATTTGTGAGGTGGCCAGCTGGGCCTCGCCGTCCACATTTACCAGGTTTTATAACAGGTCCGGGACCTTTCTGCTTAAACGGGCTCACTCTTGCCATATGGCAAAACCAGTGCTTCAGGCGTTTGCATTCTTCACTGTACACTCTTGGCCCCCACTGAGTACCGAGACTGTACAAATTTCTCTTGGAACGATTACTCAACGCCGGGCCAACCTCTGTGAGTTTGGCCCAATTGCCTCATGCGGGGCTTCCCTGCAAAATACTTAGTCCCTCTGGGCCCCATTTGGTGCTTAAGGCAAGTTCAAGTATTAGTCGTTCCTCTTGCATAGCACGGCGGGATTGTACTGGTTCCCCATCGTGTCTTAGCAGACGCAGTACGAGCATCAATAGGGAACATACTCGGTTACTAACGTAACATCGGTTCCCTTAGATGAGTTACCTGCGTTGTGGCCAAGTGCTGTGCTATGTAGCTGCATGACTCAGTCGTCGCTTCAGTCGAAGTAACCTGAGGATCCTATGGCTAAATGCCTGCTTATATCCATTCTGGCGGCTCTGGCGGGCTTCGTCGCCATGGGCTCGTGAAGCTCCGCTGTCGAGCCATTGGTTCGTTTTTAATTCACTGCACCAACCAATGGCCGTGCAGTTACACTGCGTTATTGAAAAGGCTTCAGTATTCTGAGAAAAAAAGAGTTTTCCCCATCACGTCTTAGCAGACGCTGTACTCGTTCCTGTATCTCAGGGAACCGAGGTTACATTAGTAACAGAGTACGTTTAAACTCGTTTCATTTGATATACACATTTACAGTAAATATTTCACTTCTATTAATGGAGATAAGCACTGAAATTACATAGTCATTATGCAGAAGTTAAACCAAAATTATATTAATTTAGACATATTTATTTGTAGTGGATGTGCTTAATCACTTTCCTGTGGCATGCAATGTTTTAATGACAGCGAGGAGTGCTGTAATAATTCATATTTAAACTAAACTGCAGATCTCATGTTATGAGAATTTTTTAGCGAGAACAATGTTCAATAATGTGCACTTACTTCGATATTGTGTCGAATGGTCCATTGTCCGATTTGAGTAATAGCTACTGTACAACCGCAGATGCACGTGTGTTGATGTCTTGTGAAGGCATCTCCACAACATTATGACCACTGTATTTGAAGGATACAACTTTAAAAAAAATTGGCAAGATTTGCGTGTTTCCTTTTTAAAATACTTTGTCAGTGATGCATTAAATCAGACAATTGTATTTACCCTGCAATAAATATAGGCCTATCTGTTTCCACAAAAAAAGCTAAAAGGTGTTCACCAAAACGGCATACATTTTATTTTATTTGAATTGTTTAAAACTTTCCAGTTATAGCCATTGCCATTTTATTCACATCTTATTTTTATTATCTGTGTTGTCGTCGTCGTCGTCGTCATCTCCTCCGTGTACTGGAAGCTTGTGACACTATAACAAATTCCTTGTATGTGCAAACATACTTGGCAATAAAGCTCATTCTGATTCTGGATTCATAGTGGCCGGGCTGGGGAACCGGGACAAGGCTACGGAAGCTCTTCAGTGGCCTCAGGAATGACCGGCGCCTCCAGAATGGCCGGAACCTCCATGGCCTCCTGAACTGCCTGCTCTTCCATGGAACCCCTGACTTGCGCTGACTACAACCACGTCCCGTGACAAAAAGAATGAGGTCACGTATATTCTAAAATAGGCTATTTATCTGAGAACTAAACCGTTTTGTTTTTATGGATATTTTGATACATTTATTCTAAAACATACTGGATTATTTTGGCTATAAAAACTAATGTGGCACAAATGGCATTTAGTCCATATCTCATATTTCCTTATCGTCTTGTACCATGGTGATCACTTTGTCCCTTCGTGGTCATTTGGCCGAATATGCATGGAAATTATATGCAGATGAGGTTATGCATAGTAAAACGAGATAATATGCATGGAAGTTATATGCAGATGAGGTTATGCATAGTAAAACGAGATGTTGTAAGCTTCATTTATAAAGGGATTTTGCGCAGGTTCTGGTGTACGCATGGTTTTATAAATCTGAAAACTTGTGCGTACGCAAAATCTAGCTTTTGTGTGTACGTATACTTTCAGGATGAATCTACAGAGTTTTATAAATCCCGGCACCGGTACTTAGGTTTGGACAGCTTTTTTCCCTTAATAAATGTCATCATTTAAAAACTGCATTTTGTATTTTTACTTTACTCTCGTGTGTAATTTTGACAAATTAGTGTGGATATCTGACATTTCTTAACCTAGTTGTGACAAATTGCACAACAAAGAACTAGGTAACGGGCGGCAAAAAAACACCTTTCACCGGACAGCTGTAAGCTCCTCCCAACAACATCTCGTGTAAAGTGAATTTTACATCGCGAAAAAACTGTCCATTTTGTATACGGTATTGCACACGAACCTCGGAAACAATTTTAAAGGAGGTTAATTAGTCTATTTATATTTTTCCTTTCTTCTTGCGGGGCCCCCCAGTCATGTACAAGCTCTTGGCGCCGCTATAAGAAGAGCTCTGGTTAAGGTTTGCCAAGACTAAGTCTCAATCCAAAGATATTATTGTTTATAAAAGGGCTCAGAGGCAGCCTAGCCCTTACCTATTAACATGGGATCGTTATAACTTAGCGCACATATCCCACAACGCTGTCTCCATTCCTACGCTACTTTACGGCATTTTGGTGGGAAGATGTGGCAGACACACGCCCCGCCCAATATGTTTTAACTTACCAAAAGAGAAGGGAATTGTGTTCACGTAACTTATTATGTTCTCGCGTGTTAGATTGCTTGTCACGCGCTGCCCGCCACCACCATGTTCCCCAATTAGTTGTGATGAATTGGCGCCTGTGTTTTCCGCTTGTGTCGCACCAAGCGTGAAAGACTATATATGCGCACGCGCCTTTCACCCCTTTAATACCCCCCGGGTTTTTCGAGGACTTTTCTTTGCTCGGCAGGCCTGGAATTGATGACGTGCTGTGTTGCTGGGATGATATATAATTCACTCCTTTGCACTGCACCCGCCCATTCGCAGGATTTCGCATTTCCACCCTATATTGGTTGGTTTACTTTTTTGATTTTTTATTTTTTTTTTTTTATGGTCATTGGTCCAGCGCTTTTGTTTTTTTGTTTTTTTCTTTTTTTTTTTTTTTTCCTTTTTGGGTCTGTTACACCTTCCCCTTTGCCTGCACTATTAATCCCCTTCATAAAGCCCGCAGTAACTTCTAGGCTCCGGCCTCGCTCACCACTCTAGTAACCCCCCGCGCCGCAGGGTGCTTGACGATGTTGACGCGTTGCGAAAGCCGAATACTCGTCCGTTTGGCATTCCAAAAGAGGAAAGACTACGACCCCCCCCCAATCAAGGGCCCCAGCACCCAGTTCTTCTATTTACACCAATTAAACGTTTACACTTACAGGTTTAACCCATATTTATTATTCACCCCGCACGGGCCCTTCCAGCGCATTTCATGGAGGACTGTTTTGGATCCGGTAGAGTAGATACAATGCCGGCCGTTCTGGGCTCACAGACGTGAAGTACGTTGTTTATATTAAAGAATTTGCCACGATGATTCAAACTAACGGAGTTTTTTTTTTTTCCTTTTGTTGTTTTTGGCTAGGTATAGAGTGCACTTAGTGGTTTGGTATTTTCCCGATCACAAATGCGGATTTGGTTGTGTATGTGTTCACCCAGCGGCGGATTTTTTGTTGTTTTTTTGTTGTTTTTTTTTTTTTTTTTGCAACGAATAAAAAGACAGTATAAGGATATAAGCCATAAGACTCGTCCCCAAGTATGCAATCATCGCTCTGGCCGGACAGGGCATCACAGTATGGGAGGGGTGTAACATTTCCGTCACACGATTGAGGTAGTCTGCCAATCACAACGCACTGGAGAGTGGCCAATCAGAGCACACCTCGCCTTTCAGACCGATGAGCTTTGTTAAAAATCGACCCCCACCCCACCAACCGACACGTGTTGCCACTCCGTATAATCCCATTGATCACAGGTCTAGGGGCAAGCAGCGGCACCGAACAATCTGGTCCACCCTCCACAGATCATGCTGCGCACCATACCCCCCCATATCCCCCCCCCCCCCCCCCTCACATACCATCGTGCTATTTAAAACACATCTCAAACCGAAAAAACAACCATGTTCATCACACCACACTACACTAAATCAGCTTGCATCATATGACCCTTAGTACAATTTTAGTATGCAGATCTTAATTATTATAAAAAGTAGTCCCAGCAGACAAAGTGCCTAGTGACGAACGTGTGTGTGTGTGTGTGTGTGTGTGTGTGTGTGTGTGTGTGTTTGGACTGATAAAAGGTGGTACATGATCTTGGTAAGCAATTTGTCAACATTGTAATAAATATTTTCAGTGCATTAAAAAGTGTGCTCAATAAAATACCAGCAGATATTATTAAATACAAAATGGGGTGGGAAACTGCAAAAAGGTTTCACTTTCTGGAGAAAAAAAACAAAAAAAGAAAAAGAAAAAAAAAAAGACAGCCCAGGCCGGCTATCAAGCAGGCATTATTTTATGCTTATTGTTATCATTATCATTCATGTTGTGAATATGCATTAAAAGTCAATATCAGTTAATCAAAATTAGGATCGATTAAAAATCTATATTGTCATGTTAGAGATGTGAACAAACAAACAAGATGTGAGAACTTTTAACCTTTAACCATTAATATTAAAAGTTGGTGTGTAAATCATTTGAATTACAGACATTATAGCTTAAATCATGTGGTGTATGTGACAGTAATTTTGTGAACAATAGCTTTATCATCTGTCCGCTTCTCATGATCAACTTAAGAAACTGGTTTATTAAGAACAGAAAAACATCTAGTTTCAGCACTGCGACCCTAATTTTGTCCTGACCTAGACACCAGTTTTTTGCTCATTCATGGAGACCGGTGCCGGCCCTTGTTGTGTTTATTCTGTGTTTTGTTCAGTAGCCCATCCTCTCTTTATTGTAGCACGCAACTCAACATTCCAATTCAGAAAAAAATGCATGATGTAGCAACAACCGCCCCCCCTACCCCTCCGCCCTTCTCTCTCTCCTTCCCCAGACCTATGGCCGCCTATAGCATCATCTCTTGGGTGGGGAGGGGGGGCATCGATTCACAAAGCCAATTTCAGTATGCATCTACAAACTCCTGTTGAGCGATCCTGCCATGATGCAAACTTTGCCGATGAATCCATGCTTGCATACCAACCTGAGAAATATTTAATATTCAGCAATCCTCTCACATGCACTTTAGTTTGTTTGTTTTTGAATGAATGAGTCTTTTGAGTCTGTCCTTTTTATTAATTTGTCAAGTTTTTTTTCACTCTGTAAAACCGTAATGCGATAGGTCTACTGCAGAAAAAGAGTACAAAAAGATTGCTAGATTATGCACACATTTGAAACAACATTTAAAAGTGTCCTAGTGGTAATTACATTTAAAATTCAGCTGCCAGTAATTGCCAGGAAAATACACTGGATGTACTGTATTTTATGCTTTATTTCTTCCAAATATATAGTAAATTCAGACAATCAAGTAATTTAGTGTAAAAATTCAGCATTATATTGATAAATTATTTTTAAAAATAGTATTTACCTCTATCTACAGTAATTATATAACGAATTATCATACAGTAACATTTTACTGTAAACTTACTGATTTTTTTTCTTGCAAAGTACTGTCATAAGTTTGTTTTTAAAGGTGTTCCTGAGCAAAGTCTTTGGTTGTAGCCTACTGCACTGTAACAAGTAACTTTATATTAATACTGCTCAATAGTACTAAATAAAATGGTAAAATGTTGATAAATTGGGCAGAACTGGCTCTCAACACTGCAAAAAATGGCTTATCTTAAGTAAAATTATCTGCCAGTGGGGTAAATAAAATACTCTTGTTTTAAGAATATTTACTTGCCCCACTGGCAGATCATTTAAATTGTTTTAAGCAAAATGCACTTAATTTAGTTTTTAGGCTTATCTAGTAAAAGTATCTTGATTTAAGACAAAAATACTAAGAAAGATAAGCCATTTTTTTGCAGTGAACCAAAAGCACCTAGTGAATTTCTATTCACAAAGTCAACCCCCATCCAGGTTCACACACACAAGAGGTGAGAAAATGTGATTTTCCAAAAGGCCTACCAATTCAGTATGAAGGAAGAGGCCACGATCAATAAATCATTGCTAAGTAGATTGTAAAGAGAAAAAAAATATCCTAAGCTTGGTGATAGTGCATTAGTGAATCATAGGAAAAAAGACGGAGAAGAAGGGTTCAATTTCAATAAATGAAAACCCCTTCAACACCTACTTTGACTAATTACAAGCAACTCATTTGTACAATTTTATGTTCATTTGTTTACATTTAGAGGCCTAAACATGGTGCCTATTTGGAAGGCAATTAAAAAAAATGAAAAGAAAAAGAATGTGTTTGTTATTACAGTAAAAACGTGAGGGACGATGAGAAAAATAAAGTGGGATTGTTAATATTAGCCCATTTGATTAGATTTTTTCTTTGTGCGTTCATGAGATGCTTGGACATCAATTCAGTCGAGACACAGGTAGGACAATTTGGCAAATAGCTACTCCCCGACATTTAGCAGCAAGCCACTGAGTACCGCTGACTGCTCTAAATTTACCACTTCACTGAGTTTTACATGTCATGGTCATTAACTGTGTAATAAATACTAATTGCCACTGAGGGCATTGGGCTAGCTCTGATGCAGGGGTGCATCCTAATTATAGGGAATAGCTCTGTAAGTGAAATAAGACATTGTCTTTCTCCGTTGGGAGATAATTGTGCGGTTCAGGCCCAATTCCCACATTAAATAAGAAGTATGTACCATATTAGTCCTCTTTTCGTGGAAAATTAGTATCCCTTCGTTGCCACGGATGTAACGAAGGGGCTTGTTTGTGATTTATGTTTTGGTCATGAATATAAAACAGCTTGCTTAATCAAAAAGTAAGCATGCCGTTTAACGTGAGGCATAAGATAAAGGGTGTTCATTAGAGGCAAGCACATTGTGAACTTGATTAAGGAATAAATATAGTATGTACAATTAATAGGAAAATATGAGTTTGAACTAAATAGGCCTAATTGTATATTATATCAGAATTAAATGGCCTAGGAAACAATGGCAATTTGCTTACTCTTGATGTCTTAATTCTGGGTACAGAATAAAAAATGCAGAGGCATTTTAGGACACAACATCGTCAAGTAAATTAAGCTTTAGCGTTAGTTCTGGCAGGTCACATGAGTCAAGCTTGCATCAGCTGACTCTCAGATCCCCATCTACCTATAGGAATACGACACCTATCGCGGCATTCCTATATAAGCTCTATTCAGTATTATTCAGCAGCTTTTCAGCTTGCTCCGGAGCAAATTACCCTCCTCCATCCCCAGCTCCACCTTTCGCCACAGTCAGGACTTAGCTTTCTGATATTCCTTGCTAATCAGACTCCTTTATCTTGAATAAAGAGTTACACTTAAATATCATTGAGTACATTAATGATATCTGCCTTGTTCTGTTCTATTAACCCTAGGGGGGTTATTATTGCTGCACTCCCTGCTCATTCATGACAGGCTGCAAGGATGGGCAGGGAGTTTTTTTGCCCAGAACAGAACAATACCGCCAAACCAAACTTTATGCTAAGTATCTATCATTTTGACGATAGTGGTCCTGACAAAAATTTACTTAAATCTTAAATGGGTCAGTGACAAATAAGAGTGCCCTCAATAAAGGACTGGAAAAAAAAAATTTTATGTGGTTTTGAAAAACTTGTATATGCACGTTTAAAAAAAAACTTTCAATTTTGATAACTTAAATATTTAATGAAAATATCATGTAACTATTGCGTAAATAGTAATGTATTTTCCTTACAATTTTATACACATCTTTATACAGTTTTTTCAAGATTATTTAGTTTTTTTAAAATACTATGAATTTGTATAAATTATTGATCAAAATTATTTTTTTGTGACAATTAATTTTTCATTATAAAAATCATTCATTTTAAGAGACTTATTGAGTTACTCTCTGTGATATAATTTCCAGTTTTATGTTGTTGTTTTTTTTTATTCTGAATGTTTCTGTTGGTTGCACCAAATGACTTTTTTGCAGATTAATTTTTGAAATATTAATAAACAGTAGTTTTGTTTTTATAGGGTCATTGGATGCGACATGCACATTTACAAGCTGTTTGCACTGAAATGTGTGTTGTGTTTTGCAGTGTGGTACACAACCACCGCTTTTTCTATTCATAGCTTGAAGCCGTGAATGGGCTCGAAGACTTGGAGGGCAAAAAATGCATAGAACTGCAGCCACAAGACTGTCAATTTTCCATTCTGTTTACTGCACAAATATTAGATCACCTCTCAAAAAATAAAACCAAGGTATGTGTGAACAAATGCAAGTTTGGCGACACAAAATGTTTAACAAACACGTAAGTGCCCTAATATATTTAACCGTAATATTAATAAAAGATCAAATTTCAATAAGCACCATTTAATGATGCATATTTACATAGGCAAGCAGATGAGGCGGATTATAAACGCAATCCAGTTTTGGACAAAGGTTTTCCTTATAATGGTTTTCTCTGGGAAACAATTTAATGTGGACATTTGCACATTGTGTTGATATTCTGGGTTCATCTGCTTGCCTGTACAAAATATACATCATAAATAAGGTGTTTACTGAATTTCGCCTTTTAATATCTGCGTTTTACTACTGTATAACTAATGCCAATCGCGTAATAATAAACTGGCAGTCATGGAGCAAAAGCTTAGTTTCCCTAAACGCCCCATCACACGGGGCGTCGGGTCAATGCCATCATTTACTTTGAATGGAAGTGACGTCAAGCGTGCCGAAAAATGAATTGTGGGTCCTGAAATCGCGTGGTCCGTTGCTAGTGGCAGAAAGTTGGAAAACTTGATAAACATTTCAAGCGCCAACGGAGGCATCAGTCAATCAGATTGCCTTATGCAAATACCCTGGTGCAGACGCTAGCCAATCGCATTCATGCAACAACAGAAAAGTAGTGTGATTGGCTGTTGTCACTATGATGATCACGTCAGCACCAAGCTTCAGAAACGCCCTCCATCAAGCGTCGACACCGACGCCCCGTGTGAATGTACCGTAAGGGTGTGACGTCCGTGTAAACATCAATCCTATAATGATAAAAATCCATCCAGTGTTTTTTTTTTAATGTACTAAAATCTTTAGCCCTTTCTCAAATCGAACCAATCTCAGATGCCTGTCTGTGTGACATCACACAGACAGGCCCCTCCCACGATTGTTTGATTGACAGTAGTGTTTCAGCATAGACTGCACTGGTGTCTTACCTTAAGCCTCGTTCAGACTGTCAGCCCAAATCTGATTTTGTGCATATCCGATGGAATCTGATTTGAATAACTGACTGTCCACAAAGTGTATCGCAACTGTTCATATCCGATTTGTGTGTCCATAAATGCTCTTTCGGTTTAACTCAATGTGCGTTGGTTACTATGGCAATGCCGTTGCGTTGTTATGCCTACGCTAAAAACAACAATACAGATGTTGTCTTACGACATGACAACATGTTGCCGTCGCGCTGGATTATTATTATTATTATAGATTTAATTTTATGAGGCAGCATCAGAAACGCAGGAAGCTGGAATGTTTCATGCCATCTCCACTGGTTTCAACACTCAAAGAGTTGAGTATACAAGCAGTATATTTTCTTTTTCTACTTGACTTTGACAGTTCGCAACAACACACGCTTGTTTCTGCAAAAACATTTGTTTTCTAAAAAATGTATGACGTGTTTACATTTTACGTGGAGTGAGAACTGAAAAAAAGCTACGCACATCCGATCTGGAGCGGTCAGACTGAAACGGAATTTTCAAGGAATGCGATTTGAATAGGGATTCCAAACCACTACGAATGTAGCTCGAAACGATTGCCAATGGTTTCTGTAGTCGTTGCCATTCAGACTACTAAATATTGATCAGATTTCAACGGATTTGCACAAAAATCGGATTGGGTGAAAGTCTGAACAAGGCTTTAGACCCACCCTGAGTGAGCTGTCATTAGTCTGCCATTGTTTCACTGCCGGAGTAGATGTAGACAGGAATGTCTCCATAGCGATTTAGGTGTTTTGTTGTTGGATGTAATAAAGAACATAGCAGTCATCATTTACTCCCGAAATCTGAGCCGCTGAAGACACAGTGGATTACATTTGTTTGTGAAGGGAATGCGCCCCTGATCTACCTAAATGCATATATCGTCGCGCGAATCATTCGTGATCCAGCTTCATCTCCAGAAGAATTGAGTGTATGGTTTAGAAGGAATCTGGCAATCGACTTTCATAAAAACGAGGATATAATGATCAATTTCACGATGAAGCAGCTAAAGTTTACCTCTCTCATGAGCGGCTCAGAAGAGAGGGGGCGGGGTGAGCAGAGTCATGAAACGCGGCTCTGAAAATAGCTGTTTTTGATAGGGTAAAAAAGGTGTTTTTTACACCACCATTTAGGAATTTTAACCAAACTATGTTACAGATTTTTTCATTAAGACCCTAAAGAATCATATAACTTGTGGAAAATGGGCATCCGTGACCCCTTTAACTCTTAACTGTTCACCCCCCCACCCCCCTCTTTTTTTAACATAGACGGGGTGGAGTGCTATCAAAACTTAAATTGTTGTAATTTATGAACACTTTGGAATACAGACCTATGGTTGGTCTCTTTTTAAAGAAGACAATCAGCAGATTATTGCAGAAGTGAAATCATTTTTTAAAAATGAAAGTAAAAAAGTTATAGAAGTTTAAATTTAGTGTAAAGAAAACTTACTGCACTATTTTTATTTGATATAAAATAAATATTTTACAAAATTAATCCTAAATTAATATAAAATTAAAGCCATGTGTCTAAATAAGCTGTATTCCAAATTTGAAGTTGATATAAAAAAAAAAAATTGAGGTTACTATGCAATTTTGTTTAGGTGTTATACCACAAACAGCCACCGGGTGCCAGCCAAACTCCATTTAATTTTTTTATGCATTTTTCTGTCATCTTACTTCTATCACAAAATAACCACCAAATGTGGAACATCTTTAGACTCAGACCTTTCCGACGATATGTATTTTGTCAAGATTATAAAAAGTTTTATTCTAAAAGACCATAATACATTTTGTAATATGACACCCCACACTAAGGGGGAGGAGCCCGCTAAAATAATTTAAAGTACGATTTCCATGGTAACACAGTGTCCGATTTCAAAATGGTTTTCACAAGATGAATCTTGGGCTTCTAAGCTTTCAAACGATATATAATTTATGATGATTACTAAAACGTGATAGGGAAAAAGCAAATGAAAAATATTTTTTGTGACAAAGGTCAGAACTCCTGTTATGAAGTATATGTTTTGAGGTGCACTCTTGTCATAAATTAATCTATTACTGTTCCTACATAATTTTTAACAACAAACAGTGGTAAAATATCTATTTAGGAGTCTTAGTTAGTTCACCCAAAAATGAAAATTAGGCTGCGTTTTACTCACCCCCCGAGCCATCCTAGGTGTATATGACTTTCTTCTTTCAGATGAATCCAGTGGGAGTTATATTAAAAGTGGTCTTTGATCTTTCAAGCTGTTTACTGCCACTCAGTGGGTGTTGCATTGCTTCAGTCCAAAATAACTTAAATAAAAATCCATTAAAAAAAGTGTCTCACACGGCTCCGGGGTGTGAACAAAGGCCTTCTGTAGCGAATCGATGCGTTTTTTAAGAAAATATCCATATTCAAAACGTAATAAACACTTTAATCTAGCTTGCGCCAACAGTTATACATGGAAGCAGTTCTGGGAGCATGACGTATGAGGTCAGTACTGCGCATGCGCCAGTGAATCTCGTGAAAACCAATGTTTGTTTACAGGAGCAAAGGAAGCAAAGTTTCCTTACTTTAGCAAAGGAAAACCAGTCTCCTCTTGGCTTATATCGAAATCCTCTGACATTCTTCTTTACAAATCCTCGTTTTGTACTTCTAATTAGTGACCATTATTTTGTTTTGATCTCTCCCCTGCGCTTCCGCGTTCGTCACTTCTGAGCGGTGCATGCGCAAAGCCGACCTCAAACGTCATCCACCCGGAGGTGCTTCCCTTTACAACAGTGAGCGCAAACTACATTAAATTGATTATTACGTTTTGAATATGGATATTTTTCTTACAAAAAAACCGCATCGATTCGCTACAGAAGGCCTTTTCTAGAGGAGCCGTGTGAAACACTTTTTTTTTTTTATGAATGGGTGATTTTTATTTAACTTTTTTTGTACTGATGCATGCAACACCCACTGAGTGGTATTAAACAGCTTGAAAAATCGAAGACAATTTTTAATATAAATCCGACTGGATTTGTCTGAAAGAAGAAAGTCACATACACCTAGGATGACTTGAGGGTGAGTAAAACACAGCCTAATTTTCATTTTTGGGTGAACAACCCTTTAAGCTGAGGTTCACACTAGCAGTGACTTGGTTGCTGTATGTCCGCCAGGGGCTGGCCATGAGGTTGCTAGTGGGCGTTCTCAATAATGGTTGCCTTGACAGCGAATCAGGTTTCTTGCTGCTAATTACAAACATTTTGGAGGCAAAAGAATAAATATAATATAAATATGAATTAAATCCGTACATACAAACAAAAATGAATGAGAAACAGAGCCTACCTTTTTCCATTGCGTGTGTTTATCTACGGATGAGATGAGAATGATCACATGAGCTCTACAGTCTTCTTTCCTATTGGCTGTCGCTCCCGAAAGTCGCTCTTCATTTGCATAAAAGTTGAAGGATTCTGAACTTTGTCACGTTGCTGGACACGCCCCATCCGTCGCCAACGGCCGCTGTCATAATTGTCGCCGGAAATCGTCAGCTCTCCATTGAAATGAATGGGATCGTGTTGCTTTGTCGCTTGTAGTGTGAACGGGGCTTTAGACCTTTCCAAAGATATATAGTTTGCCATGATTAGATTAGGATTTAGTCATAATATATTAAAGTAAACTTAGGCGTCCCGCTAGCAGGATAGTGACAGTTAAGGGCTTAAAAATAGTTTTGTTAAAGGTGTCATATGATGTTGCTAAAAAGAACCTTATTTTGTGTATTTGGTGTAATGAAATGAGTTTATGTGGTTTAAAGTTCAAAAAAACATTATTTTCCACATAATGAACATTATAGTTTCTCCTCTATGCCCCACCTTTCCGAAACACGTCGATTTTTACAAAGCTCAATCGGTCTGAAAAGCAAGGTGTGCTGGATTGGCCGCTATCCAGGTGCGTGATTGCCGATACCCAAGAGGTGGGACGGAAAATGTTATCGCCCCTACCATACTGTGATGATTCCGTCAGGCGGAACGATCCGCCTGCGGGAACATAAAACCATGTCTGCATTTGTGATCGGAGAAATGACAAACAGCAAACCCTACTCTACACTGCCCAAAAAAACTCACTTTAAATATAAAAAATATAAAATATAAATCTCTTTAAATATAAAAAACGTACTTACAGACTGCGTGTCAGAACAGCCGGCATTGTAGTCTACTCTACCAGGATCAGGAAACGGTCCTCCATAAAATGTGCTGCACACATCTGAATATTTGGGTTGAAGTGTTCTGGAACAGTGTTGTAAATACAACTTAACCACTGATTTCTAGTCGTGTCCATTTTTGGAAGGCCAAACAAAGTAGTTTCGCTTTCACAATGAAACACAGCGTCACACACGGTGGCCTAGAGTGAGCGGCGGCGGCGGCCTAGAGTGAGCAGAGGACGCGGGCTTGCGGCCGGCGGATTCGACGAAGGAGCGTCCGGAGGGCTTGCGGCAACCACATGTGAACCACTGGACTCCGCTTCGTCTGCAGTGAAAGCCAATCCGATGATCCACAGTGCAAAGTTGTTGTATTTCCTCAGCAACCAGCACGGATCAGCTCCAGGCATGACGAAGCAGATATTGTCCTCTTTTGGAAGACCAAACAAAGTAGTTTCGCTTTCACAACGAAACACACAGCGCCTTCACGACATGACGGCAGCGGCAACAACAATACGACAGCGAGAATAAAAGTTACGCTTTCCTTCTTTGCATGAGCAATTGGGCGGTGTTATGCAAATCTTCCCACATAATGACGTAGACATGTGGGGGCGTGTTAGAAGAGCCACTTTAGGTAGGCGTGGCTGACTCTTAACTTTTATAAAGAATATCTCTTTGGATTTGAGACTTTAGTCTTTGCAACTTTACAGATCTTCTTTATGCACCAAGAGCTTGTAACACTCCAAAGAGAAAGGAACAATTGAAATCGCATCATATGACCCCTTTAAAATATTCTTGAAAATAATAATGGCTATGCCAAACTACTAAAAAGACTTTCTTTTCGAGAATTGCATTGTGTTAATGAGGCTTTTAATTTGTCTTCATTATAACATCAGGAGAGTTGACTTTAAAAATTACTTTAAAATTACATTACTTTTTGTAAAGATCCATTTGCCAATATAAAAATCCTATTGGGGTTTTGTCGAGGGAACCAGGGTGATGCTAATTTACAAGCCTTCAAAAGCATGTAATCAACACAGCAGTAAGGAACTGCAGTAAATTCGAAGTATCTTGATTCTCAGATAACTACTACAACAACAACAAAAAATCATGGATTATCAGTTGAATTGGCTAAGATCTAAGGTAGAATGTGTTGATTGTATTCCCAGCAGGGCTTTCTTCTCCGGCCTCGGTGGGGGATAGAGAGGGTGATGAGGGTGAGAGGAAGGGCCAGCGCTCCCCACTCGCCCCCCTGCCCACGTCAGACTGCACCAGCATGCCAAGATCGATCTGGGGGGAGAGGAGATGGGGGGCAGGTTAGATATTGTGTAGAGAGAGAGACGTAAAAAAGAACGAGGGGGGGGGGAGTGGTTTACAGAGGGCAAGATAAAACAGAGTGAGAGAGACAGGCCTACACTTGTCCCATTGTGATCTCTTTCTCACCTCATGTCCCCTCGCTGACCATGGCAAAGGTCTGGAGAAAGTGAATCACAGTCCATGGAAGATGTGGCAGAATCAAAGCCGGAAGGAGACCTTTACCCATCAATCTTTTTGCAGTAGAATCACTTCAAACTAAAACCATACAGTATAATGACTTGCCCCTCATTGTAAACTTTTACTGGAAAACAATGGAAAACTGGTCTATTGTAAACTTTTACTGGAAAACAATGGAAAACTGGTCTATTGTAAACTTTTACTGGAAAACTATAGGCAACATGTGACTTCTTTATCTGCTTCTCAAAAGACAATGCAGCATATGTTTGTGCCATAGAACATTAGTAGAAATCAAAGCCATTCAAAAGACAAGGCATACAACAACAGAAATATTATTAATGATGTGATGACATTGTGTCGAAAGCAGGTTCAGGAGGCTGGAAGACTCATGAGATAGATCCACATGCACTCACTCACGCACACACCTGAGTGTGTCAGATGAGACACCACAATGACCTCCGCACCAAATGGAACTTAAAGGTCACTTCCTAGGAGAACGGCTCTCACTCTCAACTTGAGGATGAGACTTTTTTACTCAGGAGAGATGAGTGCAGTAATATAGGAGGAGATTGGCCACACATTGTGTTATTAGGACAAATATTGAAGATGTGTGATGTACAGAGTAGCCTGGTTAAGCCTGGACTAATCATAATGTCATGGTGAGTAATTTTGTTAAACATATTATATGATAATATATATTAATAATATATTATGATATACTGTATATATAATTTAGTATAATATAAAGATGTATTATTAATTTTATTTGTCCAAATTTTGGTTTATTTGTACAATTTTAGTTTCCCCAAAAATATTTATAAATATGTCATATTTATGTACTTTTACCTAAATTTAACTATTTTTTATTTTATTTTTTTGTCAAGCATGGAAAAAATATTATGTTTTTATAATTTATGATATATATTATTATCATTATATTATATTTTTTTTTTTTTTTGAAACTAGAACAAAACAATTTCCAACAATTGAGAATGTAACTGTTTGTAATCATGTAAAAGAGAGAAAAAAAACAATTCACTTTAATATGACCTGTTTAGAGAGAATGAGCAAATATCAGCCAAACCACTGAAAAACATAAGATGTGTAAAAAGCATGTAGTAAAAAAAATGGATAGGACATTATGAGTGAATAATTTAAAAACAGCCCGAAGCATTATAAGGCTTGAGCCAATAAAGCAATAAGCAGAGGCGCAGTGGGTCATTTCTCATAAATTATTAGAACGTGAACCTACACATGTGGCAGAGATGCAATGACCCCAGCTGTTCAACTATTTAAAGAGCTTTTACCCACTGCAGAAGGCATTAGAGATAAATTGCACAATGAAATAAGATCATATTTAACCTATGCTTTGATGTTTAGTGACCCTAAACATCAAAGCATAGGTTAAATATGATCTTATTTCATTAAGATGGGGAAAAAGATTTCACTGCTGCAAGCTATGCTAAATATCAGTTCCCCTTTTTCTTTTGAGCTGATGTAAGTCCTCATTATTGATGCAGTGTTAGTTTTGATCTAATTGTATATGACCAACATTTATTATGCAAACATTAAAATACAGTTCTATGGATATTTGATGTGCATAAGCTAATTTGCATAATTTTTGCCTCAAACTTAAGTGAATGGAGCTGATATCCCAACTCATTACCTGTATGAATATGGCAAGAGCAAAGCTCATCCCGCCGCCATATCAGCATAAACATATGAGACACATTGACAGCCTGTCTCAGATGATCCTGTCCTATAGCAGTCTATCTGTTACAAATCTAACAATGTCAAATTACATCTCATCACAGGTCCTCTTCTTGACTGACGTATATGAACAAGCAAAAAGATTAAGGTAGATGCCAGTGATTCTGTAGGGTCAGCTGATTTATATAGACAAAATAGCCTATATTTGCACGTGACATTCAAATCTGGTTGCTCACATGCAGATGTTGAATTACGATTTGATTTAATAAAATATGGGGGTCGACGAAAATGCGTTTGTGGGTCATTCTACAGAAATGTCCACTTTTGGTATGGCAAGATGTCTTAAAATGTATTTCTTTTTTTAACATTTAAACTTAGACCACATTATTATATTATCTTTTGACTTTATGAATACACATAAATGACAGCTTAATGATTTTTTATATTTTTTGTGCATTTATTTAAAGACCACATGTACCATTTATTTTTGTCACTGGTGTTACCTTACTTCTCTGGCAATTTTAAAGGTTTTTATGAAATATTATTTCTCAATTTTTTTAGTACATGTAGTCAGAGTTACAGAAAAATTATGATAATGCAACAAATAAGGAGATTATGTTTTATTTATTTTAATCAGGTTTGTTAAAAGTGTGATTGAATGATGTTAGTTCATTTACGCAACCATGTATTTGCTATAACAATGAAAATATTTGTAAAAACAGTTATAAACAAGTAATGATGCAATCCTTTAAATCTTAACTCTTGAGTGAAGCAGAATTCAATGGATGTAAAATTATCATCATGTCACATGTGACACATTTTATTTAATGTGACAGAAAAAAAGTAACACCAGTGACACAATATGAAACACCAGTGACATACATAAGACCAAAGATCCTTATTCTTTAACTACAATTAAGTAGATAAGACTAAATTGTTACATTTGGCAATCAGTGAAAGAGCATCAACGTAAACTGATCTTTAAAGATGTTACCCATTAGAACGGTAACACCAGTGACAATTTTTATGAAAAATGCATTTTACAAAATGTCTGCTGCAAGGTATCAAACCACATGTTGACAATCATGGTATACTCACTAAATTAAGTAGTTTAATCCATTTGTATTCTAGTTTTTTACAATTCCCTAACAATAAAGTAGGTCATACCAGTGACTTCCACTAAAAGCTTCATATGAAATCATGAGATAAATGAGAACATTTCTGATAACTGAAAAGAGACAGTGGACTTCACATGGGCCCTTTTTTCACAGATCTTCAGGAAATGGGAGGAAGGAAGTCATCAGTGTGATTTTTATTTCAAAATAATGATTTTTGTTAAACGGTAACACCAGTGACACAACTCTAGGGGACCACTACTTTCATTATATATTTTATAATATTTATTTGGCATTTTGTTTTTTTATGTCATTTACATCATATATTTGATAGTTATGAATACATCATTGTATTTTAAATGGTAGAAAAACCTGTTTTTGACCTCAAAATAAAGCACTTTTCCTCTGTACATGGCTGTGGGGACGAGCAGTTTTGTGGTGCTTGGAATTTTTTATAATTAATTAAAAATAAATATTGCCACATTGATGGCTCAAGGTGTAATTGTTAAAATAACATATTGTTTTATTTTAAAATATAAAAAAATTGTAATGCTAAAGTGTTTTTCAAGTGTAATATTTCTGTAAAGGCTAGGGACAGAAAAGTGGACGTTTCCATAGAATGACCCTTGTACGAAAGTAAATTTAAACACGAAAAGGTCGGAGAAAAGGTCGTGTGCAGGCGAATTCTTTCCCTTGCACTTAAACTACAACTCCCATGATGCTCTAGCGGTGTTTCCTGTTTTTGTCATGTGACCCAGTACCCATACTAATGAGTGTCGCATGACTAGCTGCTTGGTTTATTGTGCAAAATAACTGATTTAAGTGTACATAAATATTATTAACGTTGTTGATAGACCCTAAATTAGTAGACTACGACTAAATCTGCCTTATTATCCCACATCTGGAGCCTCTATCATGGCGGAAGTGGAGGAGCAGGTAGGTTTCTGAAGGAAGAAAACATTCTGTCAAATGACAGAAGCCTGTGATTATACATATTATTTTTCTATATGTTTAATTTTTAATGCGTGTTGGCTATTCGAGGTTGCAGTTGTAAATTATATTTTAAAGGAACTATTTTAAAGTCGTGTTATTGAAGCTGTCAGACTCACTCGATAGTTTAACACTTGCCAATATCACTGCTTAACACTGCCAATGTTATTATTCTTGCTAAAAAATAAAAGCTTGTCTTAAACTCGTTTCCTGGTTTAGCTGCTCTCCCATACTGGTCTGTTTACTGGCTTGTGGACACTTGTCAGCTGGACAGGCTGGGAGACCATCTTAAACCAGACTATCTTAACTAGCTTTTTCAGCAGGGATGATAGCAGAGTTACTGGCAAAATGAAAAACTATAAATGTATGATTTCTACATAATTACATTTTTAATATTGGGTGTAGAACAGTGCTTTCCCATTGCATATATATTTGAAAGGAGTTTAAGAAATGCATAGTTTTTTCCCCCCATTAATGCATTGCTTTTTCTTTTTTAAAACATATTTTTTTCTTTCCAGGGAAGAAAATTAAGTGAAGAATCCACAGATGATCCACAGATGAGTCCGAGGTAAAATCAAGAACTGTTCAGTTTACTAATGTAATTGAAGCAGAGTCCATTGTGATTTTGAAATAATGCATTTGGTAACAAAATATCATTTATTTGAAAGAATGTGTGCACGAGCTTACTTTTAAAGCAAAACACTTAAAAAAGACTTTTGTTAGGTTTTGAAGAATACAGTTACTTATGTTTAAAATTGTGGTTATAAAACTATTTTTACACTTTTTTTTCTGGTCAAACGTTAGTGGAAAATGTTCTCAGTTAAAATGGTTTGAACTGCTGTCTTTGGTTACTCTGATAGTTAAAATAAAAATGTATGTAAAGTTAGCTGAGAAAACCTTGCATATTCCACTTTAATTTATTTTTTATCATGTACAAACTGTGTCCCAATGCTTTTCAGGGGTGCTGCACAGACATGTAATGAGACATTCACAGTAAAGCATTTGGCATTAGAGCTGTCACCATTTGTTATGTCACATGATAATATAAGAATCCTATATCGTAAATACAGTTTTGCTGTAGAATATGCAAGATGGTAATTGTTTTAACAAAATAAGATTAATAAAAAAAAAATAGCATGTTACCTTTTATGTAGTAATGTACAGTTCCCTTTCAGTCGGTCACTCCCGACGCCACGTCGGAGGACCGATGAATTGGGATCTCGCTTAGAGGGACCAATCTACTTCGAGTGTAAACTAAACGAGCCAATGCACATTGGCATGCGATTATTGCATCCAGCTGCTGCTGATCACAGCGTGAGTATAAGTAGGCAGCAGGTGCAGCGCGTATTCAGCTTTTCGCTTCGGAGCCGAGCGATCACATCGTTCCGCTCCTGACTACTCTACTGAGAGAAGAGGACTGAACGAGTTCAGCGCTCTCTTTGAGAGCTCTTTGTGTTGGCGGTACGGCGCTTCAGCGTTGGTGGTTTCCCGTGTCGAGTGGGTTTCACACATCAGGCTGCACTACCCCCTGCTTTGTGTTGTAAATGATCATCTCCCCTGTGCGCCTCAGGACGCTAAAAGAGCTTTTTCCCCTAAAAGAGCAATTTCGGGTGCGTCTTTCTAAAGACGACGTTGCTTGGCAAACTTGACGTTGCGTCTTTATAAAGACGATGTGGGTCTTGCTATAGACAACGTATCACCCGGGCGTTTCTGGATGCGGTCGTTAACTGGCGCTGGGTGATGGTCACGATCGTTGCCTCTCTTGCCTGGGCATGAAGCATGCTGAGGTGGTTTTCGTGGATGACTCATGCTCCCATTTCGGGGGTATGACCATCTCTGAGTTGCGGACCGGACTCCGTTACCTGTAAGGGGGCGGAGTGCCCGTGCCACTGTCTAGATTTGGGGTTCCCTCTGGCGGCAGCCGGGTGCGCCCCTTTTTCTGGCAGTGGGCGTACTGGTCTTACGGTCACGGTGAGGAATTCCCCTCCGGGGATGCCCAAGCCCGCCGGCACTTCGAAACCAGCGGAGCTCTCAAAAAGAGCAGGCTGGACCCTCCCGGGGGGTACCACCTGTTTCTTTTCCGAGGCTCCCCCCGACGATCAGATGTCGGATGCAGCATCGGAGGGTGAGCCAGAGCTTTCTGGAGAGGAAGATTCGGCGGCGCTGCTCTCCTCCGGGACCGTAGCAATGCCTGGTTCGGATCCAGAAATAATGGCTATGCTTTCCCTGGGGTGGGGGGGTCCGGGCCACCGTAGGGTAGGGCTCGAGTGAAGACTTTCAGCGTGTCCCGAGCCCTCAAGGTTGCACGATTGTTTCTCCGGGTTTTCCCAAGGGGCGGTCCGCCGCTGGTTCTCGCGCCCGCCTCTGTGCCTTTCTTCCCGGAGGTGCATGAGGAGCTCAACAGGTCATGGACAGCACCTTTTTACTAACGGAAACTGATCTGCTGGTTCCTCCTTCCTCACCACCCTCGATGGTGGTGCAGTTAGGGGGTTACAAGGGTCCCCCCGGTTGAGCGGTCGGTTGCGATGCAGTTTTGTCCTAATACTGCCTCCAACCGGCAGGGAGATCCGTGCCTCCTCTCCCGGGTCTGTAGTTACTCGGCTGGCCAGCGATGCCTATATGACCGGTGGAGAAGCTGCCTCCGCCTTACACGCAACGGCATGATTGCAAGTGCACCAGGCCAAGGAACTAAGGTACTTGCACAAGGGTCGTCACGACCCGGAAGTTCGCAGAGAACTCCGCACCGCGGCGAACCTCGCGCCACGAGCGACGAAGGTTAAGGCGCGGTCTCTGGGTAGTGCGATGTCCACTATGGTGTTCCAGGAGCGCCAATTCTGGCTGTGACCGGCTGACATGCGCGAGACGGACAAGACACGATTCTTGAACGCACCCGTGTCCCAGCCGGCCCTGTCTGCGACTACGGTGGCGAGCGTGCCCATCGGGTTTTCTCCGCTGACCATACAGACTGGAGGCCATCAGGTCACATCCTGCCGTGCTTTTCAGGAGATGGTAAGCACACCACTCCCTCCCCCGAGGAGGGCCGGGCGGAGAATCTTTTTCCACTAATGACCTCTCGGTCAGTGGTACCCAAATTCTTGACAAAAGAGCAATTTCTTCTTTCTCTTGGTCCCCTGAGGGGACGGGGGGTTGTGTACGATCTTGTACGTATCACACTCACCCTCCTCTCTCGCCAGTGAGCAGCAGTGGGCGGATCGGGAGGACGAACCAACGGACTACCCACGCACCCTCTGCTCAAACGCAGGTCAGTGTTACACACTCAGACCCCGCCTCGGACCGGCAAAGAGACGCCCGGGCCTGGTCCCTGCGTTCTTTCACGCTGCCCGCACCGGAGATCACCCCGCTGCGGGTACGCCTGTAATTCCGTTGATGCCACTTGCGCGGCGTCTGGGAGCCTGGCTAGAGCTACCGAGCCCGTCTCGATGGCTTCTTCGAACCGTCAGGTTTGGCTATGCGATTCAGTTCGCCTGGCGCCCTCCCAAGTTCAGGGTCGTCCACTTTACTTCAGTGAATGCAGCAGATGCCCCTGTCTTGCGTGCAGAGATCGCAGTCCTACTGGCGAAGGACGCGATAGAGCCGGTCCCTCCAGCCGATATGAGGTCGGGGTTTTACAGCCCTTACTTTATTGTACCCAAGAAAGGCGGTGGGTTGAGACCCATCTTGGATCTGCGCATTTTGAACCGGGCCCTTCACAGGCTCCCGTTTAAGATGCTCACGCAGAAATGCACTTTCCGGTGTATCCGTCCCCAAGACTGGTTCACAGCGATCGACCTGAAGGACACGTACTTCCATGTTTCGATCCTTCCGCACCACAGGCCATTCCTGAGGTTTGCGTTGCGAGGGGCGGGCATCCTGCCCTCTGGGCTGTCCCTGTTGCCCCGTGTCTTTACGCAAGTTACGGAGGCAGCCCTTGTTCCCCTGAGAGAGCAGGGTATTCGCATCCTCAACTATCTCGATGATTGGCTTATACTAGCTCAGTCTCAGGTTCAGTTGTGCGAGCACAGGGACTTGGTTCTTTCACACCTCAGCCTGTTGGGCCTACAGGTCAACTGGGAAAAGAGCAAACTATCCCCGACGCAGAGGATCTCTTTTCTTGATATGGAGTTGGACTCGGTCGAACAGACAACACGCCTCACGCAGGAACGTGCTCAGACGGTGTTGAACTGCTTGAATACATTCAAGAGCAGATGGCGGTCCCACTGAAACAGTTTCAGAGGCTCCTGTGGCATATGGCAGCTACGGCGGCAGTCGCGCCGCTGGGGCTTCTCCATATGAGACTGCTGCAGCACTGGCTCCATTGCCGAGTCCCGAGGTGGGCGTGGCAACGCGGCACCTTCCGGGTCCTAGTTACACCGGCCTGCCGCCAAACCTATACCCCGTGGTCAGACTTTGCGTTTCTCTGGGCAGGAGTGCCCCTGGAGCAGGTCGCCAGGCATTCTGTGGTTTGCACGGATACCTCAACCACCAGCTGGGGGGCCACGTACAACAGGATTGCAGTGTCAGGGGTTTTTTTGGACGGGCCCCGAGATGCCTGGCATCATCAACTGGCGCTTGAGTTGCTGGCATGCACCTTGCCCTAGCCGTCTCAAATTATGCCTTTACTAGGCAAGCAATGTACTGGTCCGACGGACCATACAGCGGCCTTGCGTACATCAACCGCCAAGGTTGTCTGTGCTCCCGTCGCTATCCAACTCGCCCGGGGTGGGGGGGGGGGCGGGGGGCGCGCGGGCCGTCCCTCATCCTTGGAGTCAGAAGCATCTGAGGTTGCTTTTTGCTGTTCACATTCCTGGGCTGCTCAAACGGGCAGCCGACGTGCTGTCCCGAGCTGTGCGCCCGGGAGAGTGGTGACTCCATCCCCAGACGGTCCAGCTGTTTGGGGACATTTCGGACCGCGCTCATGTAACCTGTTTGCCTCTCCATAAGACCTCTCACTGCCAGTTTTTCTTTCTTTACGCCCTGGCCGAGGGACCCCTCGGCACGGACGCTCTGGCGTGCAGCTGGCCTCGGGGCCTACGCAAATTTGCGTTTCCCCCAGTGAGCCTTCTGGCAGTTCCTGTGCAAAGTCAGGGAGGATGAGGAGCAGGTCCTGCTCGTGGCGCCTTACTGGCCCACTTGGACTTGGTTCCCGGAACTGATGCTCCTCGCTACAGCCCCTCCTTGGCCGATTCCTCTAAGGATCTACTGACTCAGAGACGGTGCACCTTTTGGCACCCGCGTCCAGACCTCTGGACACTTCATGTCTGGTCCCTGGACGGGACGCGGAGGTTCTAGGTGACCTACCCAAGAGGTAGTTGACACCGTCACTTTGGCGAGAGCACCGTCTACGAGACACGTCTACGATTTGAAGTGGAACCTGTTCGTTGAGTTGTGTTCTTCTCGCCGAGAAGACCCCCAAAAAATGCCAGATCGGAGTTGTGCTGTCCTCTTTGCAACAAAGGGTTGGAGCGAAGGCTGTCTCACTCCACCCTTAAAGTTCATGTCGCCGAGCGATCGCTGCTAACCACGACCCCGTAAAAGGAGGTCATTGGGGAAGCATGACCTGGTCATCAGGTTCCTTAAGGGGGCGAGGAGGTTAAATCCTCCAAGGCCGCCCCTCTATTCCCTCTTTGGGCCTGAGTCTGGTGCTACGCACTACATCAGGCCCCGTTTGAGCCTTTACAGGCAGTGGAGCTGAAGTTCCTCTCAATGAAGACTTGCTCCTGCTGGCATTGGCCTCTATCAAGAGGGTAGGGGACCTGCACGCATTTTCGGTCAACGATTCGTGCCTAGAGTTCGGGCCGGCTGATTCCCAGGTAACCCTGAGGCCCCGGCCCGGCTCCGTGCCCAAGGTTCCCGCTACTCCCTTTAGGGATCAGGTGGTGAACTTGCAAGCGCTGCCCTTGGAGGAGGCAGACGCAGCCCTAGTTTTTCTCTGTCCCGTCCGAGCCTTAAGGGGGTATGTTGACCGGACGCAAAGCTTCAGGACTTCAGACCAGCTCTTTGTCTGTCACGGAGGCCGGCAGAAGGGGAATGCCGTCTCAAAGCAGAGGATGGCCCACTGGATAGTGGATGCCATCACCCTGGCTTATCAGGCACAGGGTGTGCCCTGCCCATTCAGACTGCGAGCTCACTCAACTAGAAGTGTTACATCCTCCTGGGCGCTGGCTCGTGGCGCCTCGATGACAGATATTTGTAGGGCTTCGGGCTGGGCGACCCCTAACACATTCGCTAGGTTCTATAGCCTGCGTTTTGAATTGGTTTCCTCCTGTGTTCTCACCTCAAACGGGGAAGCACTGAGAGGCCCCGGTTTCGGGTCGGCTTGCAAAACCACTCCAAGATTTCCTCCGTCCCCTCGGCAGCCAGACGTGGCGGAGCGTCCGGCGCCAGGCCTTCACTCGCTGAATCCTCGAGAACCGGTAGAAGGCTGGGTTCCATATGTAAGACCTAAGTGGATCTCATATGTGTAAAGTCCACGGTATAGCCTTGAGCCCGTGTTTCCACGGCAGACTTCTGCCATTCCGAGAGGGTTACAATCACCTCCATTATTCCATATGAACCTAAGGAATGTTCATTTGTGTATTGCTTCCGAAACCTCCTTCGTGAAGGTTCGAGCTTCCGTAACGCCCCTGTTTCAAGTAGAACGGGTACGTTTCCCAGTTTTTATCCAGTCTTACTCATTGGGTAGTGTCATTGCAGCAGTAGCTGGTCCTCTTGGGAAGAAGCCCTGGCCTACGCCAAAAATAGGGGCGCAGGGTGGCTTCCACAGGACCGGGAAGGGGCAGGTAGCTTTTGGTCCCTTTAAGCGAGATCCCAATTCGTCGGTCCGCCGACGTGACGTCGAGAGTGACCGACTGAAAGGGAACAGTCTCGTTACGTAGGGTAACCCTCGTTCCTGAAGGAGGGAACGGAGATGTCACGTCCCATCGCCACAGCTCCTGTACCACCGCTGAGCGGGCCGGGTCACCGGCTCGGCTCCTCAGCGAAAACGTGAATATGCGCTGCACCTGCTGCCTACATATACTCACGCTGTGATCAGCAGCAGCTGGCTGCAATAATCGTTTAGTTTACACTCGAAGTAGATTGGTCCGTCTAAGCGAGATCCCAATTTCGTCGGTCCTCCGACGTGACGTCTCCGTTCCCTCCTTCAGGTAACGAGGGTTACATACGTAACCGAGACGTTTCACATAATGGATGCTTACATAGTCACAAGACCAAAATAATGGTCCAAAACTGTGTGTTGTTACCTGGATGATCAATGACTGTTATGCTTTGTGATAGTTGTTCCTTGTTTGCCCTGAGCAATTAAACTACCCCACTGCTCTTCGGAAAAATCCATCAGGTCAGGTCAGATGTGTACTTAATGTAAAAATCTGTTGTGTGACACAGGACAGTGCTACTGTCAGTTTTTATGATCCCTCTTGTTTTGTTGAAATTATCTTGCAATCTGCAAGGGGTATGTAAACTTATGAGCATAGCTGTATAACTTGGCTGTAACATATTCTGTGTACAGTGCCACTGCAAAAGGTCATATTACATTGTGTCCATTTTCTTGAGTGCTGTTTCAAGAAGAGACTTTTGAAAAAGGATAGCGTTTGACTTTTAAGTGATACAGTGAATGATATGTCAAGTAGACATTGTAGTCCTCAATTCAAAATGAAAACAGAAAGAAGGAAACAACAGCCTTGCCCTCCTCGTAAATGAAATCTCAGTCCGTGGAGCAATCTCTCTTATCTCCTGTCCACAAACTGTCTTCTGTCTTCACCCAGGCACCTTGGAGAGCATGATTGTATTTTCCTTTGGATTCACTGTAAACCACAGTTTGTTTTGTTCATAATTGTAGAGCTCTGACTTATGGAAGCTTATTTATGCTGTGGAATGAATGAATGAGTTTAAATCTCACAGTTCTTCATTTTTTCATAATTTGAGATGTAATCACACAGTTCTGAGAAAAAACTGTGGTATATAAACCTGCATATCCGCTAAGAAAAGTCTGAATTGTGAAATATAAAAGAAAACAAAAAGTCAGAAGTGAAATAAAAAGTTTCAATTACCTTTTTTTATTTTCATTTTTTTTTTATTCCGTGGCTCTAGCAAGTTCATTTTTCATCTCACAACTGGGCCTTTTTTCTTTGCAATCCTAACTTTTTTCTCAATTGATCTATAAATGGGATATAAACTCTCAGTCCTAAGACGAAAAGTAGAAATTGTGAAATATAAGCTCGCAATTGTAAGAAAAAGAATGTGAGCAAAAGTTTGCTGTTTCCACCGCGAAAAAAAAAAAAAAAAAAAGGTAATTATTTACATTTAGTCATTTAGCAGACACTTTTATCCAACGTGAATTATGCAAATTATGACTTTTTATCTCACATTTGTGACTTTTTTAGTTTATATTTCGTAATTCCGACTTTTTTTTTTATGCATAAACTTATAATTAAATCCTGAGAAATAAATCCGAAATTGTGAGACATAGACCTTAGAATGCGGAGGGAACAAGAGCATGTTTCTTTTCTGGCCCAACGAAAAAAGGTAATTGCAACTTTTTATCTCACAATTCCTCGGGGAGCGTTTTTGTAATTGCAAAGGTAGATCTGTCGACGTTTTGGACTTTTCTTTTCAGAATTGCAAGATAGTTTATATCTCGTAATTCTGAGTTCGTATCTTGCAATTATGAAAAAAAAGTCAGAATTGTGAGATATAGGCTAAACTTATATATAGCCTTTTTTTTTTTCATGCCGAAAATAAGCTTCCATACTGTCTCTATCCCCTCGTCTATCTCTCCCTAACACTTCCTGATGTGACCATGATGTGTTGAAGGCTGTGTGGAAATGTGCTCTCAGATGGACCACAGATGGAACATTTTTGGAGCTTGACAGCATTCATGACACCCCACGAAAAAGCCCTTCTATCCTCATGAAAGAAGAATGCACATCTCATGGCTTAAAGAAAACATGCCACAGCCTCTAAACATGACGCAGTCACGCAGTGTGAGGAAATGAGAAAAGATGCTGGCGGGGTTTGACATTAATCTGTGGTTTTGAGGCCCAATGCTTCACTATAGCATTCCAGCAAAGTTTGTAACTAGAAAGACAGACAGAATGAGGGATGAGCGAAAGAGGAGAGTGGATGGTCACACCACTCCAGAAAAGGGGCAATTAAAGACAGACTTCCCTTCATCCCCTGCTCCCCAGGGCACCAATTAGGAGCGGCAGGGAATGAGGCACAACACTCATCCACCACATCGGCGTGGCGATGGCAAACACTAACAAGAGGAAGAAATTATGGGATATGAAACAGGAGAGATATTATCCACCCCTCCCCACCGTAGAAAGTTTTTCAGGTTTTTTTCCCGCCTCTCTCTGTCTCTCCGTCCCTGTCTGTAATAGCTTTGCAGACCATGACAAATGCTCAGGCATTAGAAATTTCACATCTGGACACAACAGGAAATGGACAATGGTGACGAGAAGAAACAAATGTTTGATAAAATGAAATGCTATCCATATCGCCAGTCTGCCTGTGATCTTATCTTATTCATAGTTCTGCTGCTAGCTACTTATTTGCATTGGAGTGACTGGAATTTTCTGGCCCAAAATACACTTCTACTATTCAAAAGTTTGAGGTTGAGATTATTTCATGTTTTTGAAAGAAGTCTCTTAAGCTTCAGAGACTGCATTTATTTGATCTAAAATATAGTTACAAAAGTGTACATGATTATAATTTAAAATAACTGTTTTCTATTTATTAATATATTTAAAATGTAATTTATTTCTGTGATAACAGCCATTACTCCAGGTTCCTTCTGAAATCATTCTAATATGCTGATTTGGTGCTCAGAAAACATTTCTTATTATTATAAATGTTGATGGCTGTTGTGCTTTTTGTAGAAGCCGAGCTACTTTTTTAGTATTCTTTGATGAATAGAAAGTTCTACATCTTTTGTAGCATTAAAACATCTTCACTGCCACTTTTGATTAATTTAATGCATTCTTGCTGAATAAATTTATTTAAAAAAAAATTATTGTCCCTGCGGGGGCACATTAAATTCATTTTATGTATTAAATGAAAACTTAATACAGTGCTGTAATATTTTACTGCACACGTGTTATTACAGTTGGTCAGATTTGAAATGCAACACTTAAATTTGTTACATACTATAGCAGGAGTTGATGGAAAGCTAATGATTAATAAAATCATTATAAATGTAACATTTAAATATATAGTTATAAAAACAATCAAAATAGAGCACTTACTAATAAAATATTTTATGAAATATTTTATTTGTCTACCTGCATGTGACCATTATCCAAAATTAGAGAACCGTGAACATGCAAATGTTGTCAAATTATTGAAATATTCTCTCAATAAATCTCAAGGGATGCCTCAAGGAAATCATTTAGATTAAAGAGGTTCTGCTGACCAAAAGGTTTGGGATTCCCTGACGTTACTGTAGCATGAAACAGGGTCCCATTCACATTGCTATATCATGCTTAATTATTACAGGATATCATTATTCTTTTAAGACTAAGGAATTACACCCTAATTAAAGTGACAAAATAAAATGCTAATTAATTATGTGTGATAATTATTGTATTCTGGTGCCTAATTAACTAAAGAAGAATGGGTGTGTTTGGGTTTTTGTACAGGAGGAGGACACAGAGGAGGAGCCTAAACTGAAGTACGAGAGGCTGACCAATGGCGTGACAGAGATCTTGCAGAAGGATGCGGCCAGCTGCATGACAGTGCATGACAAGGTGTTTAAAAGCTATTTATAAAAAAGCATGTTTTTAAGAAGAAAAAAAATTGTAGGACATGATGCGCATATACAGTACAGTTTTTGTTGATGTATTCAATAATGTACAGAAATAGAAATTATTTAAATAGAAACTTAATTGTAACTTGTTTTTTAATTGTAAAATTGTAAAATCATATCTTTTTTCTTAAATGCAGATATTTTTGGGAGCAGTTTATTATTATTATTATTATTAATTTTTATTATTACACTCTTGTATAGTACTGAATATAATATTTTTGACTTGTCTGCTCAACACCGTACTTTTCTAAGTCAAGTCAAGTCACCTTTATTTATATAGGGCTTTTAACAATACAGATTGTGTCAAAGCAACTGTACAGCATTAATTAGGAAAATAGTGTCATTAATGCAAAATGACAATATTAAACACTCAATTTTCAGTTAAAGGCATCATTGAATTCAGTGATGTTCTTAGAGAAGTCTATGCCTAGCGCTCACAGGCACCTCCCTTTCGCTGATTTACTGTTTATTGCCTCTACTTTTAGATTTCTAGGTCATTTTTTTTTTTTTTTTTTTTTTTTTTTTTTTTTTTTTGCCTGCTTCTTTCCCGTTATTTTTCCGGCTTATATTTTTGTTGTGGAAACATTCTACGTGGGCTGGTTAATCGTCATGGCAGCCGGTTCACTCATGCACGGACGCTGTGGAGGAATAGTCATACCTAGTTATGTCTCCTCACCTGATGTTTTATTAACCGCTATTGATTTTTATTCTTTTCCCCCGTTTTCCCTGCTTTTCCCGTGGGACCTTCTCCCCCCCCCCCCCCCTCCTCTTCCATCTCTCCCAAACAGGGCAAGCTTGCAAGAAGAGGATAGTTTTAAAAGCCTGAATTTCATGAGAGTCCCCCCCTTTTTTCACTCTTCCCTTCTCTCACTTTGTTTATCTCTATATTTCCCTCTTTCTGTCTCTTCCTGTGTCTTTTATGCATGCGCTCCAATGTGCATTCCACCACCTAGACACACAAGAACACGCTCGCGCTAGTGACCCACCTGCCTAATGTTGCCTCATATTTTAAGTGCCAGGAATCCGAATTTCATTTCAGCAATTCCATTTTGATAAATCCCTTTAAGGCTGGTGAGGCCACCCCTTTTATTTATTTATTTTTGGCTGATTTTATTTGGGGAGATTGCGGGGTGGGGGGGGTTCTGTTGGACATGCTCGACTGTGCCTGTAAATATAAGCATTTCATTATAGACTGCAGTGAAGCATGGGGCGGCTCAGTGTGCTGCGACAGGGAAAGGTCTGTGCACGTGTAAGCAGGTGTGTGTGTGTGTATATGCGCAGGGTAACCTCAGTTTCATACCTGGACTCATTCTGTGTGTGTGTTTTATAGTGTGTCTGGATGCTTTTGTAAAGCTGAGCCAGTTTGCAAATGGCAGAGCAATAGACCCAAATTTGCAGGGGTGTCAAACTAATTTTAGATTGGTGGTCGGACTGGACTGAATGTCTCCTTATGTGGCCTGATTTCATTTTATTTGTTTAACCTTTTAGTGACACAATGCAGAGCGCATGCACAACAGATGCTCTTCTGTTGCTAATAAAATCCAAAATCAACTTTATGCTACTTTTAATATTAACTAATAATTATGTAATAAAAAAGAGCACATGGAATTTACTAATTTCATTCACCAGGGCCCCTATGAAATTGGTAATTAATTGGAAATATCAAACAATAGTAGCCTATTGATGAGAAAAAGAGAACCCGCTGCTTTGGGACAGTTGTTATACCTACTGATCCAAATGAAAAAGTGTTAATCTTCCGAATGCCATGTCAACATTCTAATTACAAGTACTTAATTTTTTGGTAACACTTTATTTTAGGGACCAATTCTCACTATTAAGTAGTTGCTTATTAGCATGCATATTGTCTATTAATCAGTACTTATAAAGCACATATTCTGCATGACCATATTTTACATCCCTAATCCTACCCAATACCTAAACTTGACAACTACCTTACTAAGCAGTAATTAGGAGTTTATTGAGGCAAAAGTTGTAGTTAATTGTTAATTAATAGTGAGAACTGGACCTTAAAATACAGTGTGACAATGTTCTGCTATTTGAAGATGTAGTTAATATTGAGAACACTACTACTGAGTGACTTTTTGAAATAAACATTAAAAATGTATAATTTTTATTAAAGGGGTCATATGATGCTATTTTAAAGATCATTATTTTTTGTATTTGGTGTAACAGAATATGTTGACATGCTTTAATGTTCAAAAAACACATTCTTTTTCAAATAATTTGTAGGTCCTCTATGCCCGCCTCTCTCAAATGCTTCGTTTTCTACAAAGGCCCTCCTTCCGACAAGTGCAAGTCTGCTCTGATTGGCCAGTTGACCCAGTGCATTGTGATTGGCCGAACACTGCAAGCACTCGTCGGAAATGTAACGGCCCTTACCATAATCGCGAGCTTCATCTTTCAAAATAAATGTAAAGACAGTAAATAATGTCATTAGTTTTACCATCAGTTCAAGCCCGAAAGGGGAACAGACACCGTAATGATGCAGTACACAAGCCGCGGTTACGACAGCACTCCCACTTTGCTGTGATGCTGTCTCTTCTCTCTCCGGCTCTCCTCCACACACCACACACGTGTCGCGCACCCCCACACACACACGATGCACAAACTCCGCATTTGAACAGTCAATAGCAAATACTTAAACTAGTATCAAAACATACTTACAGTAGCTGATTCATAAGCGCCAGATTGTCATAGCAATCAGAATTATCTCCTCTCCTAGGTTCACGAAACGGTCGTCCATAAAATGCATTGCTGTTCTGTTGTAAGTAATCTTAAAGATTCCTAAATGCATCTACTTTCGGAAGGCCAAATAAAGTGCTTTTGCTTTCGCCTAGAAACACACAGCTTCGCCGCTGACATGGCTGCTTCAACACTAACTGCGGTTTCTGAAACCACGCACATTTGGGTGCATTATGCAAATATTCCCACATAGTGAGGTAGATATGTGGGGGCGTGTTAGAACGAGCCATTTTAGTAGGGTGTGGACGAGTCTTAACTTTTAAATATAATATCTCTTTGGTTTTGAGACTTTTAGTCTTTGCAACTTCACAGATCTTATCTATGCACAATCAGCTTGTAACACTCCAAAGAGAAAGGAAAACTTGAAATCGCATCATATGACCCCTTTAAAACACTTCCCACTCTCATTATATCATTGATTATCCCATTCATCAGCACATGTTATTCTAAAGTGGAAAAATTGTTTGTAATCTTTAATGAATGTATAATACTGTAACTTAATAATACTTAAGTTATATATAATATATATATATAATACTCTGACTCTGAATATCACCTAAACCTTGTTATAAGCCCCTCCCCTCCAACCACCTTTCATAGAACTCTTTGCACTATCCTATTAATTACTTTTGCATATAATTACAGTTTCTTTAAATTGTTTGAACATCTTGTGTCAGTTAACAAATTAATAGGAAGTTAAATAGGTTACAACGTTTCACAACGCCTGCAAATAAATGGAAATGCATGCACTATTTAGGAGTAAACAGCCTTCAAAATCTAATTAATTTAGTTTTTTAATGACATAAATTTTGAATTGGTTGGTGGCGATACTGGCAATTTACATGAGATAATAGCTAACGTTTTTCATACGTTAAACTCTGAAATGTAATTGCATTAGTCTGACAGGCAGAGTGTTGGTGTGGAGGGCAGAGGTGTGTGACCTGTGGTGCATATATTATGTTGAAGCTTTTTGATATGTCGGGGGAAAAACGCTATTTCACACTGGGCCGCTCTGATAAATAGGCTTTCCTGTCCTCCAGCAATTTCACACTTTTTGCCCTCGAAGGGTCCAGCCGAAAGCACACACACAAACACACACTCTCACATACACGCACAAACACTGAGGCCTCACAGCCATGCCTGGTAAATCTAATTTTTAATACCTCCTGCACAGCTTTTAACTCTGTATAAGTGTAGGATGTCCCGTGGTTTTGACTTGTGTGTCTGACATGTTTGTGTCTCCTGTTGCTTTCAGTTCCTGGCTCTTGGGACACACTTTGGAAAGGTTTACCTTTTGGATATTCAAGGAAATGTTACACAGAAATTTGAAATTGTAAGTCTGAAATGTGATTGTTATAGATATGTCCATGTTTGAGCTAGGTTATGTCTGATTATAATATTTTTATGTTACTTTTGTCCTTCATCTTTTTACTTCTATGCTCATAGAGTCCAGTGAAAATAAACCAGATCAGTTTGGATGAGAGTGGCGATCATGTTGGCATCTGCTCTGAAGATGGAAAGGTGAGAATTCCCTTCATTCACTTCAGCTCCAATTGTTCTTTAACTTCCTGTATTAGCCCTTTGTGATAAACTGACCACATTCCCATCTTTATTCCAAATCCGAGCCCTCAATTTATTCCTAAAATCTGAGAGCAATGACTTATCAATTAATACTATTCCTGTCCCTTCTTCTAAAATCCAAGGGCAAATTTTTTTTACAAATTATTCAAGAACAAGTCCTACTTCTGTAAATCATGTTAAGCATCAGGCTAGTCTAAGAGGTTTCTCAGGAATAAACTGCTCAATTATGATTTCAACCAACAACCAGTTACAGACAAATTGTTAAAATATAATTGGCTAGTTTGGTCTGAAATTAGAATCATGGAAATTAAGCAATGAATTAAAAAAAACCTTTGTTATCATGATTTTTAAAAATATAGGTAACACTTTAGAATAGGGATTACTTATTCACTATTAACTACAAATCCCTCAATAAATTCCTGATTTGCTGCTTATTAGTTAGTACGGTAGTTGTTATGTGCCCCTATTATGGATTTTTGAAAATTACCTTTCATGCAGTGTGTAACACAGCTCTAAGTGAATGAAAACATTCTGCAAAGTTTTAAATCTGAAAGTGCACCGTGTATAAAGTTATTGTCTCTCAAAAGAAAGAGTCGACTCTGAATCATTGAAACGAGTCGTTTTTAAACGAATCCCAAGCCGTTTCATTTTGACGTCAACATGAAGCACTAGCTTTTGTTATTTTTTTGGCTTTTTTTTTTTTTTTTTTGGAGACTCCGCCCACTGTGGTCTTTTCGAGGTGTGGTTGAAATGAAGTGGGTGCGATTTGGAGTGGTAAAAATAGCAGTTTCCCCGTTAACGCTGTACACAAAGCAGCACTGCGCTCACAAACGCTGCTTTATCAGGCATTACAGGCATGATGAAATGAAAATGAGACCGATGGAACCAATCACTGCAGATTAGCGTCACGCAAAGGAGGGGTTTGGAAAAATGAATCGTTGAGCGAATCGTTTGGGAGTCGTTGAGCAAGTAAGGTAAAAATAAATGCATATTATAAGACAATGAAGTGTTTTTTGACCTTACATGCATGTCAACCTGTTGTTACAGACTGCCAAAACCAAAATATGAACCTTTAAATGAATAGAAATTGTAGTCATAAAAAATAAAAACAATAAAAACAATTGAAAAATTTGAAGAAATGAATGAATTCATTAAAATGATAAAAGGTATAATTAAAGGGACCATACATAAAAAGACTAGTGAACTATTGACATTTTAAAGCATGTTCAGGTGTCTGTATCACAATGGTGGAGTGATTTTATACAGTTCCAGCAAAGTATGTGAGGTTGTGGTAGTCTGCTGCATCTTCCACAGCCCAGCACTCATAACTAGCCTGCAAAATGGATATTTGCATCATGCAAAACACAATCAGCACTAATTCTTAGGGTGTGTTTATGCATTTCCTGATTTGCAGGTTTATTTAGCAAATCGGGTGCAAAATCCACAGCATGCGCAAATAAACAACGCCATCAGCATTGCACAATTCATTCTTAGTGAATTTCACATGAGAGTCTAAGGAGTTGTTTACTTGAGTTTTCATATCTTTCTCTGTTTGCAAGATATGATGCAGTGCCTGTCTTCCCACTCAATACCGACTCCATCAACTCTTAACACCTGCAGAAACAGCATGCACACATTTGGTCCATTTTAAAATGTGTTTTAAAAAAGAACTCCTCTCCTCCTCGCTCCTTCTGTGATTTCTCCATCTATCTGCTCATTGATCACGAGCTGGCTGTTATCAGTCCACAGAGGCTAATCATCAGCACCTTGTGTGGCTTTCTCAGGCTGATCTGTGGCATGATAGACCACGTCTATCCCTGTTACTATGGCAGAGGCGAGATCTTGTCGCACCTACACCAATTAAAATCGATTTAGAGGCCATTGTTCGCTCCTCTGCACTGTTAATCCTATCTTACCGAATGCGTTTCTACCGTTGTTTGGCAAAATGTGACATGTAAGATTTTTTTAAGCGTAATTTTTTTCATTATTGGGTTTTTCCAAAAAGTAGAAACTGCACTTTATACATAAGATAAACAATTGAACAATTACATTTCAATTTAACTATTTAAAATCAGTTTTGGAGTGGTAAAAATAGCGGTTTCCCCAGTAACGCTGTACACAAAGCAGCACTGCGTTCACAAACGCGCTTTATCAGGCATTACAGGCATGATGAAATGAAAATGAGACCAATTTTCAAAACAATATTAAAGATAAGACATTTCATAATGTCTTTAGTAAATAAATGGAACATTAAGGATTAGGTAGCCTTCAACAAACTTGTGATAGATTGGTGTGTGCCTCATAATTAATAAATATTTATAATATACTTTTTAATTTGCTCCTAGACTGTCTAAACTGTGTCATTAGAAAAGTATACTTGAGTTTATTTTATTTTATCGTATGTTAAACTGTTAAATGAATAAACTATTATTAATTATTAAATGTTAAACTATTTGATATCGAGGCATTTGTTTGCTCACTGTTAATCTCAACTACACTTACCAGCTGCTTTGCTATTGATGTTATACAATATATGACACATTTCTTAAGAGGAAGAGTATTTTATTTAGGTTTTTCCAAAAAGTAGAAACCTGCACTTTAAAATAGATGATTTTCAGAATAGCTAAGCTTGTTGTCTGACCAGAAAAACAGCAACAATTTGAAGTCAGTAGTTTCCCTCCCCACCATCATCTTAAATGCAAGAGAATGCTTTACTTTTCAATGGAGTTGTACTTTTTTTGAGACTTCGCACTCATTTTTTAGTTTCCTCTTGTTTTATACAGACAGGTATATGTGAAATGTTGTGTTAATGCTTGTTTGTAGCCGTTGGGGACTGCAGCACCGCTAGTGATTAAGTCAGTAGCATAAAGGCGTGCGAGGGCAGAAAGAGTTGACCTTTCCACTAATTGGGAGTCTGGCAGATGGTTAACTAGCCCACTGGATGGTCTGATGCTTTGCCCAAGTCAACTGTTATCGCAGAGCGCATCTCTGGACCACAGTGATTTTACCTTAAAAAGACATCTCTGTGTCTCTTTCTCCATTTCTCTCTCTCATCTTTTCCAGGTGCAAGTGGTTGGCCTGTACACTAGGGAGGGCTTCCATGAAAACTTTGACTGTCCCATCAAGGTAACTTATTGCCGTTAATGCAAGTCGTTGGTCCCTCGGCAATGTTTTTGCTGCCTGATGGGAAATAGCCCTTTGATTTCGATTTCCCGTCACAGCAAACATTGATAATTCTCGAAAACAATGTAATTTCAGCCTGCTACTAGTCTTAATTGATTTCTCTAGGGCGTTTCATATCATGCATGAGCCGCCTGTTTGTTGAGCATGAGTGATGTCACCTATGGCACACATTAAAGAGAGCCAGTGCTGTCATCTTCTTGTATCGATACTTTTGTGTATTGGACTGTGAGGATCAATCCTTTAACTTTTCCTGGGTTTAAAAGCACTTTATTGAACATGTTTCAGACCGGCTGTAGTCTAACCCCCTCTGAGGCACTATATGGCTTTAGAAATACTGGAGTGGACATTGATATTAACTCAGGTGTTGCCGTAAACGGAACTGAAGTCTCTTGTTCAATTCCAGGTCGTGGCGCTACACCCTCAGTTCAGCAAATCCAACAATAAACAGTTTGTGACTGGAGGAAATAAGGTAAGTCCAGTTTCACAATCACCTGGGACTCAAAACTCACACTGTGAGTGTTAAAGGCGCAGTTTCAAAACTTGTCTATGTTATTTCCAGATCTCATTGCACTCATCGTCCAATTAGTTCCTCTCTACTTTTAACAAAAAAAACGCATTTGTTTGGCAACTCTCATATTTTGACTCAGAAGATGCTAAAAGCTGATATCAGGTCTGCATTGGGTCCCAATCCCACATTTAGTGGTTATAACAAGTGTTCTAGAAATTTTGAGCCTTGGTGCTCATGTGGGAGATGCAGGTTCAAATCCAGTTAGAATCATGGTCTGATTACATTTTCGCTCTTTTTCTTCCCAAACATTTCCTGTCTCCTCTTTCACTGTCATTATTTACTAGCACAAAAGGAAACAAAAGCACATTTGTTTGGCACTGACTCGTGCATGTCATTTTAGGTTTGAATCAGTATGTGACTACATTACGATTCAAAAGTTCAGGGTCAGTAATTTTTTTATTAAGACACAGATACTTTTATTCAGCCAGGATGCGTTAAATTGATCAAAAGTGACAGTAAAGACATTTATAATGTTACAAAAGATTTATTTTCAAATAAGTGCTGTTATTTTGAACTCCTGAAAAAAGCATCATGGTTTCCACAAAAATATAAAGCAGCACAACAGTTTTCAATTCAACATTAATATTAATTAGGATTCTTTCTTGAACAGCAGATCGGCATATTATGATTTCTCATCATGTGACAAGACTAAATATGTACAAGTATAAATTGCTTTTTTTTTTTAAATACTGCATTTTGATCAAATAAATGCAGTCTTGGTGCGATTTCTCTTAAAAACATAAAATCTTAACAACCCTAAGCTTTAAGATTGGTTGCAGGCTTCTTGCAAAAATATAAGAATCATTTATTGAAAAAAACACATTCATCAACCACTGAATTTTCAAAAGGAAGTGTCTCTGTTAATGTGGTTTGAATGCCTTAAAATAAAAACAAAAGCCACATTCATACCTGAGGTCTAAACATATATTTTGTGGTCTCCATCAGTTGATGCTCTTGATGTTTCGACACTGAGGGTTAAGCTAAATTATTTGAATGGAATCATTTTTTGTCATGTTGAGTGCCGTGTATAGTGGTGACTCAAACTGAAGCTGTTTGGCATGAAACGCTCTTACCGTCTTGGCCTTAGACTGGGGTCAACATCAAGGAGAGAGAGAGTGGTCCATTTTCTCCAAAGTGTTGTTCACTAGAGAGATGTTGTTTCTTCTTGCGCAATAAATAACTGTCATTACATAGAGTGCCATAGTGTTTGCAACATGTAGAACACTCTTTGGCTTATGGACTAAACAAATACGCTCATTTTTCAAAGGACACAATGCTACCGACTGAAGATGCCACAGTCCGATACATTCCAGTCTCTGTACATCTATAGAAATGAAAACAGGGTTTGTGTCTGTCGTAAAAGCACTCAGAAGTAGTTGATCTGTTTGCATGCACTGATCAGACATCTTGTGGCTGGAAAAAAACTTCAATTGCGAAGTGAATTTGAATAAATGCCACTGGTTCTTTGTAAAGTGGACCGTTAGAGATTTTGTTGAGACATACAAATCTTGAACCACTCAAATAGAGTCTTCTCAGTTTCTGTAAATCATAGATTGTTATCCTCTGTGCCATGATTGATTCTCATAAAATGGCTTCATGCTGTTACTGCATTGTGCTTATCAGAAGCAATTAACGGCGTCCATTGTGTGCCACGGTGGCCAAGTCCTCTGCATTTTCCTTCCGCTTCTGCTTGTTTCCTTCTCTCTCCCTGGCTTAAGGTCCCCATAATGCAGCCCTGCCATGAAAATCAATACGGCTTCCACTGAAGACGCATCTTGTCAAAGGCAATTCAATTCCATCTGCTCGGCTCTTGGAGTGTCATCTCCTATTGCTGCGCTGTGATCTGTTAACATAGCCAAAAGTGTAGAACTGAAGCGACATTGAACCGTCTTTCCTTTCAGTCACTTTCTCTGCAGTCAGGTCAGGTTGGCTGTGTGGTGATTGTATGTGGCATTTTTGACACTTTCGATTCAAGGTTATCCACCAAGTGCGTTGCCGCTTTGTGCGCGTGATTATTATCGCACTAACCCCTCAGAAAATGTTGTTTTTCACCAAATAATATCCGACTTATCAGAGTAAACCAAAGCATTAAATACCTTTTTGAAGAAATTCTGTTGTTTGAGTCTCTTCTCTTGTCAGTTCATGAGATGTCAATACAGTATCATCGTCTCTCATGTGCTTTTCAATTGTGTTGTACTGCGTACCTGCGTAGGTGACTTTATAAATGTCCCATTATCTAAAGGTTGAACCAAATGTTGCCTTTTTCTAAAATGTATTTTGATACTGCTTGTAAAATGATTTTTATTGAATTTCTGCCTGAATGTGACCTAAACACCATGAAAAGGCCAATGAATCTACCTAACACACTGATCCAATCCAATACTTACTGCAGTATTAGCAACAAAAAAATACTACTACTACTAATAATTATACCATATTAGACCAAAAAAAAAAAGCCACTGGGGCAACCTAACCTAACCCATTCAAAAGGCTTATATTTGTACTGAATTTAACCCCAAAAGGTGGTGCATATTAGTACCTTAAATATATGTTACCATTCAAAGGGTTAGGGGTCAGTAGGATTCTTTCTTTCTTTTTGAGATAGTAATAGTTTTATTTAGCAAAGGTGCATTAAATTCATCAATAGTGACAGTAAAGACATATAATGCTACAGAACACTTCTATTTCAAATAAACACTGTTTTGTTTGAACGTTCTTTTTAATCAAATAATCATGAAAAAAAAATACAGTATCACAGTTCCCACAAAAATATTAAGCACCACAACTATTTTTGACATTTCTAATTATCATAAATTTTTTGAACACCAAATCAGCATTCTATAGATCATGTAACACTAGATGTAAGACTTGAGAAATGGCTGCTGAAAATTCAGCCTTATCATCATAGTAATAATGACATCAACAGCTATTTTAAATTGTCATAATTTTAATCGTTTTTACCCGAATAAATATAGCCGTGGTGAAGAGACATCTTTTAAAAACATAAAAAAAACGCCTCACTGGCCCAAAAAGTTGGAGCGGTAGTATATATGAATAACTTTTAAAAGGGTACCACCCCAGTGACTGTTGTTCTATATGTTTTTCTTTTTCAAGAGTAAAAGCAAACAATGAAAACAATACAAATATTCTCAAATCAGAATTAAAAGACACATGTAGTCACTGACTTTCTTGTGTTGTACCTATTTATGCTCTGTATTCTACTGCCCTCTGGTGTTGTAATGCAAACACTGTGGCCTATTCTGTTTTGTGTTGGTGAATCTCTGTCAGCAAATGCTCACTAATGTTAAATTAATGAAATATGTCCTATAGATTTTGCTTTATGAGAGGAACTGGCTGAACCGTTGGAAGACCTCTGTTCTGCATGAAGGAGAGGGAAACATCACCAATGTGAAATGGAGAGCCAACCTCATTGCCTGGGCAAACAATGTGGTACAATCAGATTTAGACACACTGGACATGTTAATTAAGATGCCTTACTAATAATGATTTGATCTAAACTGTAGTTGATGTGTTTTAGGGTGTGAAAATTTATGACATCAGCAGTAAGCAACGCATCACTAACGTGTTGCGGGACAACACCAATCTTAGGCCGGATATGTACCCCTGCAGTCTGTGCTGGAAAGACAACACCACACTAATCATCGGCTGGGGCTCTTCTGTTAAGGTGTGTGATCACTGCAGATCAAGTGTTTTAATAACTAGGGAAGCTCATTTCTAAAAATATGTGACCATGGACCACAAAACCAGTCATAAGGGTCAGTTTTTCGAAATTGAGATTTATACATCATCTGAAAGCTGAATAAATAAGCTTTACATTGATGTATGGTTTATTAGGATAGGACACTATGTGGCCAAGATACAACTATTTGAAAATCTGGAATCTGAGGGTGCAAAAAAATCTAAATATTGAGAAAATCACCTTTAAAGTTGTCCAAATTAAATCCTTAGCAATACATATTGCTAATCAAAAATTAAGTTTTTATGTATTTACGGTAGGAATTTTACAAAATATCTTCATGGAACATGATCTTTACTTAATATCCTAATGATTTTTGACATAAAGAAAAATGGATCATTTTGACCCATACAATGCATTTTTGGCTCTTGCGGAAAATATACCCGTGCCACTCAGGAGTGGTTTTGTGGTCCAGGGTCACATATGCATTCTTATTTGAATAACGTTGTTTGGTACATTTGTTTTTCTCAGATATGTGTTGTTAAAGAGCGTGATCCAACAGAAATGAGAGATCTACCCAGTCGCTACGTTGAGATTGGTACTGAATTAATTACAGTCAGACACATAATGAGAACATGTGATGTAACATAATTCAATTTAAATGGACAGTTCACCCAAAAATGAAAACCTTATCTTTTATTATCCTTAAGATGTGCAAAAGCATAACGTTTCGTCGTGTCAGATTTGAGACCGAGTTATTCATTAGGGACTGCGCACCTTTGGCAAGATCAGATGGTATCTGTACTATGTCAAGGAGAACTCGGAGAAATGGTAATATTACACACAGCAAAGAGCTAAGAGGCAGGGGAACCCCCAGTACGACAATGGTCAACGCCCCCGCCCCGCCAGCACCTGACACCGCAGCAACCTTTACCCCACCCTCACACAACCCCTCAAATGAGACAAAGCAAGCTATACGCTGACAACATGTTAATTTTAATTCATTTCCTCACAACCACGCACAGCACCAGGCATCCCTCATTTACCAGAACCAGGATTCTCACGCCGCCTCTTAGGACCCAAACCTGGATATATTACAGAAAGTATGAAATGAACAGAAACATCTTACCCACAACCCCCGTCCAATCACAGAAACCCCACCCCAAGTCATGGAAAGCTTTTGTAATGTGTATGAATTTATGTATACACACCTTTATAACAAATAATTACGTTTCTAAAAAGTTATGTCAAAGATTTTATTGGGTAGAAATTACTGTTTGTGAGTACAAAATATATTTAAAAAATAAATCCCAGTTATCACAAACTGCTATAAAAGTCACATAAATGCATAATTATTGGGAAACACTTTACTTAAAGCCTTTATGCACAATGCATTACAAAAGTAGTTTTAATGCAATAATTATGCCTTGTAAAGCACCTTAAAATGCATTGTAAAATCTCATGAATAATTGTAACCACAGTTAATACATTATAACACTTAATTCATTGTTACACTATGCATTTTAAATTCGGTTGTAATTATTTTCGACAAGATATAATGTATTGCAATACACATTATGAATAATTATAATGCATTATAATCCTTTTAATAACCCTTTATAATGCATTGTACATAAAGGCTTTAAGTAAAGTGTTACCAATTAAGTATTGGGAAGTCGTGGCCTAATGGTTAGAGAGTCGGACTCATAACCCAAAGGTTGTGGGTTCGAGTCTCGTACCAGCAGGGATTGTAGGTGGAGTGAATGTACAGCGCTCTCTCCCACCTCAATACCACGGACTGATGTGCCCTTGAGCAAGGCACCGAACCCCCAAATGCTCCCCGGGCGCCGCAGCATAAATGGCTGCCCACTGCTCCGGGTGTGTGTTCACGGTGTGTGTGTTCACTGCTGTGTGTGCACTTTGGATGGGTTAATGCAGAGCACTAATTCTGAGTATGGGTCACTATACTTGGCCACATGTCACGTCACATTATTGAATTATTATTTTAATGTATTTACTTTCTGTAAACAAAAAAGTTTGGGAAAAAAAGCAGCTTTGTCACTGCATCAGAAGTACCAGAAATATCAAAAAAAGTATTTGGCAACAGAGAGCCTCAGAGGCAAAAATGTTGAGAATCGTAAAAACAATCTTATTAGAAACATTTTGTTTTGTATTGCTGTGAGCATAAAATGTACTTATTAATAAATATAACTGTTTGCCACAGGAGGAGGAGTTCAGAACACGGCCTCGTTTAGACATCATCCAGGCGTTACCCGAGGGCTGTGAGGAGATCTCATCAGACGCTCTCACTGTACGCAACTTCCAGGAGAACCAGTGCAGGGACTACAGGCTCGGTATGATGAAGACAGAATGAATGAACAGCTGGAATGCCATAATAATGCAGAGGGATACAAATCACCCAAAACCCACAGTCTAATCAGTTAAATTCCCATTTTGATGGTATAGTCATCATTTTAAATCTTTGAATCATCTGTGTTGTCATTCCAGAACACTCTGAGGGAGAGCCTCTATTCTACATCATCAGCCCTAAAGACATTGTAGTGGCTAAAGAAAGAGACCAGGATGACCACATCGACTGGCTTCTGGAGAAGAAGAAATATGAAGTAAGTGTTTAGCAGTTATATCATAACATTTAAAAATTTGAGCTGTACTTGATGATTTTGATTTTTGTTACAGGAAGCACTGATGGCTGCAGAGATCAGCTTCAAAAACATTAAACGGCATGATGTACAGGTGAAAACAAATGAATGATGTTATTTAATGTGCAGAAAGCTAGTCTGTCAGATAATAACCTGGACTCACAGTGTGGCTGCTTCCTGTCTGTGCTCTGTGAATAGAAAATTGGAATGGCGTACATCAATCATCTGGTGGAGAGAGGAGATTATGATGCAGCTGCCAGGTTCAGGACATCAACCTTCTGATTTATTGACCTGTTAACCATTTAAAATATGAATGGATGCCTTAATATATGCCCCATTTTTCTCTCTGTATTCCTTATTGACAGAAAATGTCAAAAAGTGCTTGGAAAGAACATGGATCTCTGGGAGAATGAAGTGTACAGGTTTAAAACCATTGGACAGTTGAAAGCAAGTCTGCAGAATTTGTATTTTTTTAAATAATAATTATTTGCCACCCTGTATTTTATTGTAAATAGTAGTATAATATTAATGAGGATACTTATTATTGTTATTATTATTAAGAATAATTGTTATTAATAATAGTAATAAGTCAGTGTGATGTTATTATTGTTGTTGTTATAATTTATGCAATGTATATTATTATAACTTAGACAAAGTTCTGAGAAATTAATCAAATGTTTTTATTATTAATCGCTTTGGTGCATTTCTCAGATCAGAAATGAAATTCTCAAAACTACTTGTTCAACCTCCACATCATCTAGTCACTTGTGCACATCATAAAAGCAGTTTCTCATTCTTTTGAACAAGTTGCAATTGCTTTGGTACATTCATGCAATTGTCTGTTGTTTCCTACATTATCAGTGGCTAATGTCATGTTGCTCAAAATGTATTATATAGTTCTCTGTGCAATAGTCTTACCCCACTAGGCATTAGTTCATTTTATAAGTCACCAAATGCAAAATGGTTGATCTAGTTGTCAAAAACTGTCACGCATATTTTCTACACATTTCTATTAGAATTTTTTGTAAATTTGCTATGAATTGTGCAAGTGAATCTTGACTTTCACTTATAAAGAGAATGTAGATCAACCAATGATAAACCAGTTTTCTGAAATAGCTCAAGTGTAACTGTGAATTCTATCCAGTCTCTTTCAATCAATATCCCACATACAGTAATGTGTAAATTTGTACTTTTGAAATGGATATATGCGCATACAGAAGAAGTGCAGCCTTCTGCATCCAAACTGTTGCCATAGTTTACATCAGGTAATACTAACAAAGTGCACTGTTATCTTGTTTGTGAACAATGACACAAAGACTTTTCATTCTGACAGCACTGATATGTTCATTGACAAATACTTACGTTTGAGAGATGAACTAAAAATTTTGAGTAAGTTAGAGGCTTTTGCAGGTAATCCATTTTGTGGTGCTGATTGTACAAATTGTTTTGAGAAATGCACATACTTTGCAAATATTAAGGATGATTTGAGAAATGCACCAAGAAGAGACTGAGAAAAACTGTAATAAAATGATTTTATTAATTAACAAAATGTTTTATCAGAATATATGAAACATATGAATAATATATTAAAAACAACTTAATTTATTAAGCATTGAAAAAATATGTCAATATTTTTTTTACTTTTTGTCAAGAAGTTTAGTGTGATCTTTATTATGATTATGTTGTGATAATATATTAATAATATCACACTTTTATTATTATTATTAATGAACACTTTTGTGTTGTAAGAAATGAGTAACATTTTAATATATATATGTATATATATACAGTATGTGACCCTGGACCACAAAACCAGTCACCATAAGGGTCAATTTTCTGAAATTGACATCATCTGAAAGCTGAATAAATAAACTTTCTAATGATGTATGGTTTGTTAGACAAACATATTGACAATTCTTGGCCAAGCTATTTAATAAACTATTTGAGAATCTGGGCTGATGGGTGCAAAAACATCAAACAAATTGAGAAAATCACCTTTAAAATTGTCCAAATGAAGTCTGTAGCAATGCATATTACTAATCAAAAATTAGGTTTTGACATATTTACGGTAGGAAATTTACAAAATATCTTTATGCAACATGATCTTTACTTAATATCCTAATGATTTTTGGCATAAAAAAAAAATCGATAATTTTGAACCATACAATGTATTGTTGGCTATCGCTACAAATATACCCGTGCTACTTATGGACTGTCTGTGGCCAGGGGGGGGGGGGGGGCCCCCCCCACATATATTTTAAAATATTACAGAAATAATAATTCATCAAAAATATCAGTTTAACCTAAAATCTTTAATTTTTGCATTGCACAAATGCTATTTGTTAACTACCCACTCCATTCTACTTCCTCCCAGGCCATCAGTCAATACTTACCAAGAGGAGACCTTCGTCTTCGACCAGCAATATATGAGATGATACTTCACGAGTTCCTCAAGACTGACTATGAGGTATGTGTTTTCCATTAAACAGTTTTTTCACTTGCATGAATAAGATGGTAACCTATTACAACAACCAACTTTACGGAAGAAGGAAAATCCTTTTATTGTTCATCACAGGGTTTTGCCACACTGATTCGTGAGTGGCCAGGAGAGCTGTATAACAACATGGCTATAGTTCAAGCAGTGACTGAACACCTGAAGAAGGACCCCACCAACAGCATGCTTCTCACCACACTGGCCGAACTGTGAGTAAATGCTGCCAATTCATCAATAAATGAAAAGCTTGTAAAATCATTTTAAAAGCAGCTCTGCACAAGTTCGACTGATCTTATATGTGTGTATGCAGCTACACATATGATCAGCGTTATGATCGTGCTCTGGAGATCTACCTGAAACTGAGACACAAAGATGTTTACCAACTCATTCACAAACACAACCTATTCTCCGCCATCAAGGACAAGATTGTCCTGCTCATGGATTTCGACAAAGAGGTAAAACATCTATTTTATTCCTTTGGCAATACTGAGGACCTTTGTTTTCGAATTTAATGCAAGAAACTTGTCAAGTGCATAAGTTCAGGAAGTTATGGATTGTTTTGCTGATGATATATATTATAGATGACTTTGGAACAGTGTGATTTATAGTCAGAGAGATGTGTCTGAAGGATATGTCCGCCTCTTTGTTCTCTTTTTTTTTTTTTTTAGAAAGCTGTTGACATGTTGCTGGATAATGATGATAAAATATCGGTAAGTTCAGTGCAGTGGCCTCAGTCTTCTGATTAAACCCTCCTAACTCTGTACAGATGAACATCTGTGTGTTTCTCTCCCGCAGATGGACAAAGTGGTGGAGGAATTAAAAGACAGACCTGAGCTGTTACATGTAGTATGTTGAATATGAGCTGTTTAAATCATACGGATGTGTCTGAGGAGTCCAGCTGTATTAACATTGGATGTGTTACTTGCTTTTTGCCTGTTTCTCCTCAGTATTTGCATAAGCTGTTTAAGCGGGACCATCATAAGGGGCAGAAGTACCATGAGAGGCAGATCAGTTTGTATGCTGAGTATGACCGACCCAACCTACTGCCCTTCCTCAGAGAGAGCATGCACTGCCCACTAGAGAAGGTTTGTATAAAATGTGTCACTAAACAGGAAATAACACATTAATGGGGTACTTTTTTTTTTAAGTTGACTTAATCATCATACATTACTGTTCTAACCCTTTTCGGTCATGTCGCATGTGATTTCCGTCCATTAGTTAGTTTACATCCATGAGTTACATATCCTGTGTCGTTTGCTCATACTAACCAAAGTGGGTTGTATTTGATTCCTATAGATTCTTAACATTTTGTATGTGTGATTTGCTATGAGGACATATCCGTATCGAAGGCGTGACGCAAATGTAACAATAACAAACTGGATAATGGTGCTTCGAAACAATCAGGGTGCCAGTCACAGAATAAAATAAATTATGCATTTTAAAATATATTAAATTATAAAACAGTTACTTTAAATTGTGATAATATTTCACAATATTACAGTTTTTACTGTATTTTGATCAAATAAATACAGCCTTAATGAGCATAAGAAACTCCTTTAAAAAACATAGTTCTGATCCCCAACTTTTATCACAGATATATATGAAGAGTTTAGATGCAAAAGCCTAAGTGCCGTTTTAGAAGAAATTTTCTTCTAAAATGAACATTTTTATCAGGCCCCTATGTTTATGTCCAGTTATTTCACTTAATTGGCAAATAACCTATTTATGTTAAGGTGATATATATGTATATACACACACACACAAGTGCCTGGTGAAAGTATTCATACCCCTTCATTTTTTATTTTTTTCCCCACATTTTTGTTGTTGCCTTATGTTAAACTGCTTTAAATTACTTTTTTTCCACATCAGTCTACACTCCATACACCGTAATGACAAAGTGAAAACAGAATTGTCACAACTTTGTAAATTTATTAAAAAATAAAAAACTGAAATAAGTACACTGCATAAGTATTCATACCCTTAACTAAATATTTTGTTAAAGCACCTTACAGTCTCAAGTCTTTTTTGTTTGATGCCACAAGCTTTGATCATCAGCATTTGGCAGTTATCTGCCATTCTTCACCTCACGTCTTCACCTCTCTAGCTCTGTCAGGTTGGATGAGGGCAGATGCACATTTTCAGGTTTCTCCAGAAATATTTGACTGGGTTCAAGCTCAGGCTCTGTCTGGGCCACTCGAGGACATAAGCCACTCTTGCTGTGTGCTTAGGGTCATTGTCCTGTTGGAAGGTGAGCCTTCTGCCCAGTCTGAGGTTCTGAATCTCAATATTTTGGTGTATTGAGCTTTTCTTCTACTCTGAAGAGTCCCTCAGTCCCTGCTGCTGAAAAACAAACCAACAGCATGAGGCTGCTACCAGCACACTTTACTTTTGGGATGGTACTCTGTAGGTGATGAGCAGAGCTGGTTTCCTTCAAACATGAAATTTAGAATTGAGGTTCATCAGACCAGAGAATATTGTCTCACAGCCTGGGGGTCCTTTAGGTGCTTTTTTGCAAATTCCAAGTGTGTTTTTTTGTGTCTTCACTGAAGAGAGGATTGAGTTTGGCCACACCGCCATAAAGCCCAGATCGGTGGAGTGTTGCAATGATGTTTATCCATCTGTAGATTTCTCCTATCTCCACATATGATCATGGAGCTCAACTAGAGTGACCATCAGGTTCTTGGTCACAGTCTAACCAAAGCCCTTCTCCATCAGTTGCTCAGTTTAGTCAGGAGGCCCGCTCTAGGAAGAGTCCTGGTTGTTTCAAACTTCTTTCATTAAGGGTAACAGAGACTTTCTCTTTTTTTTCTGAACTCTTCCCCAGATGTGTGGCTTGATGCAAACATGGTTCGGAGATCTAAAGGCAGTTCTTTGAAATCGGGCTGGCTTTTGCTCGAATGCATTATCAGCTGTTAGACCTTTTATTAAGACGTGTGTGCCTTTCCAAATCATACCCATTCAATTGAATTTGCTACAGCTTAAGTATACTCGAAGTGTAGTAACATCTACAAGCAATATGAACTCCTGAGCTAAATTTCAATTGTCCCAGTACTTATGCAATGGAATCATTTAAGTTTTTTATTTTTCATAAATTTGCGAAGATGTTAAAAACCAGTTTTTTGCTTTGTAATTATATTGTATGGAATGTAGATTGATGTGAAAAAAAAAAAAAGTAATTTAAAGCAGTTTACCATAGCAACATAACAAAACGTGAAAAAAATGGAAGGGGTATGAATACAGATTTTGAACAGTTGCTTTGTATCTTTCAGGCTCTGGAAATCTGTCAGCAGAGGCACTTTGTAGAAGAGACAGTCTTCCTGCTCAGTGAGTTCTGAATCATTGATCTGTGCATTTCTGTCATCAAACTTGAATGCATGCTATAGTTCTTTACACAGTAATTGATCCAGTGCAACAGAGGAGATGTCACTGTGTGTAAACTTTTCAACTAGCTGTAGCCTCTAGTGCTTCTGATGTATGCTTTTTTCCCCTGTCAGGTCGTATGGGAAACTGCAGACGTGCCCTGCAAATGATCATGGAGGAGCTGGCGGATGTGGACAAGGCCATTGAGTTTGCTAAAGAGCAGGATGACAGAGAACTCTGGGACGATCTCATCTCTTACTCTATAGACAAACCACGTATGAGACCTGACTCTATAGCAGCTCTTTCTGCTAAAAAAAAATTGGAACTTACAATATTAGTAATGCTTCTTGTTTGTTTTCTTCATTCTAGCGTTTATCACAGGCCTCTTGAATAACATTGGAACCCATGTGGACCCCATCCTGCTCATTCACCGCATTAAAGAAGGGATGGAGATTCCTAACCTCAGAGACTCACTGGTTAAGATTCTACAAGACTACAATCTACAGGTGTGATCACTGCCGGTTAAACCAGCATTCCATTCAGACTAGAGTACTAATTTAACTAGATGCTTGTTAAGATACATTTACTTGATCATTTTGTGTTCATGGAAAGTGTTCAGAACATCTTGATGTTTGTCCTGTAGATCTTACTGAGAGAGGGCTGTAAGAAGATCCTGGTGGCAGATTCACTGTCTCTTCTACAGAGGATGCACAGGACACAGAAAAGAGGAGTGCGGGTGGATGGTAAACAAGTGTTTCGTCTTCCTGTCATCTAGGACAAAATTAATAAATATCAGGGCAAATCAGCAGCTGTTTTGTTCACTAGAAATGCTACAAAATTATTTTGCTTTTATTTCTCATAGAAGAAAACATCTGTGAATCCTGCCACACTCCTATTTTACCATCAGGTACACCCTAATGACTTTTAATGCATCCATTTGTATACATGAACACACACCCACACACAGGGAAGTAGGGGTGCTGAGGGGGCTGCAGCACCCCGTTTTCACATGGTTGCAAATGCAACGATAGGTTTGTTCATTTAAATTTTAAAATTCGTAATGATCTCTGAAATATAAATTGTACGTGGGCTATAATAAACCCATGTTTATCTTTATAAACATGATTAATTTTACTTGTGATGTTTTCTATATGGGATGATTAGCCTAATCCTCATGAACACGTGACGCTTAATTTTGATGATTAGAGCTTACAGCTCGTGAAAGTCAAAAATCCAGTATCTCAAAATATTAGAATGTTTCCTAAGATCAATCAAAAAAAGAATTTGCAAAAACGAAAGTTTACGAGTTCTTTTCAAGTAGTTTCATATGGCACTCAATACTGCTTGGCTCCTTTAGCACAAATGACAGCATCAGTGAGGTGTGGCATGGAAGCGATCAGCCTGTGGCTATGCGAGTGGACACTATTGAGCCTTCAGCTCGTCTGTATTGTTGGATCGACTGTTTCTCATGACGGGGTGACTCTTGATGCACTGACTCCAGCTTCAGTCCACTCCTCGTGAAGCTCTCCCAAGTGTTTGAAACAGCTCTGTTTGACAGTAATCTCAAGCTTGAGGTCATCCCTGTTGCTTGTGCACCTTATCCTACTCAATTTCTTCCTTCCAGTCAACTTCGCATTTAATATGCTTTGATACAGCACCCTGTGAACAGCCACCCTTTTCAGTAATGACCTTCTGTGAATTACCCTCTTTGTGGAGGATGTCAATGATTGTCTTCTGGACAACTAACTGTCAGATCAGCAGTCTTCCCCATTATTGTGTATTCAAAGAACAAGTGATACCCGGAATTTATACTGTAGGGATGGTCATTTAATGAAACAAAAATAAATCTTCTAATATTTTGAGATACTGGATTTTTGCCTTTCATGAGCTGTAAGCTCTAATCAAAATTAAAAAAACAAAACTTTTGAAATGTTTTACTTTACATATAATGAATATAGAATATATAAGTTTTTTGAATGTTACAATTTTCACAATTATTTATTTTTTGAGATGCAACTGTTTGTGTATATATATATTCTATATCTATATATATAGATATATATATATATATATATATATATAAGATAGATCGAATAATATAAAGTATGTAATACAGTGCCTTGCGAAAGTATTCATACCCCTTAATTTTTTCACATTTTGTTATTGCCTTATGTTAAACTTCTTTAAATTACTTTTTTTCCCACATCAATCTACACTCAATACACCATAATGACAAAGCAAAAAAAAAACAGGTTTTTAACATCTTTGCAAACTTATTAAAAATAAAAAATTTAAATGATTCCATTGCATAAGTATTAAAACCCTTATCTGGGACAGTTGAAATTTAGCTCAGGAGCATACGTATTGCTGTCGTGTTACTACATGTTGAGTGAAGTTAACCTGTGGCAAATTCAATTGAATGGGTATTTTACCACTCTGATGTAAAGCGTATATAAAAATAAGTAAGGTATGATTTGGAAAGGCACATGTCTTAATAAAAGGTCTAACAGTGGTTAATGCATATCAGAGCAAAAAACAAGCCCTGTGGTCAAAAGAACTGCCTGTAGAGCTAAGAAACAGGTTTGTGTCAAGCCACACAACTGGGGAAGATTTCAGGGGAAAAAATCTGCTTAATTGAAGGGTCACAGAAGCATGTAGTCTCTGTTACCCTTAGTGGAAGACGTTTGAAACAACCAGGACTCTTCCTAGAGCTGACCTCCTGGTCAAACTGAGCAATTGATGGAAAAGGGCCTTGGCTAGACTGGTGACCAAGAACCTGATGGTCACTCTAGTTGAGCTCCATGATCATATATGCAGATAGGAGAAACCTACAGAAGGACAAACATCACGGCAACACTCCACGATTGGGTTTATGTCGGAGTGGCCAGGACCAATCTTATCCTCAGTGAAGGACACATGAAAACACACTTGTATTTCGCATAAAAACACCTAAAGGACTCTCAGACTCTGAGAAACAAGAGGTCTGATGAACCTCAATTCCAAGCATCATGTTTGAAGCAAACCAGGCACTGCTCATCACCTGAAGAGTACCATCCCAAAAGTAAAGTGTGCTGGTAGCAGCCTCATGCTGTGGAGCTGTTTTTCAGCAGCAGGGACTGAGGGACTCGTCAGAGTAGAAGAAAAGCTCAATGCACCAAAATATTGTCCAGAGCATTCAGAACCTCTGACTGGGCAGAAGGCTCACCTTCCAACAGGACAATGACCCTAAGCACACAGAAAGAGTGGCTTATAGACAACTCTGAATGTCCTCGAGTGGCCCAACCACAGCCTGAGCTTGAACCCAATCAAATAATTCTGGAGAAACTTGAAAATGTGCATTTGCTCCCATCCAACCTGACAGAGCTTGAGAGGTGAAGAGGTGAGGAGAAGAATGGCAGATAATTGCCAAATGATGTCGCATCAAACAAAAAAGACTCGAGACTGTAAAGGTAGACTTTATAAAAAAAAAAATTAAAAAAAAATGAAAATTTATGAAGTTGTGACAATTCTGTTTTTGCGTTGTCAGTATGGTGTATGGAGTGTAGATTGATGTGGAAAAAAAGTATTTTAAAGCAAGGCAGCAACATAAAATGTGAAACAATGAATGGGGTATGAATACTTTCAAGGCACTGTATATGTGTGAATTTTTAAATGGATAACGTGCACAATATATACACAAAAAAAAAACTGAAAAATAAGAGCTGTCACCCAATCATTATTTTAATTCTTATTTTTCATTTAATTCACTCAAAGACACGGCTCAGGCATTTGGTGTGGTGGTGTTTCACTGCAGACACATGTTCCACAAGGAGTGTCTGCCATCCCCTGGGAATGTAAGTCTTCTTTAATCTTTACATATAACTGCTTTTTAAAGGTGAAGTATTTTTTGTAATCCACCTTAATATGCAAAAACAGCTAGAAGACTGTATTTTGTATTTCTAAGACAAGTTGCACTATCCAAATCCATTTAGCTAGCATTCTAATTGCTCAACCAATGGCATTTATTAATGCTAGAGATGCAGAAATGACACGCTTCACATTTGAACCAGCCTGCTGCATTCAAACTTTGAGCCTTTATCTTAGAAAAGGAGAAATGTTTATTTTGCTTTTGCACTATTAACGTTTTGCATTTTATGTTCTTTGGCAGGTCCCAGGAATACAGTATTGTAACATCTGCAGTGCAAAGCGGAGAGGACCAGGCAGTGGCATACTGGAGATGAAGAAATAATCATTCCTTCTAGTAGAATAACAGTTCTACAATTACCACTCTCTCATCAGAACCTGTCAAAAATGAAACGATCTTAAAATAATCTTTCCTTTACTAACAGTATTTATTAATGCAAGCTTGTGATTGCTAGATTTTGTTTCATAAAAGCACCAATAAAGCACTCATATAATCTGTTGACGTCTTTTGCCACAATGTTCCAAACAAAACATGCAGTACATCGTCACTTTTTTTCCCCTCAAATCTTTCTTTCCATTAAGAACATTTTGATTACTAATATTTTTGAATGGTTTGTATGAACAGACACCATCTGGAAAATGTTTAAGTGTCATTCAGATGAATGCAAAAATGTATCAGTTTTTGTAAGGCTGAACTTTACTGACAAGTCATATACCGCAAACATACAGCAAAATAATTCAGCTAAATGTATTACCACAAAACCGTAGTTTAGTAAACCACCCTCAACTGCTCGAAGAAAGGCATAAACAAACAACCCAGCAGTTTCTGTCCAGTCAAATAAAATAAAAAAACCCATGGTGAGTGAGGAGTTTAAAGTCCAAACAGAATAGCTAGATTGTTATTTGCACATTGTAAACAAAATCACATCTACATAAGCTAGAACTCATTTGACATGACCAACTATTCATAGCAATGACTGCAGCACCTTCTACAGACCACAGCTGCAAAAATACACATCAAACCACAAACATGATATGAGGTTAAGCTTTAATAATGGTTTGTCAATCATCATGGAATCAAATAAAATGAGGAGAGGAACAGGGATGAAATGGTTAAAGGGACATTGTTAGAGAAAATCTATTATTCGCAATACGTTGACAAACTAGCGCAGAACTACATTCTCACAGAGGGATACGGAGGTGGTTTTTACTCCTCAGAGTGGTAAGAATCAAATCAAGCAGGCTTTATCTGCAAAACGACCAGCAAGTGCCTTCCAGAATGCTATTTTAACACATTCTCTAAATATATATATATTTCTCTCCCATCACTTTCATATTTTTTCCCCCCACAGTAAGGCCACTTTAAAAAGTAAATTTGAAGACTCAATGCCTCTGTCAACCGATCTTGCAAATTGGGGAGGGAAAAAAATTGAATTTAAGGTTACAGTTAAAACGTTGAGCTGCTCCTCTTTGGCCGGATTGGTGTTAATTCCTGCAGCCAATCAGAGCCCAGGACCTGGTCGACATTGTAACCACAGATATGTAACTTACTGAGGTAGCCTTCACTCTCTAGTCCCCAAACCAAAAACTCCCAGCATTCTGTCATCACAATGTAAGAAAAACAAATCCAATGGTTTGGGAGTTATACTGACGTAGTGAAGAAAAAAAAAACCCTCAGCAGATGTTGGTTTGTTTGTTTAATTCTCACCCAATGTCTTGAACTCCATCCTCAAAGTGGCTTTTCTCATTTTCTCAGGGTTGGCCGATGTCCAGTGGCTCTGCCGGCCAACCACCCCCATGAGGAAATCAACCGTAAGAAACATTTGATGCCTTGTTTGTTTGATGCAGTGTCATTCATCTTGGTGAACGGTATCGTATGAAGCAGAATTTGAAATATCAGTCAGTTCCTGTTGCTGCAGCCCGTTTTAAATGCAGTTGATAAGGGAGGGCCTTTATCAGCCGTGTCCGTGTGTGTATGAGAGGATTTTGATGGATAAATGGGTCAAAATATGTTAATTTCTGGGTGTTGCTTGACAGAGGTCTAATGGGATGTTTATGTATTGTTGTGTGCGAGTGTGTGTGTGTGCGCGCATGTGTTGGTTGTGTATGTGAAAATGGGCACAGATGTCTCCAGCCAGTAAAGGACTGCACAGACAGCGGCAGGCATTTCCCCAACGAGTCTTACTGTAACATTGGCGGTAGCTGGGGGGTGGGGGGGGTGGGGGTGTTTTATTGTCCCACAGGATGGCATTACTGATATCTAACTGTAGATGTTGCATGGCGCATGGGCCTTCCCATTCTCCTGACCGGATCTTGGGATTGACCCAACTGAAGGTCTATCCATCCTCGTCCCTGCAACAAAATAGCCACCAGTTATGCAGGATTGGTTATGCTCAAAAATGGACACTAGCTACTGTTGTATGTCTATATTTTTTAAAACAGGGGTCTTCCACAAAATGCTGGAGGACCGGTAAAGAACCTCCTCACCAGCCGACGTAGGACAATTAGATACAGGGGGTACGGAAAGTATTCAGACCCCTTAAATTTTTCAACTCTTTGTGATATTGCAGCCATTTGCTAAAATCATTGAAGTAATTTTTTTTCCTCATTAATGTACACACAGCACCAAATATTGACAGAAAAACACAGAATTGTAGACATTTTTGCAGATTTATTAAAAAAAAGAAAAACTGAAATATCACAATGTCCTAAGTATTCAGACCCTTTGCTGTGACAATAAAATTTACCTCAGGTGCTGTCCATTTCTCTGATCATCCTTGAGATGGTTCTACACCTTCATTCGAGTCCAGCTGTGTTTGATTATACAGACTGGACTTGATTAGGAAAGCCACACACACCCGTCTATATAAGACCTTACAGCTCACAATGCATGTCAGAGCAAATGAGAATCATTGAGGTCAAAGGAACTGCCTGAAGAGAATTGTGGCAAGGCACAGATCTGGCCAAGGTTACAAAAAAAATTTCTGCTGCACTTTAGGTTCCCAAGAGCACAGTGGCCTCCATAATCCTTAAATGGAAGACGTTTGGGACGACCCGAACCCTTCCTAGAGCTGGCCGTCCAAACTGAGCTATTGGGGGAGAAGACCCTTGGTGAGAGAGGTAAAGAAGAACACAAAGATCACTGTTGCTGAGCTCCAGAGATGCAGTCGGGAGATGGGAGAAAGTTGTAGAAAGTCAACCATCACTGCAGCCCTCAACCAGTCGGGGCTTTATGGCAGAGTGGCCCGACGGGAGCCTCTCCTCAGTGCAAGACACATGAAAAACCGCATGGAGTTTGCTAAAAAACACCGGAAGGACTCCAAGATGGTGAGAAATAAGATTCTCTGGTCTGATGAGACCAAGATAGGAATTTTTGGCCTTAATTCTAAGCGGTATAATGTGGAGAAAACCAGGCACTGCTCATAACAAACCTGTCCAATACAGTCCCAACAGTGAAGCATGGCGGTGGCAGCATCATGCTGTGGGGGTGTTTCAGCTGCAGGGACAGGACGACCGGTTGCAATCGAGGGAAAGATGAATGCAGTCAAGTACAGGGATATCCTGGACGAAAAAACCTTCTCCAGAGTGCTCAGGACCTCAGACTTGGCCGAAGGGTTTACCTTCCAACAAGACAATGACCCTAAGCAACAGCTAAAATAAAGAAGGAGTGGCTTCACAACAACTCTGTGACTGTTCTGAATGGCCTAGCCAGAGCCCTGAACTTAACCCAATTGAGCATCTCTGGAGAGACATAAAATGGCTGTCCACCAACGTTTACCATCCAACTGACAGAACTGGAGAGGATCTGCAAGGAGAAATTGCAGAGGATCCCCAAATCCAGGTGTGAAAAACTTGTTGCATCTTTCCCAAAAAGACTCATGGCTGTATTAGATCAAAAGGGTGCTTCTACTAAATACTGAGCAAAGGGTCTGAATACTTAGGACCATGTAATATTTCAGTTTTTCTTTTTTAATAAATCTGCAAAAAATGTCAACAATTCTGTGTTTTTCTGTCAATATTGGGTGCTGTGTGTACATTAATGAGGAAGAATAATGACCTTAAATGATTTCAGCAAATGGCTGCAATATAACAAAGAGTGAAAAAGTTTAAGGGGGTCTGAATACTTTACCCACTGTACCTAAAAGAGAATTGATGGTTTTTGCCAAGAAAGGGTATCTGCAGGATTTAATCTAAATTTTAAGGGATTTAGGAACTTTTGTAATATCTGCACAAAACATTAAAATGAATGTAAAAAGCATGATAGAGTTCAGAACAGGTTTCAAACACACACACAAAAAAAGTAAAAAATAAATTTACACCGTCTTAATTGTTTACATTTTTATAATGCATTATCTTCTTGTCGATCCACTAGTTCACATTTACAACTCACATGGGTTGATTTTCACATTGGTCAGTCTGAACAAAAACAGCAGGGCTTAATGAAAATGTCAATTCAATCTCTGCCAGCAGGTGGCACTTTTGGAATGGCAGAAATATAGCGGTTTCCCCGGTAACGGCTGTAAACAAAACAGCGCAGCAGCTGACTTTGAAATGTGCAGCGCTCATATTCAATGAAATCATAGCCTTTTGAAATTTAATCGTCACATTCTGTCCGCCAAATTGAGGGCCTCCTGGAATCATAATAACGTATCTGTACCATTTAAGATTTAAAGGGGTCATGTGATGCAATTAAAATTTTTCCTTTCTTTTTGAAGTGTTAAATGCTCTTGGTGCAAAGAAGAAGATCTGTAAAGTTGCAAAGACTAAAGTCTCAAATCCAAAGAGATATTCTTTATAAAAGTTAATCAACCACGCCTACCTAAAACGGTTCGTTCTAACACGCCCCCACATGTCTACATCACTATAAGGAAGATGTGCATAACGCCGCCCAAATGTTCATGTAAAGAAAGAAGGCGTAACTTTTATCCTCTCTGTAGTATTGTTATTGCCGCCGCCGCATGTCGTGAAGGCGCTGTGTGTTTTGTTGTGAAAGCAAAAATACTTTGTTTGGTTCCAAAAGAGGACGATTTCCGCTTCGTCATGCCTGGAGCTTATCCATGCTGGTCGCTGAGGAAATACATCAACTTTGCACTGTTGATCGCCGGATCGGTTTTCACCGTGGACGAAACGGAGTCCAGCACGGGGTCGTCACATTGGTTGCCAAAGCCGGCCGGACGCTCCATAGTTGAATACGCTGGCCAGCAGTTCTCAAGCACGCTCCCGCCTCTGCCCTCAAGTCAGCCTCCGCCTATCTAGGCCGTGGTAACTCAAGGCTGGGCGCTGCTTTTTCGTTGGAAAAGTGAGACACTTGGTGGTTGGCCTTCAAAAGGAAGAGGGACAAGACTAGAAATCCCCCAGTGGTTTAAGTGTATTTTACAACACTGTTCCAGGAACACTTCACCCAAATATTCAGATGTGTTGCAGCGCATTTTATGGAGGTCTGTTTACTGATCCTGGGAGAGTAGACTACAATGCCGGCTGTTCTGACTCACAGATTATAAGTACGTTTTTATATTTAAAGAATTTGCCACTGACGATTCAAACTTAGTTTTGGGCAGTGTAGAGTAGCACTTGTTGTTTGTCATTTCTCCGATCACAAATGCAGACATGGTTTTATGTTACACTCCGGCCGGACAGGGCATCACAATATGGTAAGGTGCGTAACATTTCCGTCACACGCTTGAGGTATTCGGCCAATCACAACGCACTGGATAGCTGGCCAATCACAGCACACATCTCTTTTTCAGACCGATGAGCTTTGTAAAAATCGACGCGTTTCAGAAAGGCTGGGCATAGAGGAGAAACAATAATGTACAGTATGTGGAAAATAATGTGTTTTTTAACCTTAAACTGCATATACGCATTGCATTACATCAAATAATGTCTTTAGCAACATCATATGACCCCTTTAAGGACCCATCAACTTCACTAATTTTTGAGAACCCAATTGTTTTTCACTCACTGAAAGTGTCATCTGTGTGAGTGCAGCTCTCTGCTCTCTTCATTGCACACACACACATTGCACACACAACTGCTTCTAAACGGCTCGACTGAGCTGATCTTGATGTGCTTGATATAAATTAGATTTTATTAGAAATTAGCATTTATTTATTTATTTCATTGTCAAAACCTTTGCGGTCCGCATGGACGCATCTTAAAGAAGTATTTCAAATAGAATGCAAAAATAAGTGTTTCAAATGGTAGGTAACTACAAGACAATATGTGAATACATTTCTAATTAGTTTCTGCTTCATGTTGCGTTATCTTCCTTATGAAAACTAGATGAAAACTTTTATTAATAACAATTAAAACTACCATAACTGTTATAACTAAAACTACACCAAAATAATTTTTTTTTTTACTAAATGCACATTTTCAAGACCCAAAATCTAAAGATAATTTTACGTTTTGAAAAATGGCATACTTTTTACACTCCTGCATTAATCGCATAACACTAAAATGTCTCATCCAATCAGAAATTTCAGAACTATACATTTTATAATGCACATTTGGGCAGTTTGGCATTTTTGTATATTGTGTAACTATTATTAGTACTTATGACTGTGAATCAGCTGGCTTTTTTTTTTTTAGTTTAGTAATTTTGTCATTCATATTAAGCTTTAGTCATTTTAGTACTTATTTTATTTCAGATAGTTGTCAAGGCAACATTTTTACATTACATTTAAGTTTTTCATATTTCAGCTTAATTTCTATTCACAAAATTCATTTTTAATTATTTTAGTAAACAAAACACCATTATTCCATGCACAGAGAAAATCTGCACAGTACAAATACTGCGGAAATCGCTGCACATCAGTATGGCATTCCTAACATACTCCGTGTATGAGGAAAATCGAGGAAGGAAGCTAAAGGTACATCTGATTAAGCAATGAACAGTACAGACTTTTAGAAGAGCTCAGTCACTTACTTGCGAGTCTCCACGTGTCTGGCGGTGGAGAGGAGAGAGGGAAACTGGGTGTCGTTGATTTCTGGAGGCCCTTGAGTTGGGCCTTTCTTGGTAGAGGTTAACCGGGCCCCTGGGGGACGATACACGCCAGGTGCTTTGGGCTCAGGAACCTCAACTTCCTCTACTAACAGGAAATTAGACATTAGTGTTTAAAAACTAATCTCAACTAATACTTTCATTAGTTGGCTATTTATACTAACACTGCCGACTCACCCGGAGCAGCTGAGGGGGGGGCGCTTGATTTATTCCAGGGTCCAGAGATTTTATCACCAGTGACCAGGATGATCTCACCATCCTCGCCCACTTCCTCCTTCTCGTATTCTTCCTCCTCCTTCTCATCACTATCAGACAGACGAAAAATTGTGTACTTCAATAGAGATACGCTGTAACATGTATGAATTCAAATAAACTCTTTGCTTTGATAAACGTTCTAATATATGAATAAAATTTGTAACCCTGTTTAAGCGATTCCAAATTAGTCTTTACCATTTCTAGAATTTGTACAGGGTTTGCATTTTTGACAAGAGTATTGTAATTTGCAATTTCTTTATTTCTGAAGCAGATTTATTATACGTGACAGCATTAAAGTTTCTTAATCCATATGATTCATCTTAAGACATAACTGACTGTTCAAATTAAAGGTGCAGTAGGAGATCTTGGAAAATACTACCTTTAGAACGAGCGTTTTAATTGGACGAACATTTCTTGGTTCTACGCCTTCCACAGAATATATAAATACATTTAGACCACTTAACTTAATGATTGCTATCGGGATGTGAAGAGACTTTCAACCAGCATTAAAAAAAAGGTTTCTTAAGACAATCACCTATTGCACCTTTAATGCTTCATAAAAGCATTTTGAGATTTAAGAAGTGAGTGTGCATCTCAATCAGTGCCAATCCTAGACTTCGGGGGGCCCTTTTTTTTGAGCCAAAACGTGTCGGCGCCGCTTGGGGGGTTGAGTGGGGTATATGAGTGGTTATAAACGAATGAATTGAAAAACACATTGTCTCTCCGCAGTTGGTTGCTTTCACCTTTTTTAGTCGCGAGCAAGATTGTCCGACATGAAATTACATGATTTGACTTATGTTACGTAGAAAGGGCGACAGCGTACTGAATTAAAAGAAATGATCATTCATGTTTTCAGAACCACTGGCCAAATTCAAAAACTACACTAAAATTAAATCATCTTTGAGAGCAAGGGGCATATGCAGCTTGGGTATTTTGCGGTATAGGGAGGATCTGGCTTGATCTTCGATGCATCAAAGCACACACTGCATAAAAGATGGTGAGAATAATGCACGACATTCATCACGAATAATCTCTCAAGTAGTAAAATGATTGTCGTTAAGCCGTGACAATTTTCAGCTGTCCCAGACTAAAAATTGGCATTGTGAAACAATCGTGCCAATTTCTGTGACCATGGCTTCTAATCGGTGGTCCTATGTTGTTTGGTGAGAGAGGTTCAAAGACGGCTGTTGCGTCTTGCGACCAAAGATGGTCTACGATACTTTTCTGACTGTCACGTGTCATAAATTTAGCATGAACATCACAGTGTGTTTGCTGGTACGATCCAAGTTTACTGAGCCAATAAAAATGCGACATGAAATCAACACGACACGGTGCTAAAACATAAAACTGCTTACCTCAAACTCTTATCACTTCCTCTTTCGCCGCTTCCACTTTTTTTCAGAACACATAAAAAACTTTATAGTGTGATGAGTCATACGGTGCGTTCCAAGCGGGATATATCGTCCTCCGAAGGGCACTTCGGAGTGAAAGCAATCATGTCCGCCATATTGAAGGGTCATTCCAAAGCGAAGTGCTCAAAACTGTCCACTTCAAAGGGCCCCTCGGAATGAAGGATTTCGAAGGGTACAACTGATGAAAACTTTGGGCTCCAATGATACTTTGCGCAGATTCTTTGCATGATGACGGTGCCTCCATGTGACGCAGAAGAGCACTTCAAGAAACGTTGTGGGTCACCCTACACCCTTTCAACCCTTGAAGCTCTCACCTCCGGAGGGTAAAACCTTTGAAGGAATAGGACACAGGGATTTGAGCCTTCCGAATGGAACGCAGGGGGAGAAATTGGTGTACACACTAGCAACAGCCGATGACGTCGATTCTTCTTAGTAACGTGCATGCAGCGTACGGGTCAATTGGTGTCACATAGTACAGGCTCAATGTCCACCAAGTTTATGAGATACCATGTCGCACATTGTGACATGCAATGATCTTATAGGATTGCTAAAACTGTGCCGTGTGTAGAAGGCTTTATAGATTACGCAACATTTTAATTAATAAGGTACACTTAAAATGATACAGTCTAATACTGTTTATGTGAAATAAGCCTGTTCCCGACCAAGTTTGAGCTTTTGGACTGGTTTACGATGACAGCAGATCGAGGATGACAGTCCGGAATCATGCATAAATCGCCAACAATAAAACCCGCGAATGGGTAAATCCATGTATGAAAAAACGGAACAACAGTAGCACAAATTCATTAGAGCCACTGTTTGTGCTTAACACATCAGCGGCAGGGGGGGGGTGGGGGGGGGGCGGACCTGGAGGCGGAGTCCGGTGTAGTCCACCTCCTTCTGCTCAAAGTCCTTCCATTCCTCATCCTCCTGGAGTGACAGTTTAAGAAAAGAGAGGTGACCTTTATGTAGAGTTCAATGAACTAATTTTTAGAGATTTTAAGACAATACAAGAACCAAGTTAATGTCTATACTATATATTAACTATATATTTCTGGAACTACAGTGGAGTCAGTCACAGCACTTGGTTCCTAAGTGTAGATCAAATGAATTTTAAATGAAGTGTGAAGTAAGTAGGGCTGGGAAAAAAAACGAATGCGATTTTCAGGTGCATCTCGTCAGTAAAGCCGCTTCTGGTGATTAGTGGTAAATCTCCAGCACGTGCTTTCTGATGGAGCGGCATTTACTACACAGAGCCGTAGATCACTGACAAGCTGATATTTATATATTTGATCTGAATATATAAGAGCTACATGGAGGAACATATTGCTGTTTATTACTTTTTAAGTATGTTGCAGCCATGATTAAGTTCATGACTATAAGTGACTCATCAATATTGATCAATAAACTTGATGAAAAATATATAATACAAATATTTAGATATTAAGAGAGCTACACGGTGAACTTTTATAAAGACACATTTGGCCATTAATGCATCATTATGCAAAAACTTGAGGCAAGTTCTCCACATGAAAAACCCATGACTGATCAGCAAGCTACTTTTTTCTTGCCAATATGGTACAAAAAATTGAGTAGCTTAAAGTAAATAAACTGAAATGTGTAGTGTATATAAGGATGTTCAAGGCGCAGTAAGCGATTTCTGAGAAACATATGAAATCACTGAAACAAACTCGCCCCTACCAAAAAGGATCCTACCCCTATCTTGATAGCTCTGCACCCAAATTCATAAATATGCTATGCAACATAGGCACCTCCCCCATCCCAAGTGGACACGCCCCTTAATGGTGACTGGCTTCTCTTTTTTTTTTTGCACCTTTAACAGTAACAATATGTTTGACGGGCTATTTTAAGGTTGCATGTAACTAAGTGACCATGCAGTCCTTTAAAGTCACAAAAAAGTATTCCGTGAAAGTATTGTAAAGTACATCCCAATTAAACAAGTTATCAAAAAGAAAAAATGTAGGGCAGGGGTTCTGTCTATCAGTTGCTGATTTCATTTGGAGGCAGATGAGATGAACATGAGCTTGCAGGGACAGGGGGTACTGTAAATGGACTAAAATGACTGGATACATCATCAGAGAAGTCTGGGATCAGTTGCATTAAAGGGGTCATATGATGCTATTTCAAGTTTTTCTATCTCTTTGGAGTGTTACAAGCGGATTGTGCATAGATAAGATCCCTGAAGTTGCAAAGACTAAAGTCTCAAATAAAAAGTGATATTCTTTATAAAAGTTAAGAGTTTTTTACCACGCCTACCTAAAACGGCTCTTCTAACACGCCCCCACATATCTACAACACTATGTGGGAAGATTTGCATAACACCCCCCAACTGTTCACGCAAAGAAAGAAGGGTTGGTTTCAGTAACCGCAGTTAGTGTTGAAGCAGCCATGTCAGGGAGACGCTGTGTGTTTCTAGGCGAAAGCAAAAGCACTTTATTTGTATTTATATGTACAGTATTTGAAAAAGAATGTGTTTTTTGAACATTAAAGCATGTCAACATATTCTGTTACACCAAATACACAAAATAATGATCTTTAAAATAGCATCATATGACCCCTTTAACATAACCACCACTATGTTAAAACTGTCTCTAAAAAACTAGTTTGACCAACAAGCAGTTTGCCAAAAGATAATTCTTATTTTGTCTGCCTTTTGTAAACTGACTTACAAGTATGACGTGGTGTTAGTACATAGCACAAACTGCGATTTCTGTTACACACTCAAAAGTATGAACTTTTTCTTCATAAAGGGGTTATACACTTTTAGGGAACAGCATAATTAGGCGAACTGATGCAACGTGCAGGATTTCATTAAAGTGACCTGATGTCACTGTAAAAGTACAAAACTTGCGTTCATTAGCACATTGCTATTCTGTACTGTCTTACAAGAGAAACAAGCATTTGGTGGAGGTGAAGGACACAGCAGCAGCAGTTATAAAACCCCTGCTGGAAGATTGATGCCCTTAGCAACGAATGTCAGTATGATGTCACATCACCCAACATACCTCACGACCAAATGCTACTTCTATTTAAGGGTAACATTAAAGGCATGGTTCACACAAAAACTACACTTCTGTCATCGTTTGCACACCCTTGTGTTGCTCCATTGCCATATGAAATGTTAGGCTGTCAATATCTAATGTTCTGCCAAAAATCTGATTGTCTAGAGGAAAGAAAGTCAGGCAGGTGAGTAACGTTAAATTATGACAATATGATTGTAAAATGAACTATCAATTTAAGTAACGTAGCCAGCTGTCAGAAACATAAACCGATGATAGCTACAGCACAATATCACATTAACTTCCTTTATGAAGATAAAAGAAAAATGTAACCTTTTATTGGTGTTGTTATTTGCTTGTTGTCACAAAACTGAGTGAACGGCCTGCTTAGACCACATTGCGCTTTTAGAACGTTCACGCGCCCTTTGTAACGTTACCTACAAACGCTGTCTAGATAGGCAGCTCACTAGGTTTTGTGACACAGCCCGTGTGTTGTTTGACTGTGCGTTACCTTTTCCATCTGCGCGTCCTGATTCTCACTCTTCGTCGACTTCTCCTTCTCCCTTTTCATCTTTTTCACCGCCATTACGGTTCCTCCAGCTCCTCCGGTCGCCTGCTCCTTCCCCTTGCCCTTCTCCTTCTTTTTCTTCTTGTCGCGCTTAGCGAAGAAGTCATCCAGACTCTTCTCCACGCCGGCCGGAGCCACATCCGCCATCTTATCCCCAAATCTCCTCCACTAAACACTAAAAAAAAAGCTTATAAATGATCAGATCAGTGTCTGAAGCGACAGCAAACGAGCCCTTGCGTGCGTGTCTGACAGGTAATCCGTATGTTTCATGTGTATCCGCAGGTTAAAGGTGTGCTGAGAGCAGCATGACAGACTCACCAGCTGAAAGTGTGACACACACACACACACACTCGCCCAATGCACCGGATAGTGTTGCTTCCGATCTGACCCGGATGGGAAAGAGGCTTTGTGATTGACAGTCCTGCTATCCAATCGCTGAGCGACTATGTTAGTTTTCGACCAATCCTATCGCAGGGTGAGGATTCTGCAGAGTGCTTTTGCCAGATTGTGCAATTTTGTTCTACAATTCGTTGGTAGTAGTTATACAACACTTGTGGAGTAATTTAGTTAACAAATGAAAGAAAACTTATGTCTAATGATACATTTAGATATGCAGCTGTGCAAAAAACTGCACAGAAGAGGCAGAGTTGCAGAAATAATGTTAAATATTAATATAATATAATATTAATATATAATAAATGTTAATATTTATTGTTTTAAACATGATATTTTGAATATAGAAACAATAGAATTATAAATAAAAACATGATATAAAGTACTTAGCTGGTTATTAACACAAAATAGCAAATATTTAATGATTTTTTTTATTATTATTTTTTTTATTCAGGAATCTGCCGTTAAATAACTTAACAAATCTGAAAATTAAGGGTGGGCCCGTCAATGCCTTTAAGTTTCTTGCTTAGGGCCCTTTATAAAAAGAAGGAACTGAAATAGGATGTTGTTAAGATGAAATACTATTGGACATAATGTTTTGCTGTGTAGCATAGGATTTTAATTTAATTTATTATTTTATTTTTTATTGGCATTTAGTTTTTTCATTTATTTATTTCTTTTTTTAAGGTGGAGCACACACAGCCAGCATAAAGTTTTATAGGCCAAAAATTGTATTATGGTATTGTTTTATTGTTTTAGTATTTCTCAAATAACTCAAGACAGAATTTGCAAAACAAAGACTATAAAACCTAACTGCATTCTAGCATGCAGCAATGTGATTGAGAGGGTTTATAAAAAGACTACAAACATCTGTTGCCTTTTGAGAGACTGTGAATGAATGACCGTCCCAGTTGTGTGTCACACCGAACAGCATGTGAATAGAAAAGCTTCATTCAGCATATACAGAGCAAACAGGGAAGATTCCAGAAACCTTTGACCCATTTCAATCAGGGGGGAAACATTGGCATGTGTGCTCTACTTTGCTTTTTTAAACAGGCTTTGCTTTAAATATTGACAAAAATCAACTACAGACTGAAGAAGCCTTCAAAGCCTTTTTATTTGTATTGCTCAGCAGTAAATGTGCTACAAATGATCAGACATGATTCATAATATGCAAGAGCGATTTTTTTCTGTCAGCTGAGCAATTACCTCTCTCTCCTTAGATATCTAAAACTCATGCCAGCACAAAATAAATGGACGGAAACAATTAAAAAAAGAAGAAATGGAAAACATCAATCTACAAATTCATTTAAAACAATATTTATATAAAATCTGCTAAGCATACAGAAAAAAATGGGTTATGTAAAGAAAAGATGATGATATGGTCTTAAAACATGTTACCAACCTCAGTGACATGTGTTCAAAGAAAGTACAAAATAAAATAGGTTCTCTGTATGTATTTATATCTAACAATTACACTCTATTACATCCAGTGATATCATTGACATTCATCTAAAAAACTGTACAACACAGCAGTAAGCACTGAGAATCAAAGAGAAATTCATTTTGGTCTCATTTATTCTCGTCAATGTTCACACAGGGACAAAGATAGACAGACAGAACCACAAGCACACTCATTCACGCTTCACTAAGAAAAACATGTCTTCTAACAAAATATATATAGATTTAGCCAACCTGTTAAGCAATAATAGTGCCATTTTCATCAGAGCATGTCATAGCGAATAAACAAATATAGAGGTTTAATAATAATAATAAAAAAGAATGCATTTCCACTACAGTTATACAGTATAATGCTTAGCCCTGCTTATGGAAGTTGAACACAAACACGTACAACATGAACAGATATGATGTGAAATGTGGAGCACAGTAACATTACCATACAAAGAGCTTTGTATGAGGCATTTCATTGGCATTTAAGCATTTTTCTACTTGCTTGTGCAACTGTGTCAACGCAAATGGAATTTTAGGTTGTTTTTAACAACGAAATATTGATAGAAACCAAATCCTGTTTGACATCTAGTCTAAAGACACACATACACCTCAAATCAGAAAAGATGCATGCAACAAGACATATACGCACACAAAAAACATCTCGAACATCTAAAGAATGGGACAATTGTCGTTTTGTCTTTTGGCTGGTGACTCAACTGGGGACAAACCATCTCAGAAAGTCATGATTCATCCTCCATCAAATGCAAACAGGCAATCAACTCAATTTCCTCCATGAGGGAAGCGAGGGTTGCTGCAGTACCCACTGGACCCATTCCAAAAGCGTTCCAGAATCAGTGCCCTTTACCCCTGCATCCCCTTACATACAGAATTCAAGTGCGGCAGGCTTTTTTAAGTAATCATATTAAGTGTTTTGGGTAACGTCACACAAGCATCCTTACACCACGCGTCATGTTTCTCAGCACTCTGCACCACCAAAGCCACTGGAACATAAGAGCAACCACATTTATTGTTTTTATTCAAAAAAGACATAAAAACCCTTATCACAATGAAGCGTCTGTAGAAAATCCACATCAGAAAAATATGCAGGGGCTCCCCCTCATAGTAAATAGCATTTGTTCTGTTTTGTAATATTCTTTCAGCTCCTTGAAACCAGTTTCATAAATAAACTGCAGTCTCTGAAGGTCCACCACATATTATTATGGTATATATGATTATTTTACCTCACCTATTTATATATTCTTAACAAATGCGTAGACACAAATAATAGGGGAGTCTTGGAAAAATTGACGTCAAGGATATTTGTGTGATGCGCCTTAATATAGTGTGTTTAGATATCAGAAGCCTTGTCTCTGTTGATAAAGAGAGTCTCTTGGCAAAAGGGGTTAACCAGAACCACGCCGCTGTCGCTGTAGTCACCGTTAGGGGGCAGACACGTCTCTTGTTCCTGAAACGCAAAGAAACATAAGAACATTAGCACTGTATACTTGCTTTCATGCTAACTAAAGGCTAATCACTTGGGCGTCTGATCCTACAAAGGTAAATACAGTTAAGGTGGAAGGAACAGGGTTTCTTTTCAGGATCTATGTTCTTATAGAACAAATGTGCATTTCTATGGTGTAGTGATTGAGCTCTATCACCATGGAGACTGCGTGTGTGAAATGAATGGGAGGAAATGAAGGAAGAAGCAGAGAAAATTGCACCTGTGCAGGAAGACAACTAATTATAAGGCTCTAGATTCTAAAAGATGTTTTGTGTTTGGTCACACATATTAAAAGGGGAATTCTTATTCAAACATCAAAATGAATCCATCTATCCAACTTTCCATAAATCTATCTATCTAAAAACTTGTACGCTACAAAAAAGTGTTAGCAGGATAGGAAAAAATTGTCAACTGAAAACAATTAAAAAATAAAAACTGAGGACAAATAAATAAAGGCAGGTAATGATTTGTCTCTCTTGCTTCTCTAAAAGGGTGATTTGAAGACCTGTGGGTCACCGGCATCCCAAACATGATTCTTCTTCATCATCATCATCATAATCGCACTCCTGTCAGAAAAGGTCAGCAAGCAAGAACAAAAAGGTGGGGAAAAAAGAAGCATGCAGAGGTTGAAATGGAAAATATCAATGAATGGATGATGGTAACAATCTCACAAAATGACTAGAAAAACAAAATGACTCGAAGAAATTAGTGAGAAAGAGAGAGGTAAGGTCTCTGAGCACCAGGTGGTAATATATAACGTGAATGGTACCATTAAGTGATTTTTTTCAAGCACATTGTCTTAATTGCAATAATTACTGTTCATTTCATAATGATACCCCAGCAATGAGAAAGCTATGAATATCTATATTTGTGCCATTCAGCCAGATATCTTATTCAGTTGATGATTCGTAGAGTAAATCATATTAACAGCAAAGCCTTTTCTGTTCATAATAAATATGTCATTGGTGTTTTCTCTTAATGACCTTGGAAGGGTATGTACGATATCAGGCTCATGAGGGGTAAATATGAATAATTAATCACCTAGAGTCTAGTTTAATTAATGATGTAATATTTAGCATGCGAATGTGAATTACTGATCTATTCAGGGTCAAAGTGATCATTGGCCAATTCTAAGAACGTTAATTTCCTGGTTAAGGGAAATAACTTTCTTACTGTCCTGGAGCATTGGAGCTCACATCTTATCAAAACCTAACAGAACCACCGACTGGGTGGGTCACATGGAGTGTGGCCTTTTAAAGCTTGCAGAGATTCCCGCCTCTCAAGCTGGGCTTGTCCAATGAGAAAGGCCGGAATCCAAAGTGGGAGTTTTGAGATACTGGGGAGTTTTTATGGCTCTTTGTGTGGAAGCATGGTAATTTGCATATGGAACTTGAATCGAAATTACTAAAGATTCTCAGGACACTAATATATTGCCTATGTACCAACATATAATATACATGCTTGTTTCGATCATCAGAAGGCGAATTCATAGATACTAGGAGCTATGCGTAGGATTATATATAGGAAAGATTGACGGACGAGTGGTTCCCTCATAAGCTTGCATAAAACAGTCTAAAAATATCTAAGACAACATACACCATGACCTGAAGGATATGTGTGTTCATTCAAAGAAGGTTTTCCTATGAATTAATTAGTAGAAAAGTCAATTTCTACTGTGCATTGTGCCTCTTGCTATGGAAAATGCAGTGAGAGTCTCTCTGCTCACATTCCTCTGGGCAATAAACCCAGTGATATCCGCGTTGGTTGCCATGGAACCAGGGGCCTGTTCGGCTTCCTGGGGTGTTACGCATTTCGGGGAAAGGGTCCACAGGTCCTCATATGGCTTATTAACTGAGGGGTGTTACAGAGTATTTGTTAAATATAACTAAAACAACAAAATATATATTGTGTTTTTGATTGGTCCAGACGCTACAGTTAATTACTGTGAATGGTGAAGAACATTACTCAAAACTGCTAAAAAATCTCTAAGGCTCCGCGTGTACCTGAAAACGATGTAGTCAAAAAACGGAAACGTTTTTTCCCTTGCATTTTTAAAAAGTTTCACACATACACGACAACGTTTTCAAAACGATTAGCGTTAACACATATCCACGAAAATATCCAGTAGCCCCTCATTGCAGAACACAAGATCCAGGGGGCGTGGTTTGATCCACATCTAGGGGGTGGAGATGGTTAGGTTTAGGGGTGGAGATGGAATCCAGGGGGTGGAGATGGGTAGGTTTATGGATCAGGGGGTGGAGACGGGTAGGTTTAGGTATATGTAAGGTGGAGGAGTTGGATCTGGATCCAACCAACCACGCCCCCTGGATCTTGTGTTCAGCAGTGAGGACCATCTCCAAAAATGGCCATGTAGCGTCGGACAATCAAACACACAATATATATTTTGTTTTTATATTTAACAAATACTCTGTAACCCCCCTCAGTTAACAAGCCATATGAGGACCCATGAACCCTTCCCCCCTGAATGCGTAACACCCCAGGAGGCCGAAACAGGCCCCTTTTGTTGCATGGCAACCAACGCTGATGTCACTGGGTTTATTGGCCAAAAGAATGTAAAGCAGGGAAAAATCCCTGCATGTCCCAGGGCAAGAAGCAGTGTAGAAATGGACTTTTCTACTAATTAATTCATAGGAAAACCTTTCTTTGAATGAACACAACATGATCTTTCAGGTCATGGTGTATATTATTGTCATCGTGTATTTGGTCTTTGAAATTGTATACTGTTATGCAGACTTATAATCGAAACACACTCCTGTCAGCTTACATATATATATCTCTACCATGTGTAGTATCTATGAATTCGCCTTCTTATGATCGAAACAAGCGTGTATATTATATATTGGTACATAGGCAATATATATTAGGGTCCTGAGATCCTTTAGTAATTTCGATTCAATCCATTTGCAAATTACCATGCTTAGAGACAAAGGGTCGAAAAACCCTCCAGCAATTGCCACCTCCCCCCCCCCCACCTCCCGCTCGGAATTTCCATCTTTCTCATTGGATAAGCCCATCTTGAGAGGCGTGGATCTTCTCCGACCTTAAAGGCCCGGCTCCAGGGACCCGCCCCAGTCGGTGGTTTGTTGGAATTCTGAGAGGCGGTGAGACAAACGCTCCCGGAAACGCTAAGCTCGTGCCAGGCTTCGGCCTTGTCCTTTCCATTCTTCAAGTTACTCTGACGCAAACTGGTTCTTTCTCATCAACCAACTTCAGCAAGATCTTGGGCCTTAAGATTCCATCAGGAATCTATTTTCAGACAGACGAGACTCGCAAGTATCAAACTTAGTCTTATTAAATGATACATTAAGTATCAGTTACACCTTTTTACAAAGGTGTGTTTGAACTAAGAATCTGACGTTTCCCTCAGGTGTAGATCTGCTGAATATGCAAATGGTTCCATAAATTTCATTCCTTATGCCTCTTTCTGTACTGAGTTAAACTTTAACCCTTTCCTATACCAACTGTATGTGTGTGTGTGTGTGTGTGTGTTGGTATGTTAGACCAGTTTATGTGTGTATGTAGGATGTTAGACCAGTTTATGTGTTTATGTAGTATGTCAGACTAGTTTAAGTTTTTATGTGGTTAATAAAACCTTACTTGTTTCACACTTGACGTGGTTCATTGTTTGCTTATAACTGGAGTCACTTAATCATGCAGATTTATGCTACAAGCTTTTGTAGAATTGTACAGTAAGAAAGTTATTTCCCTTAACCAGGAAATTAACGTTCTTAGAATTGAAAAGACAGTTGACAGAGAGGTCAGCTAAATATCTACAGCGGATCTAATATATGAATAATTAATTATAACTAGTTATGGTTTATTATTCATATTTCCTCATGAGCTGATTCGTTACAGCCAAAAACGCTGTATTACATATGCCAGGCCAGTAGTTGGAGCTGTCACCTTGTTAGTAAAGAGTAGGGAAGTGACAGTTATATGTTTTATATGATGGGTCTCCACTGTTGGTTGTAATATTGGTGAAGTAAATCCACACTTTGCTGGAGAAGCGTTAGCGCAGCAACAACAGTACCATGTACTCAGCCATTGTTTTGTTCGTGCTTGCCTTTAAAATCGACACGTACTGCGCATGTCTACATACCAAACATAAAAAAAAATAAAACTAACACGTACTACGCACGCGCATGATGTCACCTATTTCAAAGACATGTAGGAAACATTATGGAGTGTGGTTTGAGCCCTGGGAACTTAAAGTTGACATATAATGAAAGTTCTCTAAAGGCGCTTTTCCACTGCATGGTACGGTACGGTACGGTTCACTTTTGGGGGGTTTTCCACTGGGTACAGTACCTGGTACTTTTTTTAGTTCCCCCTCGGTTGAGGTGGCGTGAACTGATTACTGATTACTGATTGGCCTTGAGACGAATGTCAATAACGCCATCCTACTTACTGCGAACACAAACACAACAGGTACGCTAGATTTAAATCAGCACAGCCGGAAGGATCGAACGCAACTGTTTTGAACGAGCGCACCTTTTTTTAACAACCAAAAAATAGCTGTTTCGTGGTCTGTTGAGGAAGTTCAGACGTTCCTCTCGTTGATAGCAGAGGAGTGGATCCAGCGAGAGCTTGATGGGGCGACGCAGAATGAAAAGTTTTTCAGGAGTCACGGCGCAACTATATCGACATGTGAATAATCCCCTCCACTCTAAAGCGGTACTAAACTGCAGTGGAAATGCAAACGGAGCCGAGTCGTGCCGTATTGAGCCGTGCCGAGCCGAGTCGTACCATGCAGTGGAAAAGCGCCATTTATGCATGTTGTTGGTTTTATTGTAAATAGTTAACCCAGGTATATGCACCTTTTTTGTCCAAATAATTTTTAATTAAAATATCATAATCACAATCTTCTGGTGAAAAGACAGACTACTCTCTGGTTGCATATGCTGTACTTCTCCAGTAATTTAGTTTGCAATCGACTACAGGCTCGCATTCAGATCCATCTCCATCCAATTAACAACCACTGTATTGAACCAAGTAATTTTTCCATTTTTGTTAGCCTGTTTCAATCTGATGTACACTAAAATGTATTCCAGGTCTCTGTCAGTACCTCAGTCTCCAGTGATTGTATCTCGCGTGGGAGCTCCACAGCATGCCGGGTGAAATAATCCATGGTGATGGCATCATTCCAGTAGCTCAAGTTGTTCTCCTGAATTGCAGACCTTCTTCTTTTTTTTTTTTTTTTTCCCTTTTTCATACAGCATACGGTAAGCAGCACGGCTGAAGAAAAGAAGACATATTAATATTCTATATCTAACTCTTCTTCATTTTAGCCTTAAGACCACATTCATCTGAATTTTGTATGATGAATTTCAGAAAGTTGTAAGCAAAAGCCACTAACCCACAAAGGGAATATTATGTTATCTTGTGTCTTTGGAAAAGTTCCTGTCAGTGCTGATGACAGAAAGTACAAGTTTCGAAAGCTGGAGGAAGTGTGATATTGGTTACTCACAGCATGAGGAGACAGGCACGCTTATGGCAAGAACCAACCACACAATGTCCATTTTGTCCAGGCAGATGGTGTTTTTTTCATGAGGAGGACCCAGTGCAGGACCCGACTGGTTCCCAGACCCCCATGGGCCTTGCGTGGTGGCTGGGACCTGCCTGTTCATGAAGCTCCCGCTAGCTGTGGAGGGTGCCTCTGAGATGTTCGAATCATTTGCTGCAGGCCATGAGGCATCAGTGCTGTTGACAACATCTGTGGCATCATTTAAAGAGACAATAGAATCAATTGTCATATTGGTGGTTCCATGACCTTGGATTTCCACAAAGTTTCCGCTCTCCGCTAAAGAAGTGGAATTGGATGTTGTAACATGGTTAGAGGGCAGGGCAAGAGCTGGGGGAGGAGACTGGATGCCAGTTTGTGCCAAAGCTCTTCCCACCGTTTCCAATGGGAGAGTGGGATTCTCCGTTGAAGACACGTCACGCAATGTAATGGTGTGCATCATTGCATGGTGCAATGATGGTGATGGTGGACGTTGAATGGGCTCCTTCACCTTCGTCTCTCCAGTATCTGTGGTTCCCGAAATGTCCTCGGCACCAGGGGCCACATCACTTTCAGTCCCTGAGAGAAAAGAATGACCCGAGCCAGAATTTGTGGCTTGGTTCACTGGCTTTATACTGATTGTACTTGGCTTGTCGGTATTAGTGCTAAAGTTCTGGTCTTGGGTTTTAGTGGTGAAAAACCCAGAGCTTGTTCTATTGACCATACTTCTAGAGGTCAGTTGGGGTGCTTCTGCTTCTGGAAGAGGGACTCTAGGTATTGCCTGATCCCTGGAACCAAAAGGATGCACCTCTACTGTTGTTGTTTGAATTATGGCAGATGGTACAGTGTTCTTCGGTGTCTGGAATGAGTGGACAGTAGTGGGTCTACTGATGGCTTCTAGAGAGGCCAGTGACTGAATGTGCAGATCCCCAGTCCTGAAACCCTCCTGCCAGCTCAAGGGTCCCGGTGAGAGGGTGGCGAGGGTTTTGCTGCTCGTTGACATCGAGACAAAATCCCGAGGGGTTTGGCTGGGTTGAAGCTCCTCTGTGGAGAACACCAGCCCAACTGGCACAGACAGAATCAGCAGAACACCTGAGAAAGATAAACAGGCCATGAGAAGAATGCAGACATAATGCATTTATGTAAAATGCTCAGTCTCACTGCACATAGAGCACCAAGGAAACTTTTACTTCAAGCTTTATTTAGTCTTAATGAGGTTCTTGCCGAACCATTCAGGGATCAGTCAAGTAACAATCTTAGCTGGGGCAGCTTGATTAGAGTCTGATGAGCTTTAATGAATGCTGGTAAGGTTACTACAGCATCTTAATGCCATCACATGTGGACGGGCCCTGTCTTATGGTTCAAAATTGGACACCACTGCATGCACAAAAACCATACAACTACCTTCTAAGACACCTGATGATCAGAGTGAGGTCATTGTTTCATCTGCATGCCATTTTAGTTGCTATAGAAACCAAGATTTAGCTCTTAGAAGGGGAAGGCGGTGAGAGATGAGAGAACAACATCACAAACAGTATCAAGCCATGGAGAGATCTGAGATCTACAAATTTAAATCAGATCGACACTAATCACTCTGAAGCCACTGAGAAGAAAAACGACACCGCTGCTGTACATTTACAGTGCATAGCTGTGCATTTGTTGCTGCCATAAAGCAATCCGGCCTTTCTGCAGAATTTCGTACCCGCTCACCTAAACGGCATTGGGGGGGGTGGATGGGAAAGAATAAAAGAGTCAGAAGCAATTATAAAGCTCTTATTCGAAGGCGATTTAACATGAGAATATTTTGAAGAAAACTGATATGTAAAGGTAAATAACGGACCAAACAGTGCTGTAAAACATCGTCAGTGGGTGAAATTGTTAATTGTTTATTATTATTATATAGTATTATTATGATAGTATTATTATAATGATGACTACTAACTAGGTAGGAGCTAAGGCCCTTAATGGTTTAGCTCCTGTGTACCTAACCAGTCTTCTATCACGCTACAATCCATGACGCTCCTTAAGGTTGCAAAATTCTGGACTTTTGGTAGTTCCTAGGATATCAAAGTCCACTAAAGGTGGTAGAGCTTTTTCGCATTTGGCTCCAAACTCTGGAATAGCCTTCCTGATAACGATCGGGGTTCAGACACACTCTTTCTCTGTTTAAATCTAGATTAAGACACATCTCTTTGGCCAAACATTCAAAAAATGCATCTCATAATCTTTTACTGCAATCATATCTGATCAAATGCACATTATTATACTTTAGCTTGGGTTAAACAAATCAATATTGCTTGGTTGGAACAGCAGCTACGCAAATTATGTCTCTATTTGTTTCCCTGTTTCTGCCACGAGATTGACATCCCGTGGTAACTAAGATTTACACAAGCTTCAGTCCGGATCCAGAACACCTGAGAAAAGATGATTCCAACCCCTCAGAGGACCTCAGACGATGCCAACCCTGAAACAACATAAACAACCACATTTTGCTACAAGTTTGATTGCAACATAATAATTGCTGTTAATAGTGTTCATCGCTGTTTATTTACTCTTAATGATTTCGTTTCCATACTGCTGGTTCGTTGGTCAGGAGGAGAACTGGCCACTTACGACTGAGCCTGGGTTCTACCAAGGTTTTTTTCAATTCTGGAACCGATGGAGTTTGGTTCCTTGCCGCTGTCACCTCTAACTTGCTTAGTTGGGGACACTTCATTTCCAGCGATAACGTTGACATGATTGCAAAGATATTATTTTAAACTGAGTTGGATGCTGACATCACTGAATTCAATGACGAACTGTCTTTAACTGAAAAATTAGTGTTTACTATTGTCATTTGCATTATTGACACACTATTTTCCTAATTAATGCTGTTCAGTTGCTTTGACACAATCTGTATTGTTCAAAGCACTATATAAATAAAGGTGACTTGAATTGAATTGACTAGTAATACTAATAAAATACATTCTATATACAGCTACTGTACACAACAGCCACTTCCAGCAAGCCCTGGACAATGCTAACTAGAAAATTAAAATTTAGCATATACTACTATGAGCAAAAGGCTATACAACTGGGTTTAACAATTGCAACAAACTTCTATTTCTACAATTTCCCTGCTGCATTGACAACAAGGAAGACAGCACATTTTCGAGTGTTAATGTTAAAATATGATATGGTACAGGTTCCCTATGATACTTCACCGTATGCGTCTGCTAAGACACAATGGGAAGAAAAAAGTCATTTTTTCTCCTGCAACGTGAAGCCTTTTCAATAACGAGAGTGGTAACTGCACAGTAAATGGTTTCGTTTGTTGCACGTAACCACGTATAAAACAAGACCAAGGCCTCCGGCAGCAGGGCTGCACTGACCTATGGCCACGAAGCCTGCCAAAAGCCCGCCCAGGTATGGGCATGGGGGCCCACCCAAACTGGAAGACAGTATAACGGAGTGGGAGCTTCGCAGAGGATCTGTTTCAGGATTTCTTCTCCTTCAGCGACGACGACGTTCTTTGCTTATCTCCGCTGACTGAAGAGCCTGCTCGCCATTGACACGCCTTGCAGTGGAATAGCGACCTCTCTGCTCGGCTGATTTGCCGCCTTCAGCACGCAGTGGACCAGCAGTGGTCCAGATTCCCCTGCCGCCATCCGGCGAGACTTACTAAGAGCAAATTTCTAAGAGCAAATTTTCTCGCCGTTGTTACAAATGCCATGCCGTTATGCCTGTATGTTTTGCGATGTATGACGGCCACCATGAGTGTGTTTCCGCTTAGGGATAATACCCTATGCGGAATATTGCACTCACTGAGACAGATTGTTCCCACTGTGAGAACATGATTCGCCCTCTGGTGCTCGCGGATTTAGCTTCTTTCAGGAGATGTGACCTACGCCCCCTCGCAGGTCCTCCCCCCCCTCCTCCTATATTTCTTCCTCCCAGGAGCCTTTCTTCTCCTGTGAGGAAAAAAGCAGAGGCGGCCAGGGTCAGATCGCAACCGCGCTCGGATGCGAGCAAGCTCACACTAGGCTCAGAGTGCATAGCTTCTAGGCACCACGTAGAGAGGCTTCCCCCGTCCTCTTCTCCCAGCCTGATCAGTGTCTCTCTGCCAGCGCGAGCGATCTGGTCTCGTTCGGTGGGAGTGATGAGGAGCTGCTGGATGACAGCATGTCATTAGCAGCCTCGGATTCAGAGGAGCTGACGGGCTCGACTGCCGACCCGCCCCCCTGCCATCATCCGAGCCCAGCGACATTAAGCCCGGGATGGATGCCGAATTACTCCCTGTTCGCTCGAAAGCCGTCGAGTAGCTGGGATTGGAGTGGTCTCCACAGGAGGACCCCTCCCGCAGCTCGCTTGTATGGAAGAATCGGTAACATCCGGAGTTTGGGCGCCGTCAAGCCCCCGTCAGCGATCATCTCCTTAAGATAAGGGATACGAGAAGCTGCCTCTGCTAAACGAGTCAGTGGCCACGCATCTCTGCCCGCCCACTGCTATCGGCTGGACACGGCAAAGACGGACGCGCGCCCATCCCACCAAGCCGGTGGAGACTTCAGCCTCGGGATTGGCTGGACGTGCCTACTCCTCGGCTGGGCAAGCAGCTTCGACGCTCCATTCAATGGCGTTCCTCCAGGTTTTCCTGGCCAAACTCCTCGCCAACACGGACGAGTCTGGCCCAGACCCAGCAACACTCAGGGAGCTGAGAAGTGCGACGGACCTGGCTTTGCGCGCCACCAAAGCTATGGCTCAAGCTATAGGGCGTTCCAAAGCCTGCACCTGTGGCTGGCGTCACCACCCAGCCAGCCAAGCCTGAGCCTTGTCAACGTTCCCTCTCGGCCAAACGCTTCCCGTTTCCGAAGCTCCAGGGACCTCCGGCCCAAGATAGCGCTGAACCCTGCGCCTCAGGCGTCATCCTGATCTACGGGACAGAAAGAGGACCACACCCCTAAGCTGCCTCTCTTAAGCTGCCAATCACCCCGTCCAGTTCCGGGTGCAGTCAGCGATGTGTTTGCTGAAAACTCTGGGCCCGTTCAAGTGCCCAAGCGGCGATCCGCTGTTATAGCGGGCAGATTAAACCCTGGGGTCGAAGGCCACACCGGTGCGGTCTGTCTTGTATTTTCTTTATGATCGTGAAAAGAACTAAAAATACTTCGTCATTTTTGATCGTACAAATAAGAATAAGATATCGTTTGAAACTGCGAAGGGTCTACTTTTATTTATGTATAGTCATAATAACAACAAAACAATGTGCTTTTGTAAAGTAAAGAAAATAAACAGGGTGCATTCTCCACCACATAAATAAAACGACCTGAATCTCTGTGAATACTTGCCTCAAAACATGAGAAATATATGTATAGAAAGCTTGAAATGTCTAGTTTTAAATGAAGTAAGTTACGTCCAAAACAAATATTCTGTGATAAAGTAATCTGTATGAAACCAACGCGATGTCCAGTTTTCCCGTCTCAACTCATTGGGATAATTTTCACATTATTTTGTAGCAAAAACTCTAGTCTACCACATCCAGTTCTCAAAAGTCTTGTGAACAAATATTCTGTATGTGTTTTATGGCCTTATTTAGTGACTTAAAAATGTACGTTTTTCACAAACCACGCATAAACATTGTTTTCTCAAAAACACAAACATGTACATTCATGCTGCTCACATATTATTGTAGTCCAGATTGTGCTGAATACAGTATTATCAGACTTTAGCCATTAATATGTTTTTAAAATACTGAAAAAAATACAAATGTCAGGGCATGTCAAACCTTCTCCAGGACCCCAAAACACCCTCAGACCCCAGAGGGTTTAAAACACAAACATTTTAAAAAAGAGAGCAAATTTCCTCTTCCATTTCTCAAGGGGGAAACCGTTTGTCCCTTGCGGCGACCCCAGGCACTCGAACCAATCGAAACATGAACCCCTTTCCAGGCGTGGCATGGCAAGCCATCCCCGGAGTGTCAGAGTGGGTTCTGGGGATAATAAAGCGTGGCTATTCACTTCAATCTACGCTCGAAGAACAACCCGCTTCACGGGGCGTGTGTGGTCCCCAATTCGTTCAGCGCAAGACGCACACGTCCTGTGCTCCGAAGTGAAAAATCTGCTGGCAAAGGGAGCCATAGAGACGGTTCCTCCAGCTCAGAGCGGGTTAGGCAGCCGTTACTTCCTCGTCCCAAGAAGGATGGTGGCCTGCGGCCCCATCATCATCCAGACGCCTGAATCATGCCCTCATGAAACGGCCGTTCAGGATGACTACACTGAAGCAGATCCTCTCGCAAATCTGCCCAGAGGACTGGTTCTTTTCTCTGGACTTGAAAGACGTCTACTTTCACATCCAGATAGCCCCCCACCACAGGCGATTCTTGAGATTCGCCTTCGAGGGAGTGGCTTATCAGTACAAGGTCCTTCCCTTTGGACTGTCCCTGGCTCCACGCACTTTCACGAAGTGCATGGATGCAGCTCTCTCCCCTCTGAGGCAAAAGGGAATCAAAATTCTCAATTACCTCGACGACTGGCTCATTCTGGCCCAGTCAGAGGACGAACTACTATCTCACAGAGCCCTCCTCCTCAGCTACTTAGAATGCCTGGGGCTCAGGGTCAATTTTGCCAAGAGTGCACTGTCCGCCAGCCAACGAGTATCGTTCCTGGGAACAGTATTCGACTCAACCCAAATGAGAGCGGTGGTCGCGACAGAACATGCTCTGATCATAAAGCAGCTCAAGGATTCCTTCAAGGTCGGTGCCTCTTGCCCCCTCAAGGCATTTCAGAAGATGCTGAGCCTTATGGCCACAGCGTTTCCGGTGCTACATTTGGGCCTGCTTCATATACGTCCCCTTCCATACTGGCTGAAACCGCGTGTTCCATCCCATGCGTGGTGTCACAGACGCCTGCTTATCAGGGTAGACCAGGCCTGTGTAACAGCCTTGACCCCTTGGAAGAATACTCAGTGGGTGGAACAGGGCGTCCCCCTGTGAATGGTCAGCAGGAGAAAGGTGGTTTCAACAGATGCTTCCAACTCGGGTTGGGGAGCTCTGTGTGAAGGAAAACCATCTTTCGGCCTCTGGTCAAAAGTGGAGGACGGTCTTCACATCAACTGCCTCAAAATGCTGGCGGTATGTCGGGCCTGTCAAACCTTCCTACCGGACCTGAGGGGACACAACATTCTGGTCCACTCGGACAGCATGACCGTGGTGTCCTACATAAATCGCCAGGGCAGTCTCTCCTTGAAGCGCCTCTTCGCACTTGTGGAGTGCCTCTTGGAATGGGCTCAGCTCAACCTGTGCTCGCTGAGAGCAGTGCACGTTCCGGGCAAACTGAACCAAGGAGCGGACATGTTGTCACAAAGCAAAATCCCCGCAGAAGAGTGGATGCTTCATCAGCAGATGGTTGAAAAAATTTGGAAGATCTTTGGCAAGGCGGAAGTGGACCTCTTCGCCTCAAAAGGCAACTCATTGCCCAATTTATGATTCCAGGGACAAGGATGCATTGGCCCACAACTGACCCAACCTCCTTCTCTATGCTTTTCCCCCGATCGCCCTGATTCTGCAGGTGATCAGACGAATCAGCGAACAAGAACACAAGGTTCTCCTGGTGGCCCCGCTTTGGAGAAACCAACATTGGTTATCAGAGCTGTTGCAGCTGCTCATAGCAGCCCCATGGCCCATTCCCCTGAGGCGGGATCTTCTCTCTCAGGCGAACAGGACGATATGGCACCCCCAGCCCGAGCTGTGGGCTCTGCATCTTTGGCCACTTGATGGGAGCCTGCAAGCCTCCCAGAGTGTGTTCTAAACACCATTTCTCAGGCTAGAGCTCCGTCTACAAGATGCCTCAAGGCCCTTAAGTGGTCGGTGTTCTCCGCCTGGTGCTTAACCCGCAGCATGGACCCATCTGTCTGTGATGTATCAGTGATATTGTCCTTCCTGTTTTGATAAGGGAACTCCTTTTTATATCCACGCGATGTAACAAATCTGTCCAGTGTTGTTAGTGTGATTGGGGGGGCTAGGAGGTTGATTCTGAATCTTGTGTTGATTTGTTATTGTTTTTTTTGTTTGATCCGGTTCATATATTCACTGTTCCTTTTTAAGGGGACCTGGAGCAATGGTCTGAGGGCCCTGAAGGGTCCTCCCTTTGAGCCGCTGTAGTCTGTTGACCTTCGGTCCCTGTCGTTGAAAACCACTCTGCTGCTAGCTTTAGCATCGGTCAAATGAATGGGAGACTTACAGGCATGTTATGTAGGGAGACCTACACTGTTTCCTGGACTTTTTTTGTGTTCGGGTTTCTTTTTTTTTCCTCCTGGAGACTCTAAGGTCATCCTGAAACTGAGGCATGGTTATAAACCTAAGGTGCTCTCTGCTCCATTCAGGGCACAGGTCATTACACTCTCTGCGCTTCCACCGTCTGAGGAGTACCAGGAGCTGTATTTACTCTGCCCCGTCCAGGCACCTGAAATTTAGGCAGGCTGAAAAGCTCTTTGTTTGCTTCGGTGCCCGCGCTCAAGGGCATCCGGTCATGAAGCAGAGACTTTCTAAGTGGATAGTTGACGCTATTATGCTAGCCTACTCTTCCTTGAGCCTGCAATGCCCCATTGGAGTACGAGCCCATTCAACTAGAGGTGTCTGCTCTTCTTGGGCATGATCTACCGGCGTGTCCATTGCCAGTGTTGGGGAAGCTACTCTGAAACTGTAGCTTGACCAGCTACAAGCTACTCGTAAATGGAAGTAGTTAAGCTACATTCAAGCTACCATTCTGAAAAAGTAGCTAGCTACACTACAAGTTACTATCAAAAAAGTAGCGAGATCATCGAAAGCTACTTCAATTCGTTTTTTTTTTGTTTTTTTTTAAATTAATACAATAACTAAGTAATGACATAATGAAGAATTATAATGACGCTTATGTAAGTAAAATATAGAAAGTTACTCACGTAAAAAATATTTGGGGTTTAGAATAACATATTGTAATGCAATCATGATTTCAAAGAGTAGGGTGAATTCAGGTTGATTGGCCACTTTTCCAAGCCATTTCAATGACAAAAAGTGTCCCAATCATTTGATTTAGTAAACTATCCTATACACACAATAATAAAATAGGCTACTGTATAGTTATATAGTTATGTAGCAAAGTAGCAAAGTGCAAAATTGCTACTAACATAACATCAATGCAAGAACAAAATGTATGCAACTTAAACTGGATATGGAGGAGGAGGGGGGTGGGGGAGGAGTCATAAAATAAGCAGGTTAAACTCACAGGACATGCGGTATTTACTGACTGTGAATGGAGATTGCACTTTGCTGGAATCGCTTGTTGTGAATTATACGAATCAGCTCCATGGGGAAATATGAGTGGTTAGTTCATCGATTGACTAGTTATCATTAATTATGAATATTTTAGATCCGCAGTATGGAGTAGAGATTGTTTAGCGGAACGTCTCTCAGGCGTTCAACTGTCTTGGTCAATTCTAAGAGTACGTGTCTTTTTCCTGGGGTTGAAGTGGTAAGTAATTTATTTGAGCTCCTTATTCTGTACAATTCTACAACAGTGCTCGCTAGTTTGTTGGATTTTTTTTTGTAGCATATAATCTGCAGATTAAGTGTAGATCCTAGGTAGATGTGTCAAATCAATGAATCCATCTGTTCATAGGTGTATTCAAGTAAGTTTTTAATTAACTACATTAAAACACTTAATATCGTCGTAACATTGTCTACATAAAACACATATAAAATCTAGTGTCTGTAACATTAGTGCCTAATCAGACACACGCATTATCATTGGTTGGTTATAGTGTATTAAGTTGGAGGATGATTAACTCATACATGAGAAAGAGAAATATTAAGGGAATGTGAAGTGCCGATCATGTAGTTAGAACCAGGTTGTATTATATTGCATACAGATCTGTTATCCTTTTCGCGGGTGAATACATTGTTCATTGTGTCTTTAGTATCTGAACACATCCTTGTGTTATAATAATGGTCGGCCATTATAGATTCGCTACATTGAATTGTATTCATTAAATAGTGGATCTATACGTTTGATATCTTGCATGTCTCATTTGTTCCTGAAGCAGAGTTTGATGTAATCATGAATTTTCCATGTGATCCTTGCTGGAAGTCGGCGGTGATTTGGTATTAATCATATGAATCCAGTTTTTGAGGTCGAGAATATCTTTGATGATAATGTTGGATTAAGGTCGATTGGCCGAAGGCCTGGTACAAAACTTAGGATGTTCTGGAGCGTTGGAGCTCCCATCTTATCGAAACCTAACAGAACCACCAACATGCTGGGCCGTGGGGCATCAGCAACAGCCAGGAGCCATCAATAAGATCTCCCAGTGCACGGTGTAGTGGCATGGTTGTGTGTTTTTTGTTTCGATTGTTCGGTGCACCTGTTGACTTCGCGTTGTTGTCTTATTTAGTGACAACAACGCCGAAGAGGGGGAGGTTTGCTAGGCGTCACTGGGACCAATTCAGAAACACCTGTCTTTTTTCATCTTGATTTATACAATAAGCAATTATTCATAGATACAAATTCGTCACAGTTCCCACCTTTCACCCTAATAAATACTGTGTATGCAAGGATTTGGTCTTGCACCAGGTCCCACTTGGTTACCTGGCAACCTGACATCCAGATGTACATTTACGTCCTCCTTTTCCTTCCGTTTGGAATTGTATGGATGAAGGAAAATCGCTTCCTGTGTACCTAGAAGGTGAAATAATAGTCTCAAAATGGATATGTGACTTCTCTTGCTATATTTATATTATAAGTGAAATACCTTCTTGTGTAGATGAACACAAGAGAACTGTTCTAGGTTCATTGGTGTCTATTATTGTCATGTTGTGATTGGGTCTGTTAGAGATTGTTATACGGTTTTATGGCTAATGGACTTGTATGTGATCGAATTTATACACTCACTCTCTGTCAGTCTTGACAGATTTATTAACCATACCTGTTTAGTATCTATGAATTAGTTATTCGGATGATTCTAATTGAGGAAATGTGGTGTTTGGTTATGAAAAAATTGTATGTGTTTTTATAGCGACGCACGACATTTGATATGAGTATGCTTCTAAGTGACTTTGTAGTATTTGATCCAAGTTTCATATGCAACACTTACCACTGCTTTTTCAAACTCCCCTCAAGGGCTCTATAAAATTAAGATCCAGTATCTCCAGATACGCCCCTACTTGTGGATTTCGCGACTTTCCCATTTGGACAAGCCCACACTTGACCATCTGGGAGAGGCTCTGTGCTAATCATTTGCTCAGAATTTTAAAGGTTTTGTTACTTCATGTGAATAGCTCCAGTCATGCGTTTTTGGGTTCTGTTTAGGTCGATATGACTGTTGACAGCTTCCAACCGCATATCCTAGAACAGTCCCTAGTCCTAACTTATTTTGTGAAGGACTGTTCTTTTTGGCTCGATCACCTTCACGACATTTTCGATCAAGATTCTTCTGATCCAATGAGGGTTTATTTCCATCATCATTTTTTCCGACTTCAGCAAATGAGTTGCAAAGGATAATTCAGATTACATTACAAATCCTCCGTTGTTCGCAAGGACTGTATGAGCGACAATGCAAGTATCACAAAAACTTCTGTGTTATTATTGATACATTAGGCATCATTTGCACCTTTTTACAAAGGTGTGTGTGAACTAAGAATCTGACATTTTCCCTCAGGCTTAGATCGGCTGAATATGCAAAATGGTTCCATAAATTTCATTCCTTATTTCTCTTCTCTGTACTGAGTTATGCTTTAACCCTTTCTTTTATACCACAACTGTTTATGCGTTGTTTTTTTTTTTTTTTTTTTTTTTTGTGTGTGTGTGTGTGTGTTTGTATGTTAGACCAGTTTATGTGTTTAGGTAGTATGTTAGACTAGTTTAAGTGTTTATGTAGTTAATAAAACACTTACCTTGTATCCAATTGACCGTTGTGTTCACTTGTAATGGCTCAATAACTGTGATGTGTCCCTAATCATGCAGATTTATGCTACATGCTTTTGTAGAATTGTACAGTAAGGAGGTTATTTCCCTTAACCAGGAAATTAACGTTTTTGGAATTGACAAGACAGTTGACCCTGGGAGGTCAGCTAAATATCTACAGCGGATCTAAAATATTCATCATAAATTATAACTAGTTATGATTAATTATTCATATTTCCCATGAGCTGATTCGTTACAACCTACCACACAATCCCTCCCAATTTGCACAAGTGATAAGTCACACACTACTATATCCGCTAATTACGCGTTTTGTTAATTTTCTGTTCGATTAGCGTTCATTACAAAACTGTGAGGCACAGATTATATTATGACTGTTCATCATTGTAAAATAGACATTTGATCTAGAGTACAATAAAGAAGAAAAACTATTCAGTTTAAAAAGGCTATTATTCACCTCCTGTATGTGCTTTAAGTCTTCGTCGTAGACCGTATTTTAATCTTTGTTTTGCGTAAATTACAGTTGATTCATGTGAAATATCCACTCCTGTACATCCTTTGCAATATCATCAGACGATCTCTTGTCAGTGGAAAGACTGTAAAGCCGCGTGGTGCGTGATATCACAACAGATGGCGGTAATGATCAAATTTAGTTTGTGATCTAGTCAGAAGACGACGCTGCGTGTGCTGCTTCAATGCATTACAGGCTTGTGACTCATCAGAATGCAAAACGGAATTTAGCATTTGGTCGCGCTACACCGCCACTTGCTGGAAAAAGTAGTTAACTACAGGAAAAGCTACACTGTTTTAAAAGTAGCATCGCTACTGTAAAGCTACTGAAAAATATTGTATGTATGTCCCTAGTAGCGCTCGGCTTAGGATTATAGCTATGTAGTCTACTCCCCCAACACTGTCCATTGCTGGAAAGTTTGTGCGACGGCCCCGGGGGGTTAGGGCCCTGCCATCCACATTTGCTAGGTTTTATAACCTGGACGTCCCTGCCATGCAGGCTAGGGTTCTTTCTGCATAACTGGCACGCACATGCATACGCAGTACCACTCTGAGCAGGAGTTTGGCATAGCATGCTCAAACCCATCAGAGGCTTTACTTGTGCGCTCTCGGCCCTCATGGGTGCCGGGGCTGTGCAAGTCTGGAACGATCACTCAGGCCAGGTGTGACCCGAGCTTAGCCCGTTCGCCTTGGAGGTGTTTCCTATTCTTGTCTCCTTGGGCCCTGAGGTGCCTAGGGCAAGGATACACTTGTAGTCGTTCCTCTGCCATAGCACGGCGTGATTGTACTGGTTCCCATAGCGTCTTAGCAGACGCAGTACGAGTTAAGTATCAATAGGGAATGTACTCGGTTACAAATGTAACCTCGGTTCCCTGAGATACGGGAACAAGTATTGCGTTGCTAGCCGTGCTATGCAGCTGCACGACTCAGTCGTCGCTTCAGTCGAAGTAATCTGAATCCTATTGTGAAGTGCCTGTTTATATAGCCAGATGGCCCCGCCCATTCTGGCAGGCTTTGGAGGGTTTCGTGGTCATAGGTTCGTGCAGCACCACCAGAACCAATGGTCGTGCAGTTACAGTGCGTTATTGAAAAAGGCTTCAGTTCAGGAGAAAAAATGACTTTTTCCCATATGTGCTTAGGCATGACGCAGAAGAAGTAAGAAGTACTTGTTCCCGTATCTCAGGGAACCGAGGTTACGTTTGTAATTGAGTATGTTTCCTACCTATCAAAAGTTGCCCATGTTGAGTAAGCAGTGAAGAGAGATAAACAGTGTTTCATTCAAGTGCTAATTCCAGATTACTATATCAAACACGAGCATGCCCATGCAAGAAATCTACATGGCTATGATGACAATATGACCATGCTGATTTCAAAGTTCAGTACCGCAGTCCTTAAGTGTTGACAGTATTTGCTGTGTCCTGTTTTATTTATTTTTTATTTTTTGGAATCAAAAGGAATTACATCTAACATCCAGCCTTACCAATCCAACACAGCATTAATAAAACATCACCCTGTAAATAAAACATGAATCGTTGCTTATTTCACAACAAAGTGGTGTGTTTAGATCAGACACAAGCTCTTAGCTCTCTCCCCTCAGCACACATCCTCCTCAACTGACTCCCAGAGCGTTTAACAAGCCATGGATCTGAAGGTTCACACAGCCACTAAAATCATCTGAACATGAGCTCCCTGGTCCAATGTAAACACACGCTGTCCTATTAGCACAGTCATGTTTTATAATTTATCAAATCAAAAATATTAAAAGTGTGGAAATGGCTTTTAAGTCTTAGCATCAGAAAAATCAATTTTTTTTTGTGAAGAGTTTTTGGTCTTGGTATTTTAATGTCTCCCTCTGGTTTGTACTATGTTAATTAATAAATTATTTGGATGATGAGTCTAAAATTATGTTATATGAAAGATGAGAAATCACACAGGAAAATCATAAGCCAACAAACATCATTACAGACAAAATACTAGCATGCTACTCTTTTGCTACTAATTCTGCCATATGGAATAGCATACTACTCTGTTGAAAAAACAGCATATGCTGGTCGTGTACATTTTGAAGCATGGCAGCTTGTTTGAGCTGGTTTAAGCTGGTCATGTGCTGGTCCTAAACTGGTCCGACCATCTAAGGACCAGTTTAAACCAGCAAAGAACCAGCAAAGGACCAGCTTAAACCAGCTCAAACCAGCTGCCATGCTTCAAAACATACCTAACCAGCATATGCTGTTTTTTCAACAGGGTAGTAGAATAGCATAGGCCTATGTAAGCATCTTAGAGAATGTACTCAATTTTACTAGACTTATGGGGTATACTATGGAATAGTATACTAGCATATAACATATCATGAATACTGGAATATGTTGCATACTAGCATGTTACTCTTACTACCGGTATTTCTACCATATGGAGAGCACATAAGCCTCTAGCAAAACATAGCATATGTACTACCATATATAGCATACAAGCATGCTAATTTGACTATTTCTGTCATATGGAATATCATTCTACCATAGCATATATCATACAAGAATGCTATTCTTTCTATTTCTGCTACATGGAATCGCATAGGCTACTAGCATACTAGCAAACTAGCCTGTATTTCATAGAATTACACAGAATCTATTAACAAAAAGTAATAATTACAGATCATTTGACTGACATAATTCTAAATAGTAATTTCTGCTCTATACCTTCAAAGATTTGGTAGCCTACTACTAAGGGAGTCTTTTTAAGTACACCGACTCCCATAAATGGCGTAACGGCATCCAGTCAGAGTGTACATGACTATTTCAGACAGTTCTTGCATTTTTTGTTGGCAATATACATCAGACCTTCAGTGAATAGACTGTGGGTGTTCTGTCTGAGTCTTAGATTAGGACTATTGTTAAGTAGAAAACCAAAAAAGGATGATCCAGGAACATGTCCAACTTGAGTAAATCACGTTAATCCACGAGTGACGTACAGTATGTGTGTGTGGTTGTATGTGTGTATGAATGGAAGTGAGAAAGAAAGACAAAGAATTGGTCATACTACTGTTTTTTTGCTTTTAAAAACACTGGCCTTACTAAGGTTACCTCCAATCTATCAGTGAATGACTCACTCTCTAGTGACATTTATGCTAGCACACAAACACACATCCACACTCCTGTGACTCACAGTGTAATAGTGAGGGGGAGGCACAGGAGGACAGCACATAAAACATCACAGCACTGGGTGAAAACACACAATGGATACTTTGCAAGATGAGCACTGGACCATAAGGGGCATGTGGGTGTTACTTCAACTACAGACACTTCTAATGTCTCAGATGTTGATTTGGTAACACTTTATAATAACATTCAGTTGTAAGTCATTTATAAGTGATTAGTTAATGATGAACTAATCATTCACAAAACATTCATAAGCGATTAATACGTGATATGCTAACAATTTGTGTATGTGTTGTTTATTCATTTACAAGTAATTTACAAGTAATTAGTTAATGATTAACTAATCATTTACAAAACATGACTATGCGTTCATAAATGATTATTAAGTAATATGCTAACGATTTTCAAATCTGTCGTAAGTTATCTTAAAAAAAATAGCATCATGAAATAATTAAACAGATCCTTAGTAAATGGTTAATACACTGAAAAAAATTATACTACATTTTTTTAAGGTAAGTTGTTGCAAACAATTGATTTTAGCTACATTTAAAAAAATAAAATTTTTGAAAGTTAGTCAACTAAATTAGTTTTTATTTGTCAATTGTAACTAACTCAATTGTTGCAACCACTTTAAAAAAATTAGTAAATTCAATGAATCACTTTATTCAGTAGCTTCTAGTTAAGTTACTATTATTAATCACTTATAAATCATTGAAATGTCATCATTGTACTATTGTCTCAAACATTTGTTAATCATGAACAAATGATGATTAAACCATAAGTAAATGATCAGTATAATTTATGTATGTTTCGTTAAAGTTGTAAGCTAGTCTGTTAAAAAGCCCAAAAATGCAATTATGCTAAAACTATTTTTTTAAAAGAATAATAAATGATTTGCTGTCAAGTGAATAAACATGTGTAAATGACTTACAGTCAGGAGATTCCAGTGGGTTGTGTTAAACCCTTTCTCTCATCAGCACAGACTTGTGTTCTGTGTGGAGTGTGTGGGATCTAGTGATAATGTGAACCGGTTTTTAGTTACTACCCTCCACTCAAGTGCACAGCATTGAAATACTCCATGTGTGTCAGAGAAGACATCTGTCTACACCCTCACCAGTCAGCCCTTACATTGCAGTACACACTACAAAGTATTCAAAACCTGTTGTGTAAACGCATGAATAAATCATTTACAAAGCTTTCTGCATCCCCTATTCTAAAGTGTAAACTACTCATCACTTGTAAATATTTTACAAACCTGCAGGTTGTGTGTGTGTACACGCTGGGATGAAAGATCTACGAATGATGAGTAAAACATTTACAACTGATGAGTAGTTTACACTTTAGAATAGGGGATGCAGAAAGCTTTGTAAATGATTTATTTATGTGTTTACACAACAGGTTTTGAATACTTTGTAGTGTGTACTGCAATGTAAGGGCTGACTGGTGAGGGTGTAGACAGATGTCTTCTCTGACACACATGGAGAATTTTAATGCTGTGAGATAATAATACAATGTTGACATTTCAATGATTTATAAGATATTAACTAATACGTTACCAATCTATAAGGATCTGTTTAATTTATTTCATGACATGCTATTTTTTAAAGATAACTTACGACAGATTTGTAAATCGTTAGCATACTACTTAATAATAATTTATGAACGTATAGTCATGTTTTGTAAGTGATTAGTTCATCATTATCTATCACTTTTAAATTATGGTTAGAACTTAATCTACAAAACATAATAAAAATATGAACATATCACTTTTCATAATTTATGAACACATAGTTATGTTTTGTAAATGATTAGTTCATCATTAACTAATCACTTATAAATGACTTACAACTGAACGTTATTATAAAGCGTTACCGTCGATTTTTATTAAAACTAACAGATATTAACTATTGCCATTACTCCAGCAGGCCCGGATTGGCTAATCTGGAGCACCGGGAGGATTCCCGGTGAGCCGGTCTGATTTTTTGGCTGCTAGGGCCGTGTGTTGTCATGCCACTGGGTTGAAATATACTGTCCCTAGGCTGCCTGCACTCACTCTTTTTATTTATTATTTTCTCACAGCCCATATTATTATTTTCACCATACCATAATAATAAATTCTCAATTGATAATTAATCATTAATTTAGCGCAAAATATTGTTTTATTTGTGAACGTAGCCATTTAAGGAAGCTTTAAGACCAACCAGAATCCTCTGCCGGCTGCTCCCACTTCACAGCGAGGCAATTGCCTTCACTGTTTGGGCGAATGCAACTTCTTGATCATGAGCCCAACATTTAGCAAGCAGTGAAAACTTCATCTACCTAAGGAGCGTAGGCTATGTCATTGTAAGTTATGCTGTTAAATCTATTAATACTGAATACTAAAAAACTATCGAGATCGACTGGCTCGCCTCGACTGCTATCCTGCCCTCGTGTCCTTGGACCTCATTATATGCTCTTCTTAAGTAACATCCTCGCCCCCCAACCTGTCTCCAGCAGAACAGCCCCTACACGCTCTAATTTTTCTTTCTTCTGAAACTTCTGCATTTTCATTCATTCACAGAAAACGTTAAGTGCCTTGTAAAAAAATGCTTTATTATATAGACTGTTTTCATACACCTTCAGATTTTTATACTTTCAATTTCATACCATTTGTAATTTCCATATTCTTTCACCTCCTAAATTTAGCTACACTGTGAGTCCACAATTCTATAATGGTACAATTAACTTACTCAAACCGATGGCATTTTTTGTATGACATTACTATTTTTTTTTTTAGAATTATTGTACATAAATGGGTTAAGCAAAACAAATGTGATTACTTCTAGCTCAAGAACTTTTTAACTGCAGGCAGATATAGGCCTACATTATTTTACAGTACAAATATTTGGATTGTCCCTTATTCTGTCCCTTATTTTCCTATAAAGAATCACAATTATTTTTTTCTACAAGAATAAACAATATTTCTTAGAATAAAAGATACAGAATCACAATTTCCGTATTTTCCATTTCTGAAGGTTAATTGGAAGCCTAATTGGACGTAATTACTTTTTGACGGCTCCCCTGACACCACCTGGTAAAAAAAAAACAAAACCCTCAGTTCGTTGGAGATGTGCGAGTGATAATAGAATAGAAATAGTGCTGTCACGAGTAATCATCTCAAAATAAATTTTCTTGTTTTACATTATATAACTTTATGTGTTTGTACTGTGTATATTTATTATGTATACACACATACAAACACATTCATGTATACATTTAAGAAAAATATATGTTTTTTTGCGTATTTACATATTATGAATAATCAATGGCTAGCCATGTACTAAAGGATTTTAAATGCATGACGTGGAGGCAAAGAACCGCCCGAAATTTTAAATTTATATACTCTGTTTGTATTTATATATATATATAAATATACACAGTACACATACATAAATTATGTAAACAAAAACTTTATTTTGGATGCGATTAATCATTTGACAGCACTAATAGAAAACAAAAAACAAAGTGGGCCAGTCTAAGGCATGAAACTCCAGGTCTGAAAATGAGTCCCACTCCGGCCCTGTACTCCAGTCTTTAGTTTCACATGATCCTGCAGAAATCATTATAATGTGCTGATTTGTTAAAGGGGTCATATGAATTGCGATTTCAATTTTTCCTTTCTCTTTGGAGTGTTTTTCAAGCTCTTGGTGCATAAAGAAGATTGGTAAAGTTGCAAAGACTAAAGTCTCAAATCCCAAGAGATATTCTTTATAAAAGTTAAGAGTCCTAAAACGTCTCGTTCTAACACGCCCCCACATTGTCTACGTCACTGTGTGGGAAGATTTTGCATAACGCTGCTCAAATGTTCATGCAAAGAAATAAGGCGTAACTTTTATTCTCGCTGTAGTATTGTTGACGCTGCAGCCCTGTCGTGAAGAAGCAAAACTACTTTGTTTGGTCTTCCAAAAGAGGACAATACCCGCTTCGTCATGCCTAGAGCTTATCTGTGCTGGTCGCTGAGGGAATACAGCAACTTCACACCGTGGACAAAGCCCACCCGGGTCCGTCACATTGGTTGTCGCTCATTCTTCGCATCCGCAGGCGCGCCTTTCTCTGACCCCCGCCAGCTCAGCTCACTCTACCCGGCTCAGTCATGCTAAGCCGGGACTTTTTTCCCCTAACGCGTGGCAGCTGTTTTTTCGGTTGTGAAAAGCGAAACTACTTTTTGTTGTTCTTCACAGAGGACACACCTACCACTCAGGGGTTTAGTTGTATTTACAACACTGTTCCCGAACACTTCAACCCAAATATTCAGATATGAGCAGCGCATTTTATGGAGGACTGTTTACTGATCCTGGGAGAGTGTGACGAGAGGGGCATTATGTCCCCCTGGTATGCAAAAATGCCTCGGTTTGTAATGGGTTTTAATGTTTTTGTCTTGTCGTCCCGGCCTGGAGACAACTGCTCAACAGGATAGTGAGGGGCGTACCTTTCCTAAAAAACAAAAAATCTATCGACGCCGGGTCGCTTTCAAAAGCGGGCATAGAGGAGAAACAGAATGTACAGTATGTGGAATAATGTGTTTTTTTTTGAACTTTTAAAAAAAAACCGCATAAACACTTTCATTTACACCAATCACAAAATAATTTTCTTTTTAGCATCATCATATGACCCCCTTTAAGACACATTCTTATTATATCAATGTTTAAAATGCTGTGCTGCTTTTTTCATGATATAAGTTCAGAAGTACAGTATTACATTTATTTTAAAAAAATGATGTGCAGACCCCAAACAATTTTGTAGTGTAATATGTTATTTGTTTTTAACCCTTGTCCTATACTTAAGGGGTCATATGTTGCTAAAAAGAACATTTATTTGGTGTGTTTGGTGTATGAATGTGTTTATGCGGTTTAAGGTAAAAAACACATTATTTTCCACATACAATACATTATTGTTTCTCCTCCGTCTATGCCCCCCCCCCCCTGCCTTTCTGAAACGCATCGATTTTTTAAAAAGCTCATTGTTCTGAAAAGCGGGGTGTGCTCTGATTGGCCAGCTATCCAAAGCATTGTGATTGGCCGATACCCAGCAGATGCGGAAATGTACGCCCCTACCATAATTGTGATGCCTTGTCCCGGACACAACGAGACAATAACTAAAACACCATTATAACAAGGCATCTGTGCATATCCATTGGGGAATAATTACGGGATTATAAAGACTCATACTTCTTTTAACGCGTTTTTTAACATAAAACCATGTCTGCATTTGTGATCAGTGAAATGACAAACAACAATTGCTACTCTACACCGCTCAAAACTCGCGTTTGAATCGTCAGTGGCAAATCCTTTAAATATGAAAACGTACTTACAGACTGTGAGTCAGAACAGCCGACATTGTAGTCTACTCTCCCAGGATCAGTAAACAGTCCTCCATAAAATGTGCTGCACACATCTGAATATTTGGGTTGAACTGTTTTCTGGAACAGTGTTGTAAATTACAACTTAACCACTGATTTCTAGTCGTGTCTCTTTTTGAAGACCAAACAAAGTATTTTTTCGCTTTCACAACGAAACCACAGCCGTCTTCACAACCTGGTGCGGCGTGCCAACAATACAGTTATGCCTTCTTTCTTTGCGTTAACATTTGGTCGGCGTTATGCAAATCTTCAAACATAGTGACGTAGATATGTGGGGGCGTGTTTAAATGAGACGTTTTAGGAGGGCGTGGACCAGTCTTAACTTTTATAAAGTATATCTCTTTGGGTTTGAGACTTTAGTCTTTGCAACTTTAGGGATCTTATCTATTCACGAACAGCTTGTAACACTCCAAAGAGAAAGGAAAACTTGAAATCGCATCATATGAACGCTTTCAATCTATAAAACTATAAAAATATATCTATAAAAATCCATCATAAAATTAAAATCCATATATACATTTTGAAAACTAAATAATCTCTGAACAAACGCTGAAAATGTTCCTAAACCATTTCAATATTTATTCCACCATTATTTTATATTATACATTTTGACATAAATTTGACATTGCCATTTGTGTCATTTACAATAAATTTCCCCCAAACAAAGTGTTGACAAAATTTGGTTAATTTTGTAAACAACTATTATTTATTATATATGATTTTTTATTTTTTAGAGATTATTTACAATCACAATGTAATTTAGAAGAAAAGTAGAAAAAAATATTTGATTGTGTGTATTTAGGATGCACAGATGAAAGCAGAGTTAAAATTGATGAAATTTAATTCAAGGCAGCCTATAGTTGATGAAACACAGTTAAAGTGTGTGTGTGTGTGTGGGGTGTGTGTGTATGTGTTTTGTGTGTGTGTGTGTCCCTATGAGGAAACAAGCTTATAAATCATAGCCTATAATAGCTATGCTAGATATTAAATCATACAGAATGATTAGTTATATATATATATTTGAGATAATCAACTCTATTTAAAGCTAAGCTATTTCAATATTAAATCATACAGAATGATAGTTTTTGAAAATCTAAAAATGCAAAATGCAATGTTTTGTGTTATGGGTAGGGTTAGGGTAAGAGGATACAGTTTTTACAGTATATTAGGCCTATGGAATGTCCCCATAAAACATGGAAACCCAACATGTGTGAGTGTGTGTGTACTGACCAATGTCACATACAGCGTCTATAGTATATGTGTGTGTGTGTGTGTGTGTGTGTGTACATGCAATGTCTGAGTCAGAGAGGTGTAATTAGCTGGAGCAGCATCTCTCTGCTGATGGAGTCTAACCCGGACTAATGCAGATGGAAAGGTCTGACCTCTTCCTTCACATAGAAACAGGAGAGGTGTTTGCAATGAAAGCAATTTGAAAAACCAGCGATAGAGAGTCCAGCAAAAAAGTGAACACTTTAATGAACATCCATTATGTAACGGAGTGAATGCTGCTGTAAAGAAAGATGGAGAGGTGTGAAGATGAGGAGAGTGACAGGAAACTAGAACTGCATAAAAAGACTGAGAACATGAATAAACGAAGAATGTAAAATGGAAAAGGCATATGCAAAAGTTCTTTGTTATTCTGCAGCAGATAAATAAGTTTGACAAGCTAGGGCTTGCACATGGAATGATTAACCTTGCAATAATTGCTTCCTCTGTTTCGGTGCTAAAAAATGACTTTCATTACAAAATTACATGCGCTGCCATCTGCTAATTTAAAACAACATTCAGAGATGGACGGCTGGTGGAGTTTTTTTGTCTCTGACACAGAATTACATCACATTTTTTTTTGTGTGTGGGTTTCTTTCATATTTTGGAAGTTTGTTATATAGTGAAAAAAACAAAAAAAAAAAAAAAAAAAAAATATATTTATATATAATATACATATACATTGGTGGGAAAAAGTGTTGGACCCCTTCCTGATTTTTTTTTTTTTTGCATGTTTGTCACACTTTAATGTTTCAGATCATCAAACAAATTTAAATATTAGTCAAAGTAAACACAACATGCAGTTTTTAAGGTTTTTATTATTAAGGGAAAACATAATCCAAAACTACATGGCCCTGTGTGTAGAAGTGTTTGCTCCCCTTTTAAAACTGTGGTTTATCACACCTGATTTCAATTTCTCTAGCCACACCCAGGCTTGATTACTGCCACACCTGTTCGCAATTAAGAAATCTCTTAAATGGGACCTGCCTGATAAAGTGAAGTAGACCAAAAGATCCTCAAAAGCTAGACATTATGCCGAGATCCAAAGAAATTCAGAAACAAATGAGAAAGAAAGTAATTGAGATCTATCAGTCTGGAAAAGGTTATAAAGCTATTTATAAAGCTTTGGGACTCCATCGAACCACAGTGAGAGCCATTATTCATAAATGGCAAAAACATGGAACAGTGGAAAACCTTCCCATGAGTGGCCGGCCGACCAAAATTACCCTAAGAGCACAGCGACGACTCATCCAAGAGTCACAAAAGACCCCACAACAACATCCAAAGAACTGCAGTCCTCACTTTCCTCAGTTAAGGTCAGTGTTCATGACTCCACATAAGAAAGAGACTGGGCAAAAATGGTCTGCATGGCAGAGTTCCAAGATGAAAACCGCTGCCGAGCAAAAAGAACATAAAGGCTCGGCTCAGTTTTGCCAGAAAACATCTTGATGATCCCCAAGACTTTTGGGAAAATACTCTGTTGATTGACGAGACAAAAGTTGAACTTTTTGGAAGGTGTGTGTCCCATTATGTCTGGTGTAAAAGTAACACTGCATTTAAAAAAAAAAGAACATCATACCAACAGTAAAAAATAGGGGTGGTGGTAGTGTGATGGTCTGGGGACTGTTTTGCTGCTTCAGGACCTGGAAGACATGCTGTGATAAAGGAACCATGAATTCTGCATTCTATCAAAAAAATCCTGAAGGAGAATGTACGGCCATCAGTTTGTGACCTCAAACTCAAGCGGATTTGGGTTATGTAGCAGGACAATGATCCAAACACACCAGCAAGTCCACCTCTGAATGACTGAAGAAAAACAAAATGAAGACTTTGGAGTGGCCTAGTCAAAGTCCTGACCGGAATCCTATTGAAATGCTGTGGCATGACCTTAAAAATGCAGTTCATCCTCGAAAACCCTCCAATGTGTCTGAATTAAAACAATTCTGCAAAGAAAAATGGGCCAAAATTCCTCCACAGCACTGTAACAGACTAATTGCAAGTTATCACAAACGCTTGATTGCAGCTGTTTGTCATGCTGCGAGGGTGGCTCAACCCTTTATTAGGTTTAGGGGCGGCAAAAACACTTTTTCACACAGGGCCAATGTATTTTTTGGATTTTGTTTTCCCTTAATATAACACTTCATTAAAAACTGTCATGTTGTGTTCACTTTTGTTAATCTTTTACTAATATTATTTTAAATTTTTTTTGTGTCCTGAAACATAAAGTGGTGACAACATTCCAAAACTAGAATCAGGAAGGGGGCCAACACTATTTTCACACACTGTAGATACATATATATTAAATTAGAAATATATATTTGTATATATAATATATATTATATATATATATATATACACACAGATATATATGTGTGTGTGTGTGTTGTGTTGAATATAACTGTTTTGAATAAAGTCATTATTTTTGTTTTCTTTGCACACAAAAGTATTCTCGTAGCTTCGTAAAATTACGGTTGAACAACTGATGTCATATGGACTATTTTAACGATGTCCTTACTACGTTTCTGGGCCTGGAAGCATTTCAGTTACATTGCTGTCAATGGAGGGTCAGAAAGCTCTCGGATTTCATAAAATATCTTAATTTGTGTTCCGAAGATGAACAAAGGTCTTACGGGTTTGGAACGACATGAGGGTGAGTATAATGACAGAATGTTCATTTTTGGGTGAACTATTCCTTTAAATATGCACATGTGTCAAAGATTTAAGTTCTTCAAGATAGCATAATATTTTCAGCGAGTATATTTTTGATATATACATATATTGTCCCATTAAGCTATTTAAAGCTGAGCAAGGTTAAAAGTATGTGTGGGCAGGACTGGGAAAAGGTGTAGGGGTTGCTAGGTATTAGGATGTATTATCACTCTTAAATTACTTTATGATTTATGATGAAGCCGATCTCTATTCATTAGCTCATTGAGAAATTGACGGTGGAAGTGGAATTTATGTGGTAAACATTCTAAATTAAAAGTCTTTGGAATGTTTAAGCAGCCTGTGACTTTCCTAAAGTCCGACATAGCTGTGACATTAATAAATCACATGGAAAGATCCATCCTGCCCACTGTGATCCTTGAACTGTCTGCAAGTCTCTCACATTAGAGCTGCAGATACTGAGATCTCAAATGGCCTCGACAGATTGCATGGGTTTACAGCTTATCTTCCCATCCATCATTCAATATTACACATAACCTCACCTCCGGAGACAACGAGCCAAGCTGGCATCTGCAGTATGAGGCTGCAACAGTGTTGACTGCCACAAGTGAAACAAATTGGAGAAGATGCTATAGTTTCGTAGCTGATCCCATCCCAGTGCAGCAAGTTTTAACATGTGCAAATGACACAAAGCTAATGTATGACTTGCATTATAGTGCACAACATTTATATTACACAAGTCATATGAACTACTTTGTACATTTATGCTGCTTTTTGTTCTTTATGAAGCTTAACAGGCCAAGACAGCCTGAACATTCGGGCAAATCATCTCCTAATATGCTTTTATTTATAATAGGGATATTATTATTAACAACAACAATTGTTTTGGGTCGTTACTTTACAACACTGACAGAACTGAAAAGAATGTGATTTTTTTGTCTGTCTCATTTTGAATCTTTGTATAAAGTATATTTGTATGCATCCGCAGAATGCTGGAGCATATATTATGGTGTATATATTAAAATATATTGAGTTAAATGAAATATTATATATTTGTGTTGTAGTGTGTTTGTGTATAAATCTTTTCTCAACTAAGCATCCAAAAAGGCCTAATCAATCAAACCAGGATGTCCACCAATCTCTTGGTGGAACACAGATTTGTGGATGTCTGTCAGGATGGTAATCAATTCTACAACATTCTATACTTGCTGGTTTTGGCCATCTAATCTTTTGTGGTGCTTTGCACAGCCATGTGACGCTCTACAGTACACAGAAGAATGGAAATCTGCATGTGTGGCAGAAGCTTTAAATGAGTTCCAGTTCACTACTGCACACAAGGCCCATTCCAATCTAAGGAACATCCGAAAACAGGACACAGTAGCAGACATCAGCATTACTGCTTTGCTGGGTGCACACATGCAGCAGAGCAGAGACATGTCCACTCCACATGATGAGCACCCAGTGGAAAATTTAACAAGCTTCCCTGTAGCGAGAACCACATACTAAACACTGGTTCAACTGTAATAAACTAGGCACTGAGTCAAGCAGAAAATGCAAAAGGAAGGAGCAGGGAAAAGGGCTATTCTGGGTGTTTAGCCAAAGCATTGATTAGCACAGTGCTTTGCTGAGATACTCAATAACTGGCAAGTCTGGCGGTTTCCATGTAAACACTGTAAAGATGTAAACACTGTTCTTGTCACGAATCCGGTCCACGAACTTTCCTATTCATTGACTCTCGCACTACACACTGTTGCACATCCCCCCGGACTACATATCCCATCATCCATTGCACTGATTGCACTCAGCACGAATTGCACCCACCTTTTTACAACTGAGTGGCACCCATCTGTTTTTCATATCACTCACTCCCTCACTATTTACACTCACTCTGTCCCTTTCCCTCCTGCCGAGTATTGGTCAGCATTATCACTCCCCTATAGATAGCTACCTTAACAGAGCCCTGTTCATTTGCCATTAGCCCTAGAGCCATTTGCCCTAGCCCATTTGCCTAGCCATTTGCCCTACCCATTTGCCCTAGCCATTTGCCCTAGCCATTTGCCCTAGCCAGTTGCCTTAGCCTTAGCACTATCCATTTGCCTTAGCCTTAGCCTAGCCCTAGCATTAGCCTTACCTTAGCCTTAGCCCTAGGCAGTGCCCTAGTCATTAGCCCTAGTCTTAGCCCTAGCCTTAGCCTTAGCCTTCTCGGTTTCTGGTCTTCGCCTGGTTCCCTGGATTCACCCCCTTTGTCTTGCCCCTTTTGATTCTGTCAGCCGATCGTCGACCTGCGCTAGCCCTAAGACTATTCTTGTGTCTTGCCCGCCACATACCTGTTTGCCATTGTTAGATCCTGCCTGTGTTTCTGACCTCTGCTGCTTTAAATAAAATCTTGCACATGGATCTGCATGTCTCACGTCTCGTCAGCCACGTTACAGAATACTCAGCCAAACAAGGATCCAGCAGCTTTTCCAGTGGACTCTGGCCAGGTATAGACCCAGTCACCCAGCTACTACATCTACGACAAGGAGGCCTTTCTATTGAGGAGTATGTTCACCGTTTCTGTGAACTATCTTATCAGGTACCCCTATATGATGAAATTTGTATTTAAGACTTGTTCCGTTTGGAACTTATGAAACCCAACAAAATCCTTTGGATTCCAAGGAGCAAATTTCAACATAGCCTAAGCTACTTTAAGAACTATGCTTTGTTGAGTGTTGGTTCATCGTTCACTGTGGGTGTCGCAGAGGAAGGAAGCGACACTATGTCTGTGACTGAAGTGATGGCTGTCTCAGAGCATGCTCACAAGATGGCGGCAACAGAGGAGCCTGATCACAAAATGGCGGACAACACCGCTCCGTCAAGTCACAGCTGATCTTCACGAGTCAGGTCAAGTCACAGTTTATGATCATGAGTCTTGTCAAGTCACAGTTGATCGTCATGGGGCAGATCAAGTCACAGTTGATAGTTATGATTCTAGTCAAGTCACAGTTGATCATCAGGGGGCAAATCAAGTCACAGTTTATGATCACAGGTCTAGTCAAGTCACAGTTGATAGTTATGATTCTAGTCAAGTCACAGCTGATAGTTATGATTCTAGTCAAGTCACAGTTGATCATCATGGGTCTGGTCAAGTCACAGCTGATAGTTATGATTCTAGTCAAATCACAGTTGATCATCATGGGTCAAATCAAGTCACAGTTTATGATCATGAGCCTAGTCAAGTCACAGCTGATGTTGTGGGTCCGAGTCTAATCACAGTTGATCATCACGAATCAAATCAAGTCACAGTTTATTATCACAAGTCTAGTCAAGTCACAGCTGATAGTAATGAGTCTAGTCAAGTCACAACTGATATTCATGAATCTAGTCAAGTCACAACTGATATTCATGAGTCAAGTCTAGTCACAGCTGTTATTCCCGAGTCAAGTCTAGTCACAGCTGATAGTCATGAGTCTAGGCAAGTCACAGTTCCTTTGCATGAGTCTAGTCAGGTCACAGTTTATGATCATGAGTCTAGTCGGGTCACAGTTGATGGTTATGAGTCTAGTCAAGTTACAATTCGTTATCATGGGTCAAGTCAAGTCGCAGCTGATCTTCATAAGTCAAGTCAAGTCACAGTGTCCTTTGCAGAGTCTAAGCAGGCCAGTTTTATCCATCACGATCGAATTCAAGTCACGTTTTATGATCACGGGTCTAGTCAAGTCACAGTTGTTCTTCATGAGTCAAGTCAAGTCACAGTTGGTCTTCATGAGTCAAGTCAAGTCATAGCCGATCTTCATGAGTCAAGTCATGTCACATCTGATCTTCATGAGTCAAGTCAGGTCGCAGCTGATCTTCATGAGTCCGGTCAGGTCGCAGCTGATCTTCATGAGTCCGGTCAGGTCGCAGCTGATCTTCATGAGTCCGGTCAGGTCGCAGCTGATCTTCATGAGTCCGGTCAGGTCGCAGCTGATCTTCATGAGTCCGGTCAGGTCGCAGCTGATCTTCATGAGTCAAGTCAAGTCGCAGCTGATCTTCATGAGTCAAGTCATCGCGCTGATCTTCAGGAGTCTTCAAGTCGCAGCTGATTCTTCATGATTCCAGTAAGGTCCCCAGCTGTTTCGTACCGACCTCGTGCCGTCTCAGCGGTTCGTCCCAGGCCCGTCAGTCCAAGCTGAACCTGCTAGAGTCCCGTCACGTCCTCACTGTCTCCAGAACCTCGTCCACGTCCTCCGCTGTTCCCCCCCTACCCAGAGCCTCGTCACGTCTCAGCTGTTCATCCAGTTTCACGTCGCATCACAGCTGATCATCCGGAGTCATGTCACGTCCTGTCTGTTGCATCCAGATCTTCAAGGTCAGTCCTTCGGTATCCCAGTCTGGTATCCAGTGTGAGGATGCACCGCTGGTGTCTGCACGCGCAGCTGGTATCCCCAAACCCACTCACTTTACCCCTCCTGTTCCTGAACTCATTCCCCTGTATGCAGCACTTCCCATATGGGGGGTTGCTTTATGGTGTATCTGGGCCGCGTACTCCACCGCCGATTTGCTAGAGGCAGCGGCACCGGCTACAACATCTCCAGAGGTGGCGGCTTACGCTGCAGAACCTCCCGAGGTAGCGGTGTCAACTGCCGTGCACCCAGAGGCCACGGTGTCCACTGAAGCCTCTTCAGAGGTGGCGGCGCAGGCTGCAGAACCTCCCGAAATGGCGACACTTGCCTCAGTTCCTTGCGTGGTGGTGGCGCCCAGCAATGAACTTCCTGCCTGTTCTGCTCCGGCCAAGGAGGCCGTCTCTGAACTTCCTGCCTGTCCTGTTCCGGCCAAGGAGGCCGTCTCTGAACTTCCTGCCTGTCCTGTTCCGGCCAAGGAGGCCGTCTCTGAACTTCCTGCCTGTCCTGTTCCGGCCAAGGTGGCCGTCTATGAACTCTCTGCTCGTCCTGTTCCGGCAAGGAGGCCGTCTATGAACTTTCTGCCTGTTCTGTTCCGGCCAAGGAGGCCGTCTCTGAACTTCCTGCCTGTCCTGTTCCGGCCAAGGAGGCCGTCTATGAACTTCCTGCCTGTCCTGTTCCGGCCAGATAGGCCGGCTATGAACTCTCTGCCTGTCCTGTTCCGGCCAAGGAGACCGCCTATGAACTCTTTGTCTATCCTGTCACAGCTATAGAGGCCGTTTGCGAACTCCCTGCTCGTCCTGTCACAACTATAGAGGCCGTCGGGGAATCCTCATCCTGCCCTGTCACGGCTAAGGAGGCCGTCTGGGAATCCTCATCCTGTCCCTGTCCCGGCTATGGAGGCCGTTTGTGAATTCTTTGTGTGCGTTGTGTCTGCCTGGGAGGTTGCCCCTGAATGCTCAGTCTTTTCTATCAACCCCAATGTTCTGTCTGTTTTGTCTGTCTCTGCTCTCTCGTTGTTAAAGTCTCCGCCATGGTCTCTTGATCGGTGTGGTTCACCAAGGGGGTTTCCTGTTCCCTCTGCTCCGCTGTGGTGGTCTTCTGCTCCGCTGTGGTGGTCTACTATCTGGCTCTGGTGGTCCTCTGCTCCGCCGTGGTGGTCTATTGTCCTGCTCTGGTGGCCCTCTGCTCCGCCGTGGGGGTCCTCTGCCCCGCCGTGGTGGTCTTCTGCTCTGCCATGGTGGTCTACTGTCTGGTTCTGGTGGTCCTTTGCTCCGCCGTGGTGGTCTACTGTCTGTTTCTGTTGGTCCTCTGCTCCGCCGTGGTGTTCCTCTGCCCCGCCGTGGTGGTCCTCTGCCCTGCCGTGGTGGTCTACTGTCTGGCTCTGTTGGTCTTCTGCTCTGCCGTGGGGATCGTCGGTCCCGTCTGCTCTGCTGTGGTGGTCCGCAGCTCCGCCGGCTCTGCCTCAGTCCCTGGTCTTTCCTGTCCTTGGACCTGGCCCTCCGTCCCTCCCCCAGTTCCGCCTCCACTCCACCCCCCTCCGACGTAAAGGGTTTGAGCGTCTGGAAGCCGATCCTTGGGGGGGGGCTCTGTCACAGAAATATCCGGATCCACGAACTTTCCTATATCATTGACTCTCTCGCACTACACCTGTTTGCACATCACCCGGGGAGCTACAATTCTTTCCCATGATGCATTGCACTGATTGCACTCAGCACTAATTGCACACACCTGTTTACATTGATTGCACCCAGCTGTTTCATATCAGTCCCTCACTATTTAACACTCACTCTGATCCCTTCCCTCTGCCTAGTATTGTTTCAGCATTTATCACTCCCCTAGAGATCGCTACCTTACGGGAGCCCCTTGTCATTTGCCTTACCTAGTCATTTGCCTTAGCCTTGATCCATTTTCCTTGTCATTACCTTAGCCCTAGTCATTTGCCTTAGCCTTAGCCTTAGCCCTAGTCATTAGCCCTAGTCCTTAGCCCTAGTCATTAGCCTTAGCTTTAGCCCTAGTCATTTGCCTTAGCCTTATCCCTAGTCATTAGCCTTAGCCTTAGCCTTCTCGTTTTCTGATCTTCGCCTGGTTCCCTGGATTCACTCCTTTTGTCTTGCCCCTTTTGATTCTGTCTACCGATCGTCGACCTGCGTTAGCCCTAGTACTATTCTTGTGTTTTACCCGCCATATACCTATTTGCCATCCTCTTACCCCTTCCTGCTGTAATGACCCACGTCTCTGGTCTCTCCAATAAAAAGCTCTGGCGACTGATCCGCAAGTCTACGTCCTCGTCCGCCCCGTAACATTTCTTTTGGTAATGAACTTTAATCCTCCCTTGACCCCCTGCAGACTTTCAATATTGTGTTTTAATCAGCTGTCCACATTTATGGTCCGGGACAAACCAGCTACAATTATTACACATTCTGCCGTGGCTACGACTTTTAGCTCCGAGACAAAAGTCTGGACAAGCTATTACATAAGTATGCAGAAACCTTCTGAGACAGATTACACCCCCGTATAAGGGGGGGAAAGAAGTAAAATTTAATACAAAAAAAATTGTATTCAGCAAGAGGCATTAAATGGCTTTTTTTGTAAATGCATTTATAGTGTTACAAAGATTTCCAATTCTAATAAATGGTGTTATTTTGAACTTTATATTTATCAAAGAATTCCAAAAATAAATCACAAGCAACACAACAGTTTTCAACACTGAAAAGCTTCCTGAGCACCAAATCAACATATTAGATGTTTCTGGATTCATGTAACAGTGAACCTGAAAGTAATAACAGGAAAATTCAACGTTGCCATTTTAAATAAATATTAAGGAATAACAATAATATTTCACAATATCATTTTTACTGTATTGGTGAGCATAAGAGACTTCAAAACATTCATTTTGTGAACGGTAGTGATTTTTGAAGTATTTCTTAACAAATGACATGCATTATTTATTCATAAATACCTCTATGCATTAGACTTTATTTTAAGGTGTCCTTGTTACAGTGCATTATACATTTAAGTAATTAGTGATTTTAATTAACTACATGTACTTACTATAGGATTAGGGTTTGTCTTAGGGTTACTTGCATGTAATTATGCATAAAGTATTGTTATTATAATAGTAAGTACATGTTACACGTGTAACAAGGACACCTTAAAATAAAGTGTTACCCCATTATGCATATCAATATCAATAAATATGTCATTTTACAACCTGAACAAACTGTGCCTTGCGAAATGAACCGATATTTTAAGAGATGTACTGATCTTGACACACATGAGTGTCTGCTGGGTCACTTCTGGGTCACCTCTCTATGACGTCACTTCCTGTTTCAAAACAAACATAAACTGCTTGACTGCATTTTTCCTAGTAAATAATGATAAAAGATGTTTGTTTTTTTTTAAATCCCCAGAATTGTAGCCTTTTAATGAGGTTTTGATATTATAATATTAGAATCTGTGCCAAGCTGATATATTGACAGAACACATCTGAGATGCATGTAAATACCAGATGTACTGATGGCAATCTGTCTCTGTTGACCACTTGTGATCTGATCAGGTTTAACTGGACTACCAGGTTTAAACAGAGACAACATTATCTAAAACTACAAAATCTCTCTGACTAAGAAAAAAAAAAATCTGCCAAAGTCTCTTTTCACATTTTAGCTGTTGACATGCTAACAGTGTGAGACGCTAAATAAAATCGCTCTTTTACAGTCACACAAAGCATTATTTTAAGCTATAAATGTGAACAAAACCAAAACAACCAATGAATAAATTCCACTGGTGTCTCTTAGGGAGCCGGGGTCTTTAAAGTTAGGGATCCTCCAGAGGATTGTGGGCCGCTTTGGGCACTTCCTGTGTTGAGGGAGGGGCAGGGTGGTGCAGATGTGAGCTCATAGATAAGGCGGGGACCATAACACCCTCTGATAATTGCTTCCTGTTTGTGTGATTTCGGTTGCGTTGGTCCTCTGTAATGCCTCTGAACTTTCAGATGTTTATCCAATCAGGAGGGCGGACGAGCGAGATGCACTTGGCACTGAAGGAATCAATTTGTTTACCGAATACATCAAGTCTGTCATTTACTGGGGCACTAACAAATTACTTTGGCTGCACAGGAAGTAAACACTTTAAACAGGAAATTCTTAGCACATAAGTAATGTCACTGGGCTACTGCTGCTCAAAATAGTTGTGACAATGAAATAATGGCCGTCGCAGTGAAACATTCTGCCTTTGGGATTCCTTTTGAATCGAGAAGGAGCATTCCTTTTGAATTCCAGTTTAGGATGTTTGACAAAAGCCATTTTATTCAAATAGCCTCACAATGCCATCTGCACTTCAGGGAGAATAGCAATCACACCATAACTTCATGAGAAAGCATCAGCTAAATTCAGTTTACTTTAAACAAATGGTGCCGTCCCTACAGATGAGCTGATGAACAGATAGACACGAAAGACACAAACAAACTGACAGTGAAACAATGAAAATTGCTCTTGTTATCAGTACTATTTAGTTCCAAAACTAACTATGACTCATGAACTGCTCTTGTTACATAACTAACAGGCAGGTTTGGCAAGGTCCTTATTAATTTCTGCAGCAAGTTGCTTTGGCAGGAAACTGCCAACTTAAATGCAATGTGTATAAGGGGTTAAAGTAGCTTGTAACTAAAACTGCATATATAAACCCCACACATGCTGATCTTCAGTGTTGGGGGTAATGCATTACAAGTAACGCCAGTTACGTAATCAGATTACTTTTTTTAAATAACTAGTAAAGTAACGCATTACCTTTTCATTTAGAAGGAAATCTCTGAGTTACTTTTTCAAATAAGTAACTCCAGTTACTTTGTTTCCATGTATTGACTGACAGCTCTGGTGTTGCCATGTTGAGAGAAATCAGGAGTAAGTGCAGAGCGTTGTGTGTGAACATGATCTTACTGTAGTTCTCGACTACATATTAACATGTTTTCTCATCTCACCTGCACAAAAACAGATTCAGTATTCCTCAGAATGAATAAAAACAGTCAAATGCAAACTCAGAATATTATACAAACCTGCAATAATTAAATATGTTAAATAAGACAAATATAATTTATGTATTTAATCCCATTTTATTAACCAATGTCTTTGCTACTGACCTTCGCTGATCCAATTTAACCATACTAATAATCAAAAATGACACATTTGTGTTTGATTTTAGTTATTGCTGAATAGTGTTGAACTTTCTTCTCCTGCGTCATATTCTTCATGCAATTTGTTTGCGCTGCGCCCTCTACTGTACAGACGTGAATTTACATTTCCTTCAGCCTGAGGCGTATTCATTTCACTTTTCTTATGAAAGGGCTTTTATGTTTGTAAAAGAAGAACTTTTTTATATTAAAAACAAACAAGCAAGCCCTGCCCAGATTTAAAAAGTAACTCAAAAATAACGTAACGCATTACTTTCCATAAAAAGTAACTAAGTAACGTAATTAGTTACTTTTTTTAGGGAGTAACGCAATATTGTAATGCATTACTTTTAAAAGTAACTTTCCCCAACACTGTTGATTTTTTAACTATCATCACTGTACCCTTGAGCAAAGGACTTAACCTCAGGCCACGCCAGAAGGTTAACAGTGTGCAAATTGCATTTAATTATGATATGTTGGGGTAGCAGCAGAGCTAATTGCACAACAAAATTCAGAAGAATGTTTAAATTTATAAATCATTGATAAATTTCTTTAGTAAAAGTAAAACTTTGGCATTCCAGCCTGATCTAATTAGTTTTCGTACGTATTCATATGTAACATTTGTACATTTATGCTGAAATGTACCATATGAATGTATATTTATGTATGAACAGCTTTAAAACAAACATCTTAACATACAGTATATTAATATATACATACTAGGGGTGAAACGGTTCAACTTACTCACGGTTCGGTTTGAATCACGGTTTTAGAGTCACGGTTTCGGTACGGTTCGGTATGTGCTATGTTTAGAGAAAAACTATACTGTCAAATAAAAATAAAGAAAAATAAGATATCCCCTTCTCACTACAACACACACAAATAAATACCATAAGTAAAGATCCAAAATAAAATAAACAATGATTTTCAGTTTTTTTTAGGTAGGTCTAACATTTGTTTTTATAAAAAAAATTGCACGCAAATTCACAGTATAACTAACCCGCCTGCAGTATTTTCACAGTGAAATTCTGAATACGTTATTATACTGTGAAATATCACAGTTAAAGCCTGTGAAGTGATAATAATGTAATTTACAGTGAAATATTACAGTAACATCTTGTGAAATCCTGGAAATCATTTACAGTGTAGGTACAGAAATTGAATAAAGTAATGAAATGTAAAACAGCATTGCATATTTCACTATAAATTAAAGATTAATCTTTATTGAAGTTTCAAAAGCTATTCAATCAAGAGCAGTGTGTGATTTCTTTGTAGTTGCTGTTTGATTAATATTAAGAAAGTGCTGTCCCTTTAAGAGAATGCACTGATCCAGTGCACTGATACAGTACCTTCAGCCGGCTATGTCTGCTATAGGATACTTACCAAGACGGGCATTTTGACGTAGTTTTTGTGTGAATTTGTCCATTTAAACACAATACTTCAGAGAGAGCTTAATATTTGTGCTTCGGATGAGCACACGCACAAATCTAAGCTTGCGTCCTCTGGCCCTTAAATGTTTAAACTGGCAAAGCTTAAACGAGTTTAGCTTAAACACACATATCAACGTGTGCTGTTCAGGTCTCACCTGAGTGCGCGCACACGCGCTATCAGCAACCTGGGTGATATGGAATACGTGCTCAATATTCGCAATATAAAGACGGCATTCGCATTGAACAAGAGTGCATGGTTTTGTCCCATCGCTGTTGTTGTAGTCGTGGGAATCCACGAATGCGCTACATAGACAGAGACATGTATTAGCCAGAACCCTGTTTGTTTTAGGTTTTTTTATAGGCAAACCATATTCAGATGCGTTGTCAGATTTAAGTTGAACCGCGGTACTAGCGCGTGCCGAACTGTGTGTGGAGAGAGTATCGGGTCGACTTTTTGTTTCCACCCCTAATACAGACTGTATTAGACCATTTTAAATAGCTGCTTTATATTTGAATAAATTGTAAAATGTAATTTATTTCTGTGAAGCAAAGCTGAATTTTCATCATCATTACTCTAGTTTTCAAGTAATCCACATGATTCTCAGAAATCATTCTAATATACTGATTATAAGAAACAACTTTTATTATTACCTGTGTTAAAAACAGTAGTGCTGCAATCTTTCTTGATACTTTGACAGTATAAAGTTCAAGAACAGCATTATGAATAAGAATATTTTGTAACATTGTAAATGTCTTTACTGTCATTTAATGCATCCTTGCTAAATAAAAGTATTAATTTCTTTAAAAAAAATAGTTGAATACTGCCATAAATCAGATAGAACATGTCAAATTAGGTAAATGCATTAAAAAACACGATGGCTTGAAATACTTACTTAACCTATATGTGAACCCTGGACCACAAAACCAGTCATAAGAGTCGCAGGGTAATATTTGCAGCAATATCCAACAATACATTGTATGGGTCAAAATGATCAAATTTTCTTTTATGCTAAAAATCATTAGGATATTAAGTAAAGACCATGTTCCATGAAGATATTTTGTAAATTTCCTACCGTAAATATATCAAAACGTAATTTTTGATTAGTAATATGCATTGGTAAGAACTTCACTTGGACAACTTTAAAGGTGTTTTTTGTTTTTTTAATATTTTGATTTTTTTGCACCCTCAGATTCCAGATTTTCAAATAGTTGTATCTCAGCCAAATATTGTCCTATCCTAACAAACCATACATCAATGGAAAGCTTATTTATTCAGATTTATTCAGATTTTAAATTGGACATTGACCCTTGTGACTGGTTTTGTGGTCCAAGGTCACATATATTCAGTACTATTGTTCTATAGACACAAAAGGATTCATAAACATTTGTATATATCTAAAATTGTTCATATCCAACAATCTTATGTTTTAGATGCTGTCAATGCATATTTTGGTGCCTGTGCAAATGTACGATAAGGAATGTACATGTATTTATACTTTACATATGAATTCTTATGATTACTAAACATTTCACATACAGTTTATAGACTTATTTTAAAGCCACCTACAGAGACACCAGAACCACAGTGTCCTTACAGCCTCAGGTCATAAAGGGCTCAGCTGGGAAACACTCTGAACATTCACATAGAAAACTTACCTGAATCTTTCCAAGCACTGAAAACAATTGACAATTTTTTTTCTCCATTGACATCAGTTTGAACGAATGGCTAAAATATACCTGAGCCTGAAAAGTATATTTCACTGAAACTTTTTGACTGAGGTTTTGTTAACACTCGTGTTGGATTTTTCTGAGCATGACATCTAACAGAAATTGTTGTGATGAAATCTCTTTTTAAAGTTGTTCTACAAATGGAGGAAGCCTTCTCCATCCGACCTCATGTTCCTGATACATTTCACACTTTAATGTTGGATCTCAGCCAGACTGACATCAAGAGTGTGTCGCCAATACTAATGTTCTGCAAGTGTTCTGAGTAAAGAGACAAAATAAAAGACCAAGACAGCACAGCTGGGATGGGCAGAAGGTGTGCTGGTGTCCCAACAAGGGTTTTAAACTGGTTTAATTAGCAAGATTTTCTTGGTTAATCAACTTAACCAAAAAACATGCTGACCGACCCACAGAAACTACAACGGCTGTTATGTACAGTATACTTTTTTAATACTGTGTAAGAAGAAGAAGTAATGTAAGCTGTATTCAGTGAAAATGTGTTATATCTTTTTGTTTCCACAATAAATGAGTCTTTAGAATGCAGAATGTCACAATAATATTGCAACTAAAACCATAAGCACATTTTTTACTTGAAAACACTAACTTACAATTAAATATAAAAGCTTACATTTATTTTTATTTCAGCCAGCTGCCAAGGTGACATTTCTCATTTTTGTTTAGTTTAACTTAAAGTACTAAAATAACTCAAATTAAATAAACTAAAGCTAATTAATAAAAACTATACATACATTTAACAATAATAATAATACAATTGACAAAAATACATAAAATAATCCAAGTTAAATTCAAAATATTAACAAAATCTATAATAGTAAATCAATGATAAGAAAATAACAGTGGTTAACATGTCAACTTTTACAGCCCTAAAATGTTTTGTAATTATATTATTATTATTACATGGGACAGTAGGGTCGTAGGGTCCTTTGTAAACCACCATGACAAAACAGAGCTTTAAAAAACACTATCAGTATTAAAAGACTTTATTAATGTGAGACTTACTCAGGACCTGCAGGCTTCTCTTCATGGTATCATGTGGTCCGGCTCCTCCTCCACAGTGCTCATGGTTCTCTGCAGGACAAAGGATAGTCGGGGGTTAATCATAATCTGATTATCAGGCTATTGCATTCCTGAACTTTTAATGAACTTTAATAACATAATGAACTTGGGCATTTTTAATTAAATAGGGTCATGATTTTTAGATGTGAGAGAACCAGCCCAACACAGCAACATTAGCTCAGCCATATCTGTTGATTCTCCCAAACATTTAACCAAAATGATAATTAAACACTTTAGTTTTAATACATAAATGCTTTAGCTCTGAAAAAAATTAATCACGTAGGCTAAAATTTATATGACCTGTCATTAAAATTCCAGCGTTATTCCCCTGTGTCCAGGCATTTGACATGAGCCGACACTTTCACAGTCTCAGGAAACTGTCACACTGCTAAATGCAAATGGACACGGACACATTTCTCTCAAGAGATAAGTGTCTATGAATGTGTGTGCGCTTTTCTGTGTGTGATTGTCAAGGTGTCAAAATTGTCACTCTCTCATCTTGTCCTTGGGGTACTGTGATGGAAACGCATCCCACCGCACAAGACATATTGAGTCGATAAAAGTATGTGAAATGAGATTTGAGCCCCCTTGGGTGAGGGGAAGTCTGAATCACATGCTAATCTAAAAGTCTCGCCAACACAACCACATTGACCGTGATACACTGAGCAGCATTGATCCCTTTCCATAATCTTTTCATTAAGAGCTGACTGTCTTTCAGTTAAGCACCGGATCAAATCGAGCCGTTTTTCAAGTAGAAACCAAACCACATCTAAATAGCTTTTGATCAATGCTTTTTAACTTGTCAGTACTGATTTTGTAGGCTGAGGGAATAATTCTAAGCAAATATTAAATCTAAATTTATATGACAAGCAGCTAAGTAAAAAAAAAAAAACAGCACTTCGAGTACCCACGGGGAAAACTCCGGCAAACAATATCCAGTGAATATTTGTGATTGTGCTCTGGAGAACATCAAAAGGTTTCTTTTTACATCGTTGAGCAATGTAGCCATTAACAGACATATCTGTTGATTTCTTGATTGCAATTGCCAATCAATTAAGCTAGAATCCACTCGCCTCTCAAAACACCAGAGGTTTTGTCCATTGCTGAGTTTTGCAAGCTCGTGAATTCTCTCATTAAGTATAACAAAACTTCATGAGATCGTAATAAACTAAGAGACAGCTTTTTACTGATTATAAAGACTATAATCCATTCAGAATTTGTATAAAACTTTTGTTTTATACAATAAAACTGTGTTTGAGCAGTTTTCATTGTCAGTATCTGATATTTAGGCGATCGCACAGCACTTTGAAAGATGGCTGAAAGATGACTCTACATTAAAAAAAAATTATCTTGGCAAAAGGGCAAATTCACTAAACACTTTTTGATACTTTTAACTTAGAATGGAAATAATATACTTCTTATACTTAAGTGCGAACTGAATGTAAAGTTTTAAACACTTAACTGCATGTTAATTGCAATTAAATGAAAATGTATTATAAAAATTTACAGGGCTGACTGACTTAAGTGGGACGCAAGTACATCTCATGTAATTTCATAATTACTTCTATTGAAATATAGTTAACGTGTATTTCCAAATGTGCAGACAAACATTTATGGTAAATCATTTATGGTAAATGTAATATCGAATAACACACTACAGTGTGTTTTAATAAGTGTACTTCTTTAAAGTACACCAAAAATAGAACAGTAATTCCAAAATGTACTTTAAAATAAAATTGTATTCTTTTTGATTATTATTACAGAGTGCACAAACAGTCAAGGAATTTTAATCTCTTTAAGTATACTTACAGTAAGTGGCATTTTATTTAATTAATATTACCTTATCTGCAAGTACTTTTTTTTTAAATATACTTTTAAGATTCAAAGTAGTGCACATTCAGTATAATTATTATTATTTGTAACTTTCACCTATCAAACTGCATCACTTCTCAATGCAATTCACAACCAGGGGCAAATTATTATCTATCTATTATAACAGCCTGTACTATAGACGAGAGGTTATTAACCTGTTTCTCATTATGTTCATCTCATTACTGTTCAACACAGCTAGCCGAAAAAATTCTACCGCTGAGCTTCCTGACTTCTCAATCAATACAGATCATGACATCTCAATCAATAGACCCAAAAAAATTTTTTTTTGCTTTAGTGTGTGTGCTGAGTAGTCTCTGCAACGTCATCAAGGCACCTGTGAGAATATCTGTGATTCACGGCACGCTTTTCCAGTAAATGCAAGCTTGTGTGTGAGTTCATGTAGGAAGAAAGTCCATTTGTGAGTCATACCCACCTGCACCGGGAGGACAAGGGATCCGAGGCCTTTTTTAACAACAGAGATGAGGTCAGTAGAGTAAAAGCACTACAAGCACAAGACAAATCGAGAGGCCATGAAATGAACGTGTGGGCCAAACGAGTAAATCCTGAAAATAGGAGGCAAACTGACCGAGATGCAGCTCTGTGTAAATTTGAGATAGCATGCAGTGGCGTTTGTACTTCTTTTCTAACAAACCACTGCATGGCAACTGGCACACCGCAGAGACCCTGCTTCAGTCACCATAGCAACCCTAAGAGAAAATTATATTCAAATCTCGTCACAGGGACAACTGTGAGAACAATACAGAGAAAATCAAACTTGACGTGGAAATATTAGCCACGTGTGCTTTGAGCCCTTGAGCCAACAGACTGAGAAAACAGCCCCTCATTTCCGAAAACGATGTTTGGTTTACGTTAATGATGACGGTTTGCCGGCGTACCTCTAAATTGTCTGTCTGGAGGGACAAGGGCTTTGATATGAGCCAAGGTCGGCTAAGATGGTGTACTGAAATAAAGCTGTCAATGGATCCCCTCAGGCCACCACCGAGAGGAATAAGAATGCTTCTACCTTTATGTTTGTCTCTATTTCACAGTTAGACTCCCAAAGCTGGAGGCGGAGAAACTGGCACGTCTGCTTGAGGGTAACTCATCAATTTTGAAGCTTAAATAAAGGTTTGTGAAGCAAAGATATATTCAAAACATGATTTCTACTTTTATATTGAAGTACCACTGTAATTACTGGTTTTAGGAAACGGTACTATGCGAATGCAATACATTTTTTCTTTTACTATGGTTTACTGACAATACCTTGTTTTTTTTACATTGTATATACCACAGTACTTAAATAATGTAACCTAAAGTGTCTCAAATGTATTCTCACCAAATGTCATTTGTTAGTAGAAATGGCTTTGGTGACTAAATAAAATGGCTTGCCAATTAGACATTTTTAATTAAATGAATTTGGACTTTCCTTGAGCAAGGAAACATTAAATTGATCAAAAGTGACAGTGAAGACATTTATAATGTTACAAAAGGTTTCTATTGCAAATAAATGTTGTTGTTTTGACGTTTCTGTTTATCTTATATTCAAATGTTAAAGGAGAAGTTCACTTCCAGAATGAAAATTTCCTAATAATTTACTCACCCCAGTGACATCCAAGATGTTCATGTCTTCAGTCGAAAAGAAATTAAGTGAACGTGCAAAGAAACTCAAATGCACTTTACAAAAAAAAAAAGGTAAAACAATGATGTCGGGCAATTGTGAAGTTGGAGGAGAAAATGAGATGGAGTTTTTTAACCGAAGTACACAGAAGAAGAACTAACCACGCGTGACTTTTCCAATATGATGCGTGGAGTGCAAGATGAGCATTTGTGGTTAAAAAGTACAGTATATACTTTTTTTTTTTTGAAGAAAATGACCAATCATTTTATTAGATAAGACACTAATTCCTCAGCTGGGATCGTGTTGAAGCTGTTAAAATGCAATTTGGAACTTCGATCCATTGAGCACCACTGAAACCACTATAGGAGAAAATTCCTGAATGTTTTTCTCAAAAAACGTCATTTCGTTTCTCTGAAGAAAGAAAGATAAACATTTTGGATGACATAGGGGTGAGTAATTTACAGAAGCGGACAGTAGTGAAGTATTTTTACTCTACTGTAAAAGTACGTTTGAAGTGTCAGTAAAATTTGTGTTTTTCTTTAGAAAAATTTAATTCACAGAATTCCAAAGCATAATATTGTACCTTTTACTGCACTATGTTTCTAATTACATTAGAAATCTATGACTTTCTTACTTTTACTCAAGTAAAAGTAATTCAAATATTTACTTGAGTACAAGAAAGTACTACATTTTTTAATGTTCTTAAGTATTAAAGGCTTAAAACTTAGTTACTTAAGAACATTAAAAAATGTAGTACTTTCTTGTACTCAAGTAAATCTTTGAATTACTTTTGAATTACTTCACTACTCTCTACCTCTGGTAAATTATAAGGAAATGTTAATTCATTTCAATTTTCATTTCATTCAAATGAACTACTTCTTTAAGCAGCGCAACACTGATAATAAGAAATGTTTCTAATGAGCAACACCATCGTGTATGAATGATTTCTGAAGGATCATGTGACAGTGAAGACTGGAGTAATGGCTGCTAAACATTCAGTTTTTTCCATCAAATAATAAAAAATGTACATTTGACAATATATTAAAATAAATAAAAAACAGTTCCTGTAATAATACAAGAATGTTTCACAATATTACTGATTTTACTGTAAACATTCTTTGATCAAATAAATGCAACCTTGTTAAGAATAAGAGACTTCTTTCAAAAACATAAAAACACTTTTGAATAGTAGTGTATATTGAGTGACATGATTAAATTAAATTAAAGACTGACTACTGAAGAAAACGTCTAACAATTCCAGTGTCAATAACTTTGACCTCACTGGAAAATTTTAAAGAAAAACTTATTTTGCTTTTAATAAATCAATGTGGCAACGTGTAAGTTGAATATTCCTTGAATAAACTAACCAAAACAAAAACAATAGAGCATTGTAGTAATAACAACCATGTCACATGTTCACTTTCCAGGGAAGTTATAAAATGCATACCTTCAATGCAATTTTAGTGCGTTGATTTAAGCAGTGTTGGGGGTAACGCATTACAAGTAATGCGAGTTACGTAATCAGATTACTTTTTTCAAGTAACTAGTAAAGTAACGCATTACTTTTTAATTTACAAGAGGATATCGAGTTACTTTTTCAAATAAGTAACGCAAGTTCCAATTTACTGACTGACAGCTCTCCTGTCCCCATGTTGAGAGAAATCAGAAGATGTTACTGTAGTTCTAAAATAAATATGAATATGCATTAATTCATCTCACTCACAAAAAAAAACACAGATTCAGTATTCCTCAAAATGAATAAAAACAGTGAAATGCACATTCGGAATATGACTCAAACCTGCAATAATTCAATGTTAAACAACACAAATATCCTTTATGTATTTAATCCCATTCTGTTAACCAATGTCTTTGCTTCTGACCTTTGATGATCCAGTTCAACCATACTAAGCAAAAATTACTCTAGACAAACATTTGTGTGTCTTTTTTTTATTGCTGAAGTGTGTTGAAATGTCTTCTTCTGCATTCTACTGTACAGACGTAAATTTACTTTCCCTTCAGCCTGAGGCTTATTCATTTCACTTTTGGTGTGAAAAGGCTTTTATATTTGCCAAAAATATAACTTTTTTATTTTAAAATCAAACAAGCAAGCCCTGTCCAGATTTAAAAAGTAACGCAAAACTAACGTAACACATTACTTTCCATAAAAAGTAACTAAGTAACGTAATTAGTTACTTTTTTATGGAGTAACGCAATATTGTAATGCATTACTTTTAAAAGTAACTTTCCCCAACACTGGATTTAAGCATCTGCATAAATGTAAATGTACATTTTCCAGGTAATAAATGAGGTCTTTAGAGGCAACATGAACATAATTTGCTACAAATGAACACCACACGAAACAGCATTCGTCACAGATTTCACTTATTATCCCGGAGGAAATTAAATAAGTCATCCTTATCACTCGGTATTTAATTGGATCTGGAAAATCAGACTTTGAAATTGGAAGTTAATATTATATTTCCTTGCCTACACAAAAGTGGTTTCCGTGGTGGGAAAGTTATTATATTTCTAAGAAATATTCAAAATTTTCAAATATTTTTTTCTTTATAATAACATGCGCTAGTGACTTGAGCATAATGACATAATTGAGAAAATAAAGAGGGTCAAGTTTGATTTCATGTTAATTTAACTGTACAACACAGTACATGAAGTCATGAGAGCATTTGCACACTCAATTACAGTATGTGCTTGCTCTCTGTGAGGTTAGAGCGACTCTCTCATGGTATCTTGTTCACTATAGTCAAGTTGATTGACTGGGAATATTGACTGCACTCACTCACTAATTCGTTTACAAGGACTCATTAATCCAATTAAACCTGGACCACTCTCACATCCACCGTGTATTACATGACATCATTTCCTCTGGGCTTCTGCAGAAGCTAACAAGGTAAGACTGTGTTGCTACTTTAAGAAAAGACACAGGAGCAATTCACAGATTTGCATTTTATCTGAGCTCCTGAAAATGCTGTTTGCAAATACTGAAAATAAAACAAGACATAATCGATATTAGATAACAGCAGCTGGTGTTCATTTTTTCTGTTAAAGAAAATATTTATAGCCTGTTTGAAACTTGATTGAAATCATAATTATAATTCCAATCGAGTGAATAAAGGCGAAATATGCCAGTTTAGCCCCAAACACAGGCTACCTTACACAAGTATTGTATGTAAATGCTTATTCTTCTTGCTAGAAATAATCGAAGAGAGTAAAATCATCTTGAAAACATTCTGTTATAATTAAACTAACTTCGGGATGAGGTTTAAAGTATCCCAAGAGGGTTAAAAACTATGCCTGATGAGGGAGAATTGGACTGTTTCTCTGAAGGTGATTAGCATGCAGCACTGATAAGGTATGTAGAGACTTACCTAACGGCTGCACATGTGTTTCCTGTTTCCGAGTGTGTTTGAGAGACCCATCATTGCAGCAATCAAGCATGTGGAATGCCACACAAGCTCCAGTATCGCTGATAACCCAGCAGTGACCTCTCAGAACATATTCAAACAGATGCTTGGCATTTAATTATGCTGTCATCATGTGTCATACCATAGCTCTGATTCCATGAGAAAAGGTCATGAAAAATGACTGAATTACCTCCCTAATGCAAGAGAATATATTACCAATAACAAGATTGGTCTAAATACGTCTTAAAATAATTTTTCATATTCTTAAAAAGGCATACTATAAAATAAAATATTTTCATATACTCTTTCCTCAGTCCATGAAGATAATTCTTTTAAACTAGGATGCAAAAATGTTTTCCAAACTAGGGATGCACTGATATTAAAACTCTTGTACATATAAGCTGATAATTATTTTCATGGACTGCATTTTCTATACCTTTTGTCTAAATACATTTTTAAAATATTTTAAATGGTGAATTTAGGCCTCAGAACATTACAATGTAAAGTATGAAAGTTTTTATTTTTATTAAATCATTTCTTTTTAAATTTGCAAAACATTACATTTAACAGTTTTATAAAATTATTAGTGTTTTTAAAGAGTAACCATCCAATACAAATAAAAACATTTTGAAAGAAATCTCTTATGCTCACTAAGGCTGCATTTATTTGATCAAAAATACAGTAAAAATCAATCATGTGAAATATATTGCAATTTAAAACATCAGTTTTTTTTCTGTTAGGATTTCTTTTCAAATGAAATATATTCCTGGCATTACTCCGTCTCCCCCCCCCCCGTGTCACAGGATCCTTGAGAAATCATTCTAATGTGATTTGGTGCTCAAGAAACATTTCTTATTATTATCGATATTGAATACAATTGTGCTGCTTAATATTTTTGTGGAAGTATTTTTTCAGGATTCTTTAATAAACAGAAAGTTCAAAAACTCATTAAAAACACATGAAAAAAACTGTTAATTTGAAATAAAAGTATTTTTCTCACTGAATAAAAGTATTCATCTTTTTTTTTTAATCTTATGGTAATGGTAATATGTGTATATTCACATCTTACAATAATCTTATGACCTGATAATAACATAATTCACATCCGATCATATCTCCATGTCATAAGGATGTGGAGTTTGATGAGCATTAGGTATGAAAACCAATGAGTAAAACTATGACCACATAATAATCTTCTGCACCATCAGTATTCAGTGCCTTTGCTGACCTGATTCAATAAAAGCGCCATGTTCCTATCCATGTCCTGAGATTAAAAATGTATATATGTAAAAATGAATCATCATCAGGCTAGACAATAACACCTCCCCTACGAGCAGCACTGTGTGGATACCGGTGCGGACGGTGTTCTGCTGAATCACGACTGGTTCTCCAGCGGCCCTGATGGCACGATGAATTGCAGCTGCTGCGTCACTCTCCCCGGCCCCCGGGAGACGTGTAATCAATCAGAGCCGCAGCTACATGGGCCGTCACAGCTGCAGGGCTCTGCACCAGGCCATTAAAAGTGCATTACCTTCCCAGCATGCCTTTCACGTCTCCCACGAGGAAGGCGACAAAACCCGTCGCCTCTTCCTCTGGTTCAGAGTCAGAGTCTCTAACAGCACACAAAGCCAAAGGGCCTCTTAAAATGATGTCCCTTCATAAAACTCAACACAACAGCACATTTAGCTCAGTGATTAAGCACTAAATGAATCGTAAAAGATGTTGTCTTAATGTCAGTTCACAAAACAAACTTTAAGTCAAGCTGATCAGCTTAGGGTAAGACTGAGTGGTATGATCAAAATATTATGTCACTTAAATCAAGAAAAAATTAAATACAACAATGCAACAGTTTTTTTTTTACTTGAAATTTAGCAGAGGACACATTTTTGCATTTTTAAAAAGGAGAATTTTTTTTTTAAATGCTCATGAAGGTCTTTGATCATTGTGTGGGTCTTTATCAAAATAAAAGGATTTTATTATATTAGTGCTGTCGATCAATTAAAAGAAATGAACTAATCACAATTTGTTTTAGAAATTTATCGTAATTAATCGCGATTAATAACATTAACGTTTTTAAAGGGGTCATATGATGTTGCTAAAAATGTAATTGGTGTAATGCAATGTGTTTATGCGGTTTAAGGTTAAAAAAACACATTATTTTTCACATACTGTACATTATTGTTTCTCCTCTATGCCCCGCCTTTCTGAAACGTGTCGATTTTTACAAAGCTCATCGGTCTGAAAAGCGAGGTGTGCTCTCATTGGCAAGCTATCCAGTGCATTGGTGCTTGGCCGAACCTCAAGGTGTGACAGCATGTACACCCCTTACCAGATGTGCTTCCCATCAGTACAGGCGCGACGAGACAAAACCAAGATAAAAACATTACAAACGACTAGAGGCATTGTGGCACCAGGTGGGGACTAAATTTACGATATAAGAATGATACTGTGTTCTGTTTTTACGGCTTGCGTTGCGGTTAAACATTAGTAAAACCATATATGCATTTGTGATCGGAGTAATGACAAACAATAAGCGCTACTCTATATTGCTCAAACTCGCGTTTGAATCATCAGGGCAATTTCTTAAATATAAAAAACGTACTTACAGGCTGTGAGTAAGAACAGCCCCTAGACTGTCCTTGCAAGTTGGAAATCACTGCCCCACGTTATAGAAACTTATGTCCTCTTTGGAAGGCCAAACAAAGTAGTTTCGCTTTCACAACGAAACACACAGTGGCTAGAGTGAGCGGAGGCCGGCGGATTCAACAAAGGAGGCTTGCGGCAACCACATGTGACGACCCCGGGCTGGACTCTGCTTCGTCCACGGTGAAAGCTGATCTGGCAATCGACAGTGCGAAGTTGATGTTTTTCCTCAGCGACCAGCACAGATCAACACCAGGCATGACGAAGCGATATCATCCTCTTTTAGAAGGCCAAACAAAGTAGTTTCGTTTCACAACGAAACACACAGCGCCCGACATGGTGGCGGTAGTGGCATAATGGTTAGAGAGTTGGACTCGTAACCCAAAGGTTTGTAGGTGGGATTGTAGGTGGGGGGAGTGAATGTGTAGCGCTTTCTTCCACCTTCAATACCATGACTGATGTGCCCTTGAGCAAGGCACTGAACCCACAACTGTCCCCGGGCGCCGCAAGCATAAATGGCGGCCCACTGCTCTGGTGTTATTGTGTTCACAGTGTGTGTGTTCGACTGCTGTGTGTGTGGCACTTGATTGGGGTAAAGCAGCAGAGCACTAATCCGAGTGTGGGGCACCAGACTTGTGCCACATGTCACTTCACTTTCATCTTTCACTTTCACAAACTACAGCGAGAATTAAAAGTTCGCTTCTTTCGTTGCGTGAAACATTTGGGCAGGTGTTATGAATCTTCCACACGAGTGACGAGGACATAGGGCGGGGGGGAGGGGGTCCCGTGTTTAAAGAGGCGGTAGGAGGCAGGGACAAGTCTTAAATTTTATAAAGAATATCTCTTTGGATTTGAGACTTTAGTCTTTGCAACTTTACAGATCTTATTTATGCACCAAGAGCTTGTAACACTCCAAAGAGAAAGGAAAAATTGAAATCGCATCATATGACCTCTTTAAATATAATTTTATGTTGCAATAATTTTACATTCAATCTTCAAATTAATGTAGAAACAACATAAAGACAGTATATTTGTAATATTTGTTTGAGGACATCTTTTTTATGACCGAAGGCGAGTATCACTGATACCAATATACTGATGTATATAGTTATTATAGATTAATATAGGTAGTTTGGCCAATATCAAATATTGGAAAATATATATTGTGTGTCCTCAAAGTTCATCTTTTAAAACAAAAATTCATAACACTGTTAAATGTCTTTAGCAAATCTAAAAATAAATATCCATTTTAATACTGTACAGTATAATGTTGTTTAGGTTTTAGTTATTTCTTCTTCTTATTTAATTATTAATTTTTTGACAAAATTTTATAAAATTTCAATATCTTCCCAAACATGACGGTTTTTCAGTATCAGCCAAAATAGAAATATTGGTGCATCTCTAAAACTAATATTACAGATAGTTCAGATTCTACATTCTGACTGAATAAGCAATATGCACACAGCTGTGATCAGACATCAGCTGAATTCTGTTGCTCAACACATATAAACAACTACAACCTAGCCTAGGTCAGGCACATTGAATCAGCTTTTAATAGCAAGTGGAGAGCTCTTGGGCAAATAATTTGCATCTAACATTTAAGGCATTAGAAATGGAGGCATTAGAAACTGTTCAGAAATGGAAAGTTTGAGCAGAGTGTGTCACGAAGCATGGCACATAAAAAGGTACATGTGTAGGTGTACGAATTATTGTGGGTTCTTTTCTCTATGAGTATGTGTGTGTAGATGATGGATGTGCCATCAGAGATTAACACAAAAGTCATTCTGGAGGATGAGAGAACTCGTGGGTTTGATACTGTGTGGGTGAAACAGCTCAGACGCTTCACTAAGAGGGAAATGGGTCGAATGAGTCTCCAATGGCTGATCCAGTCACTCAAAATATAATACACTTGTAAAAACAAATATGGTGAATTAAAATGAGTTTAACAGAAAATTCCTTGTTTTAAAAAAAAAAAAACAGGCAGAGATTTCAGCCAATCATAACATCAGTTATTTGAAAAAATAAAATGCTATAAATATATGACCAGTTGTCGACTAAAAGGTCAATACTGATAATTGCCAATAATACCAATAATATTATAGAAATAATATAAATGTCCAATAATACCGGCATTGGCAATATATTGGTCAACCATTGGTCATAGTTTGAAGCCTTTTTGAAGTTTTTGTTTGTTTTGTAAGTGTCGTTAGTGGTAATTTTATTTGAACAGTGCTGAGAAAATCTGATTTCACATGATCACTCATTCTCCATCTTCATTAGTTTCTTGTTATAGAATGCTATAATACTTTATTCATACACTCTCTGCATTAAGCAAATACACCGTCTTTGAATATCTAATAAATATTTAAAGCCAAGTACATGTACATAGCCTGCATAAAATACTTATAGGCAACTCTGTGCGTGACAGTCTGAATTGTATGCAGACAGGAGAGTTTGGCTGTCACTAGAGACACTTAAGCGAAAATTTTGAATCCCTGACCTCAAACTATGCTGCGCTATTGCTGCTATGTAATATTTACCATTTGCTGTATTTAAAACTAGCATTACCTGGTCTTTGAGAAAATACCACACAGGCTTACTTACACAGACTAAGATCTTATTTTGAAAAATTAATCCATGTATGATTCCTTTTTATTCATTTTTTTAATTTACATTTTTATTCAAAGAGTCATAACTGGATCTTTCGGTGAATCAACAGACTTCTCGGTCGTGATGTATGCCGGACCAATCATTTAGCACAAACCCCACCCCTCCATCAGTTTCCCGTTCCATTTAAAGAATTTAACTCGGTTATAAAGGCGATTCCTGATGGATTAATATGTCTGATGAAAGCTTCCCTCACATGCTCAAAACAACTTTCACAGTTATGTTTGGGAGGTGTTTCGCTTTTAAGTAAAGAATGTAATAATTCATTTATTCGTCAACTTTCTCAATCTCGAAACTCAATTTCTCCAAAAGGGACATTTTTTTGGGTTCTAAAATAGATAACATTCAATGGAGGAAAACATGGTTATTACCATATACAGTGGGGCAAATAAGTATTTGATACACTGCCGATTTTTCAAGTTTTCCCACTTACAAAGAATGGAAAGATCTGTAATTTTCATCGTAGGTACACCTCAACTGTGAGAGACCGAATCAAAAAAAAAATAACATTGTATGATTTTTTAATAATTATTTTCCATTTTATTGCATGAAATAAGTATTTGATACAATAGAAAAATAGAACTTAATGTTTGGTACAGAAACTTTTGTTTACAATTACAGAGGTCAGACGCTTCTTGTAGTTCTTGACCAGGTTTGCACACGCTGCAGCAGGGATTTTGGCCCACTCCTCTATACAGGTGTTCTCCAGATCTTTCAGGCTTTGGGGCTGTCGCTGGGCAACACGGAAGTTCAGCTCATCCATAGATTTCTATTGGGTCAGGTCGGAGGACTTGGCTAGGCAACTCGGACTCCTTGAAATGCTTCTTACGGAGCCCTCCTTAGTTGCCCTGGCTGTGGTTTGGGGTCAGTGTCATGCTGGAAGACCCAGCCACGACCCGTCTTCAATGCTCTTACTGAGGGAAGGAGGTGGTTGCCCAAAATCTGCGATACATGGGCACCAGTTTCCACCCCCATGCTTCACGTGGGATGGTGTCTGGGGATTTACTCATCCTTTTTTCTTCCTCCAAACACGGCGAGTGGAGTTTATACCAAATAGTTCTATTTTGGTCTCATCTGACCACATTACCTTCTCCCATGCCTCCTCTGGATCATCCAGATGGTCTTTGGCAAACTTCAGACGGGCCTGGACATGTGCTGGCTTGAGCAGGGGGACCTTGCCCACACTGCAGGATTTTAATCCATGATGGTGTAGTGTGTTACTAATGGTAACCTTTGAGACTGTGGTCCCAGCTCTCTTCAGGTTATTGACCAGGTCCTCCCGTGTAGTTCTAGGCTGATCCCTCACCTTTCTCAGGATCATTGCTACTCCACGAGGCGAGATCTTGCATGAAGCCCCAGTCCGAGGGAGATTGACAGACATCTTGAATTTCTTCCATTTTCTAATAATAGCGCCAACAATTGTTGCCTTCTCACCAAGCCGTTTGCCTATTTTCCTGTAGCCCATCCCAGCCTTGTGCAGGTCTACAATTTTGTCCCTGGTGTCCTTAGACAGCTCTTTGGTCTTGCCCATAGGTTGGAGTCTGATTGATTGAGTGTGTGGACAGGTGTCTTTTATACAGGTAACAAATTCAAACAGGTGCAATTAATACAGGTAACGAGTGGAGGATAGGAGGGCTTCTTAAAAGACAAACAGGTCTGGAGAGCCTGAATTATTGCTGTGAGTAGGTGATCATAATATTATTCATGCAATAAAAAAGGGAAAGAATATTTAAAAAACATACAATGTGATTTTCTGGATTTTTTTTTTTTGATTATGTCTCTCACAGTTGAGGTGTACCTACGATGAAAATTACAGATCTCTCCATTCTTTGTAAGTGGGAAAACTTGAAAAATCGTCAGTGTATCAAATACTTATTTGCCCCACTGTAAATACTGTATACCCAATAAAGTGAAAGAAGTGCATTTAAAAATTTGGCATAATATATACCCTTGTAACGCTGTTGTGTCGAAATTTTGTGATGTAGCTGATATATGCACCTTCTGTAAAAAAGAAAGTGAAGATATTTGTCATTTATTTTTCTCTTGTAATGTTCCATCACTTTTCTGGAAAGATTTGAGTTCCTATTGTTTTTCTAAAGTTAATATGAACTGTAATTTACACATTAAGGATGTTGTTTGCTTTTTTGAAAACCAAAACAAATCTTTAGAATCTACTCTTAACTTTCGTATCCTTGTGGAAAAATAATATTTTAACAAACAAAGGTTTCTTAACAAAATACCTACTTTTATAGATTTCTTATGTGAAGTAGAACATTAAATTAAATCACTAAGAGTAATTAATAACAAAAAATGTATTTATTTATTGAAGAGATATGATGAGATCTTTCATGTACTGTGATTTATACCTGTTTTTTTGTTGGTTTTTTTAAATCCTATTTTCTTTATTTGTACTGTTCCTGCCTTTATGTTCATTAAAAAGCTGTTTAAATGCAAAAACAAACAAAAAACACCCCTCCACAATTGAGTACATTTGAGTGCAACTCATGGATTGAACATTTATCCTTTCCAATAATCTCTGTCACTCGGATGTACTTCACAGTACGGAAGAAATTTACCTGGATACTTCCATTATGTTGCAACTTTATGGTAAACTACAAGTGCCACATGTATCCTACACAGACACACATTGAACATTTAAACTCATTTCAGTAAACATTTGTTTGGATTTAGCATTATGTTACTAGGCTAACTAGCTCCACAAGTACCCTTGCACAACAATCTGTAGCTGTAGGAAAGAAACCACACAATTCAATTAACTATCCCAATACTAACAGGGGACTTCAGGGAAAATAAAATCTGTAGCAGAGTGTGGTGTGAGAGAGACTCTGTGGATGTAAGGCACAACAAGCCATAAACAGATTCAGTGAGAGGCTGACAGCGTGAGTGGATACACACTGACAGACTGTCACCTACTCTGTGGTGTCTCTTACAAGATGAGCTGGTGTGTGGCTATAACTGACAGGGCAACTGTGAGACACAGAGTCTGGATATTAAGACGGCTATCTGGTGAATGACGTCGCTGTTCGGCTCGTTTTATTTTCTCATATGTGCTTCACATCCATCATGCACAGACACATACGACATCTAAACTTACTCTAGTTAGCAAATGTTTGGATTGACTTCCCGGATCGTCTTGCCTCAAATGTTTTAGCCTTGCTGTAACTGTAGGAAAGAAAATCTAAAGTCATACTGTCGATTTTGAAACAACAATCATTTGAAACAAATACTGCATTAAATAAGTGTCTATTTAAGTGTTATTAAGCTACTAGAATATAATTTTTGTGTACGCTGAAAACAAAAATAATTACTTTATTCAACAATTCGGCCTCCGTGTAGTCTTCACAAAGTATTGCACAAGCAGATGGTGCGCCAATTGTTTCCGGCGCCACTGAACTTCATATTGACTTGGGGGTTGGGGGTTGGGGGTTTTTGCACACAAAAGTATTCTTGTAGCTTCATAAACAATGTGTGTACCATGACTGACATGGACTATTTTAATGATGTCCTTACTACTTTTCTGGACCTGGAACGCTGTCAGTTGCGTTGCTGTCTATGCAGGGACAGAAAGCTCTCAGATTTCATCAAAAATATCTTAATTTGTGTTCTGAAGATTTACTTTGGTTATAAGGAGCAGTTTGGGAAAATCCCTAATAGCTAAATGAGTCGTCACATTTATCTTTGTTCAGGTAATTATAGTCATTTCAATAGCAATCCATGCAATTGGGTCAAAGCAAATGTTGCCATGTTGACCAAAAGAAAAATGTTTGGTTTGAAATGGACTACTGCATGAGCTGTGCTTTAGGGTGTATTCACACCAGGAAAGTCCGCTAGTTCACTTGCTTTGATCCGGACCAAATACAATGTTGATTTTTTTTGTTTGGTGTGGTTCGCTTTCACACTGCCCTTTTTGCAGGTGAACCAGAAATTGTAAACAAAACCACACATGTGCTAAGGTCATCCATTCGTTGGACAGAAATTCTCAAGCAGGGAAAAAAAGTGCAAAAACATGCTAATCATGGAGATCTTTCATAGTGACTTTTATTCTTTTACTGATTTGGTATTATCAGATACTAACCCAATATGAAGAAACTTATGAGCATCATATGAGACAATGTCATACGATGTTGTAATTATGACTTGCCGAAAATAAATTCTACAGATATAAAACACTTAAAGCACATCACAATGTTAGTTTAAACTACTATATCAAATTGCGCACATGAGGTTGCAGATACAATCGTTTGGCACGAGAGTGGCAAGCTGAAGCGCGCTTCAGGACATCTAGTGGAACAAAGTAATACGCATCATTTAGTGCTCATCAAAAGGTATAAGATAATACCTAGTCCGGTAACTGTAAAGGGTCTATTTTTATTTGTGTACACTCACAATATCAAGAAAACGTTGTGCTTTTGTAAAATAAAGAAAACAAAACAAATAGGATGCGCTTGCCGTCTCGGTCCTGAGCAGGAGGGCTTCACAAAAATGCACTGAAACTCAGCGAATATTTTCCTTACAGACTTGATGAATACATCTATAGAAAGCTTTAAATAACTACAAAACTAAATAATTCAAATTCAAATTCAAATCCAAAACAAAAACTCTTATTATTTAATCCGTAAAGATGCAATTCTTTCTAAAGGGGGCGAGTCCACGGATGGAGAGTGGCTAGTCAGAATCATTCAATTCACATTTGCGGACACTGACTCATAAAACACTAGTTTATTAATAAATAATTCAAATATCTCCTTACTATTTTCCCCTAACATAGTCATGGTAATTTTTGCGGCAAGCTTTAGCCTATTTAGTGTGCTCACGTCACGTTGCTGTGTGCCATGCTCACGAAAACTCATCATTTGCATGTGTTTTTAAGCATTGTGGTTTAAAAACAAGCTATTTAAGCCATTGAAACACAAATAACAGCACTATATGCGCGAGCTGTCTGTTTCTGAGCATGATTTCTGCAGTTGGGTCGGATCGAGGTCAGGTCATATTCACACCTTAAACTAACCGTACCAGAGTTCGTTTGGAAGTGGACCGAGACCACCTCTTCAGCTGGGTCTCGGTACGGTTGTTTGGTCCGCACCCGAGTGCGATTGCTGTATTCACACCTGCCAAAAAGGTCCGCACCAAGAGGGGAAACGAACTTGAGTTCGATTCAATCGAACCAAACAAGACAGGTGTGAATACACCCTTAAACATCGCTACACTATCAATAGGACAATGGGCCTTATTTACCAAAATGTATCTGAAATTTCACTAATATGACAATATCTTAGGATAGAAAAAGACAAAATGTAGTAGTCATCAGAATTTGTTGCACTCCCAAATGGTTTTGCACTAAGTTTTTTATAGACTTAATACTTAAAATAAGAATAAAAAAATACCACCACCAAATACATATGGAAAGTCCCTTTGGATCACATGAGAGACTTCTTCTAAATCTACAGTGTGGCTAACAGTAGTGTTATTCGTGATCCACTTTAATCACAGAAGGGATTTCTTATAGAAGATGGCCTCTAAAGAGCCCACAGGCACATTAAAAATAAACAAGTACAATAAAGGACGATAAGATAAAGGGACGCTTTGGAAAGATGAACCAACAACCCCAAGAGAGATGGAGGCAGATCGTTTACAATGCAGAGTAGTTTTTCAGTCCTCTGTGTCCACACTTGCAGAATTTCATTCAAACACCCAAGATGCAACCATTCAAAGATATAGTAATTATGCATGCTGCTAAGAATAAGTTCCCAAAGGAAAAAAAACATCACAAATGATCTTTAATATTTCAGTTTCTCCTAAACAATAAAATGGAGACTTTTTGTCAACATCTCCTGTTTCTCATGTCTCATCTAGAGTTTCTGATTTGCTGTGCTTAGATTTGTCAAGATATCAAAGTCTGCAATCGCAAGACAATGACATTTCGTTTCAAATTTCAGGTCATCAGTGTTATGCTGTAATATTTATATAGCTCTATATAGACTTATTTACCTCTATAACATATATGAGCAACCACTGAGCAATAACATCTGGGAATAAGGATAAGGTTAGGAACAGAATGTTTAAAAGATGAAGACACAAACTAAGAAATCCATAAAGCGGTGTAGATTCTCTTTGTAGCAATCTTGTTTTTCTCTACTGCAATTGATCTGTGGTCAGTGTTTCGGGCACAGAGACCTCAACAGATCCATTTCTATTTGTAGGGTGTTTATGACTACATTTAAACACAGAACAAATGTATCCCAAGTCCAAAAGCTATCATCCAAACCCTAATAAAGAAGTCAGACAGGGTTCTATCAATATCTTACATGAATTACATTAATAAGTGCTTCAACATATGATGTATTATATTATTGTTTTATGAATTATGAATTTATAACAATCCATTATCACATTACACATTTTCTGGCCCTAAATGCCATGCTTAACCAGTGCAAAACATTGATTATTGAAGATTGTCCTCTGATAACACTAATGGGGGCATTTGACTTGTTTGTGGTGTTTGTTCAATCAGTACATGTTCAAGAATGCTTTGCGAGGATCATTGTCTGATTTGCATTTGACCTCTGAGGGAACGGACACTGGTGACTGGATCTGTTCACTGAGTTTAATTTTTCTAGCATAAAAACATATATTAGACATTTTCTGCTTGGATTAATAAGAAAAAACTATAACTTGTATATTTTTTGTTTATATATACCCATTTTGGGCTTTGTAGGAATTTTTTTGGGCGCAAATAGGAGCACAAATGTTGTTCTTTGGCATGATGCCTGAGGTGTATTCTATTGATATCTGCTGACTTAAACATCCATAAATTGCCTCAAAAAACAACATATTTCAAAGGCACTTTATGTGCACTTTCAAAGCTTCTCAAAACATAGTTTCTTAAAATTTCTCACATCCAACTTGATGTTTTTGTAGCTTTTGTAGCGTTTGCCTACCACACCCTCATGAATCGCTGTTGCCCTTTATCAAAACACTTCATATCCTCTTTCATCTTCACTCTGACACCAGAGAGATTTTCCTCTCTACAAAATTTTAGAACGAAGATCGCAGACGTTTCTCTCAATCCTCAGCTTTGTAGCTTCTTACAACCTACACTATGATGACATGAAACAGTATAGAATATGCTCCCTTTGAGACCATCATCAAAGTTGTGATCTCACATGATTCTCATGTTAGGTTTGGAACAATTTGTGCAGAAAAATATAGACATATTAATCTTCTGTGTCAATATGGACAAAACTTCAAAATGTAGGCACATGCACTTTCATTACATTTCAGATACATCTGATGGTCTGGCACTGTACTCTGGAGGAAATTAAACTAAATAAGACTTGCTTGTAACCTGACATTCAGTGCAGACAACCATTCACAACAAAGATGGCTGTCAAACTTTGCCCACTTTTTCCTCTGTCTATCACAGGATCCCTAAGGGAATTAGGACTGCTAGACAGCATTCAGTATGTGTGTGTCTGTCTACTGACTGAATGACTGTCTTAAAAACATCTTTCATAGCTCCTTGGTTTAAAATAAGGCTGTCAAATTATAATCAAATTAACTGCACAATATGCAGTTCAATTAATCACAATTAATTGCATATATCAATGCTTGGATAACACTTTACAATAAGGCCCAATTATATAACACTAACAATGAACACCACATTTGTTACATCATTTATTAATTATTGTTTTTAATCCTAGTTAATAAAATGGTTCACAGTTCATGCTAGCACAGGCCCATAATATTAATAGATACAACTCAGCATCACCGGATGTAAGGAGTGGAAACACAGATCTATTTAACTAAAAAAACGAAAGAAAAGAGTTGATTTTGGTGCATCTACTTTGGTAAAGTAGGCCAGATAGCAGGTGGGAAGTGTTTAATTTGAACTCTCAAAAATGTCATCGCTGATGTTAGGAAAATCCCTTATTATGGAATGTACATCAAAGGGGGCATGATTATTTGTATTAATTGTAAATCAAATTGCACTAAATAAAAGTGTTAAATTGACAGCCATAGTTTTAATTGCGATCTACACCAAAGGTCAGAGACAGCATTAAAGAAATGGAGGTTTTTCTATCATAAACAAAAACTCATGCTGTGCATAAGCCAGTGCATGTGCTGTATGGATTACGGCTGTGCGATTAATCGAAATTGCATCGCAATCGCGATTTGAGACGTTGTGGTTTGCTAATCGCAAAGCCTGCGATGTGGATGCAATATTACTCTGTTCCAGAGCATATGCATGACTGCCAGCCTTGAGTGGCAGCCTTATGGAAGCCCATTTCCGCCACTGAATTAAAAAAAAAAGTTAATTGCGACTTTTTCTCTCACAATTCTGTCTTTTTTTCACAGAATTGTGAGATATAAACTCGCAATTGCGAGTTATAAAGTCACAATTGCGAGATAAAAACTCACAATTCTGATTTTTTTTCTCACAATTGCGAGTTTATATCTCACAATTCTGACTTTTTTTCTCGTAATTCTGACTTTTTTTCTCAGAACTGTGAGATATAAACTCGCAATTGCGAGTTATAAAATCAGAATTGCGTGATATAAATTCGCAATTGCGAGTTAAAGTCCAATTTTGAGGGGGGAAAAAGACTGATATGTTCTCAGAATTGCGAGTTTATATATCGTAATTCTGACTTTTTTTCCTCAGAATCGAGTAGTATAGCAATAGACTTTTTAAGTCGCAATTGTGAGTTTATATCACGCAATTCAGAGAAAAAAAAGTCCGAATTGTGAGATAAAAAGTCACAATTACCTCTTTAATTTTTTATTCAGTGGCGGAAACGGGCTTCCATACAGCCTTACTAACCAATAGAGTGAGCGCACCTCCGTTCTCCCCAATCAGCACTGCTCTATCCAACTGCGTAAACGCCCACAATTAAAAAAAACTGGGAGAGAGAGAGATAGTGTGTGATTATGGTGTCTACAGGGTCAGATTAATAGTTAGGCAAATTAATACTAAAGAAAAACGTATGTAATATGTAATAACACCAAGCAAAAAAGGTAACTTTAATTTGCAAGAGCTGTCACAACACATATCAAGAGCTCCCTTATCGGTTCTGCTTTCAGTACTGGAGAATAAAAGATACATTCTTAGATGTTTTTATTAGTACATGAACGTTACCTTGCACATTTTATCTCTCCAACAGATTCTAATTTGAAAGAAGTTTATAATGCATGTTCGCTATTCCCAATTCAGAAGACCGCACACACAGCCTGTGTCTCTGAATGCTTCTCATACTCGATCCTCTCTGCCGAGTCTCCGCACCGCAAGTTTCCACGAGCGCATCTGGCAATATGGACGAGGCTTGACGCACGCGCACAACCTGTGTCAACTCGCGCCTGGCTCCGCGTTTAAAACAAGTGTAAATTCAGTCTAACTGCTTTGATAATTTCACTTGGATGAAATGAAACATTCAGCACATTTTTCACTTGTTCTTAAAATCCCCAATACTTACAAATGAATAAATCAGCCTATGTAACCAATGTAATACTTTAATAATTGACTAAACAAAAAATAAACAAATATTTTCTGTGAAATTCAGTAATTAAGTAAATTCTGTAAAAGTAGTAATACCATTATAATATTCCCTGCTGAAAAAAAATTAAAATAAATAAAAAATAGAACCCCTCCCAAAACACAATAGAAAATTTGATGGATTTAAGGGTTATAATGGTAATTATATTGGCTTTAATGTAAACTATAATGGTGTCTACTGGTATTTGATGGATTATATTGGTGATATGTAATCTGGCAGATGGGAAACAATACAAGAATAGTAATTCCTATTGGAATAATGCCCAAAACACACTACAAAAAGGAATTTTGTAATGGTTTTAATGGAAACCATAAGAATTTCTGTGATGGTTTCTTTCTCTTTTTTTTTGCAGCAGCAGCAGCAGCAGGGTACTGATACCCATACTGTGCTGCACACTATTGACAATATTAAACTGAAGCTTGACTTTGCAAAATTAAAAATCGCAATTAGATATTTTCCCCAAATCGCACAGCCCTAGTATGGATATATTTTACAATTACACAGTCTAATTGAGCTGAGCAAACCTAGAACTAAATCCAAATTGGAAATCAGCACCACCATCCCTAGAAGCGTGAGACACAATCCAGTAATGAGGCGATATTTCATCCAATAATAGTTCAGCATCTGGCCTGAGCTCTGTCGCAATTGGCTGCTGGACCAAAGCAGATGTACTCGCAGCCCCAGATACACACAGTAGCTAGGTTCCATGGCATTCTGGGTAAATGGAGATAAACAGTGTGATGATGTCTGGTGTGGTGGCCTGACACAGCACTTTGAAGCTAACAGCAGGGGAGCTGTCAACATATTAGTCCTCCCACATCCCAGCAAGAAACACACCAACACAGAGAAACATCCCTCTGAGCGCACTTCTACCTGCCAGACAGTCAAATACACAAACACCGTGTAGCTAATCAACTCATGGGGAAATATGAATAATTAACCATAACTAGTTATAATTAACTATTCATATTTTAGATCCACTGTAGATATTAGCGGAACCTCAGGGTCAACGTCTTGTCAATTCTAAGAACGTTAGTTTCCAGGTTAAGGGAAATAACTTTCTTACTGAACAATTCTATAAGTTTGTAACGTAAATCTGCATGATTATTGACTCCGGTTATGAGTAAACAATGAACACGTCAAGTGTGATACAAGTAAGGTTTTATTAACTACATAAACACTTAAACTAGTCTAACATACTACATAAACACATTAAGCCGGTCTAACATACACATACACACACACACACATACAGCTGGTATAGGAAATGGTTAAAGCTTAACTCAGTAAAGAAGAGAGAAAATAAGAATATGAAGTTATGGAACCATTTGGGCATATTCAGAGATCGAAAACAGGACGGGAAACGTCAGATTTTAGTTCAAACACACCTTTGTAAAAAGGTGTAACTGATTCTTAATGTATCAATTAATAAGACTAATTTTGATACTTGCAAGTCTCGTCTGTCTTAAAGAGATTCCTGATGCAATCTTAAGCCCCAAGATCTTGCTGAAGTTGATTGATGAGAGTAGAGCTAGTTTGAGTCAGAGTACACGTGATGAATGAAAAAGGATTCATGAGCAGGAGCTGCGTAACGAGCTTTGGGTATCCTGGAGGCGTTTCATCAGCATGTATTAAGTCTTAGCATCTCACTGAACCAACGAGCAGGGCGGGTCACAGGAGTGTGGCCTTTAAAAGCCGGCAGAGATTCCCGGCTCTCAAGTGAGGGTTGTCAAATGAAGGGGGGAAAGGCTGAAATCCAAGCGGAGGTTGGACGTTTTTTGTTATGACATGATTTTGGGATCTAGCCTTTATCTTGACGATCTTGTGGTCTACGTAAAGCCATATGGAGATAGTCTTTTGCATGGAATTCGCTTGTTATGGGTGTCTTTGATGCCTTGGCTCTTTTTTCGCTCTCTCCCCCCCCACCCATGCCCCCCCCCTCCCTGGCCTGTGTTTTTTCTCCAGCGACCCCTCTGGACTGTTTCGAGGTGAATTTATATGAAGGAGTGGTTTATCGTAAGCATGAATAAATATAGTCTATAATACAACAGATTAAATAAAACACAGCAATAATATACACAATGGCATGAAGAAAAGGGGTGTTCATTCAAAGAAGGTTTTCCTATGTATTAATTAGTAGAAAAGTCAATTTCTCCTGTGCATTTGTGTCCCTTGTTTCTGGAGAATGCAGCTAAGTAGTCGGCTAGCATTCCACAAGGTTGTAAATGTATCGGGTTACCATGCAACCAGGGTCTTGTTCTGGCGTCCTGTGGTGTTACAAAGTATTTGTGAAATCTAAAAACCAAAATATATATTGTGTGTTTGATTGTTCCAGACGCTACAAATTCCCCCCTTTCGAACGTTGTTGTCCATAGAATAGACAACCACGAGCGATGTCAAGGTGCAGAACAATCGAACACACACCTGCCACTCACGGCTGGGAGCCAGTGGTGGCTTTTTGGCGGTTGGTGCCGTGATGGATGCTGTCAGATGGGGTGCTGTGGTGATGTAGGCTGTAGCAAAGTGCGGGTCCTCGAGCTTATGCAGCAACTGTCGAGGCTGTGTCACCTGTCATCCAGAAGTGAGTTAGTCCGGGTAGGATGTTTCTTTGTTGATGTTGTTAGCCAGTAGGCTATCTGTGGTACCCGTGATGTGGGACAGCCGAGTTAGACTCTCACTGGTGAGAGTGCAGGTGGTTCCAGGGATTGCCGGGAACTGTTATGGAGATTCTATAGTGTGTAGAGAATTTCCGACTGACCTAGTGATGATGGCAGGAAAGCGGCAGGTGGTCTCTGCTTTGCTCAACGTCACTAGAAATACGATGTTTGCGGTGTCGCTTGGCTCTCGTGGCGGCACCGACTTGAGCTTGCCTGAGTTGTGTGGGTAGAGCTTTCGCTGTTGGGCATGTGAGCCCGTTGCTCAATCCAACATTGTCTGGCTACTTCTGGGGTGTAGACTGGTTTTAAGAGATGCTCCTCCCTTGGAGGGGTCTGATACTGTGTTGCAGCAGGCAAGGAGTCAGAAGTTTGTCCTTCTCAGTACTCCTTAGTTGAGTTTTGTTCAAGGAGCTCTTTTGCGAGTGTCAGCAGCTCCTGTAACCCAGAAGTAGGCGTGTCCAGCTGTCCTTGTGTAGCCTTCGTTGTGTGGAGGAGGATGTTGTGGTTGACTGCTGTTGGACATACTGTGGTGTTTGCAGGATGAGGATGCCTAATTCCATGGCTTTTCCTAGTGGTTGGTCTGGAACTTGGGTCTGTGCCATGGTGATGGCTCTGTCCTCTTATGGCTAGGGGCTTTCTGTAGAAGGGTATTGCATTGTGGCAATGCTGGGTGCCTTCTGGTGCCCGCTTTGGATTCTGAGTTATGAAGTTCAGAATCAGTGGGGTTTGACAAACACCTTTAGTGGAGGCCTGGTGCTTGTTAAAGGCCTTCTGTGTCAGGTTACACAGCTGTTGATTAGGCATTGTGCGGCAGGCCCTAATGCCTAGATGACTTCTTGCAGCTGGTGTACTCCGCCATCCCAGGGTAATCGTGAGCTTTGGAGTAAGTTTTTCAAAGTCTGTGGTAGTAAGCATGGGGAGTTTTCACGCCGGCCCTGCTTGGTGTCTAGGGCAGCGATCAGTCCGTGTTCAGACTCGGGGTCTGAGAGTATTTAGGTTGCAAGATGTTTGTCATCGTACAGCTATGTTGGGGTCTGTGGGTCACACGGTGTGTGTGTCTGCAGAGATCCTCTGGAAAGGTCCTTGCCCCAACCCCTTGTGGCTGCTGATTGGTGACGAGTGAACAGTGGCTCTCGCCCCCCCCCCACCTCGCAGGTTCGGACTCTTGGCTGAAGGGGTCTGGGCCTGCTGGCCAGGGGAAGTTCTGTTTCGTGTTTTACCTATCTGTTCGCCTTGTGGTCTGCAAACATATTTCAGTTCATTTGTGACACTGAAATCACCTCGTTCCGTTGTTTCGGTTCGCCTGAATTTTTTTTTTTTTGTTGCAGCTGCAGAGGTTTTCAGGGAGCTGATTTTTGAAGTGTCAAGCAGAAGGCTTTGGCTTCCTTTCCCCCCTTTCGTAGCTGTGCAAAGGCGTGGAGGGCTTGCACTGCTGGCGACCGATATTCAGCCGGCTGTCTTTTGCTTAAGTCTATGCGCAGTCGGTAGGACTGTTTAAATTCTTTCTGAACCAAGTCAAGCTCCTTTCTAATTGCTGAGTCAGGGTTTGGACCTCAGCTCTGTCTGTATGCAGGTGGCCTTGTAAGGCCTAAGATGTGGTGTCTCTCTCATTTAGTTCCACATATGTTGTTTTAAGAGTGACTTTGTGTGAAACAGTTCTCTTTTCAAGTCCTGTGTGATGGCTTTTTCCAGCGGCGCTTGGTGTTGAGCAGCTGTTAGAGCCTCTGTGAAGACTGGTGATTTCTTGCTGTCGCACCATTCGGTGAGGTTCTTCGCATCCGTTCTGTGCTTTCTCTCGTTAAGCAGGTGTCAGTTCCCTGAAGAACTCTTTGACTTGCAGGTTCAGTTAATTTACCTCCCGTCTGAGGCCCTAGAGGGTGTGGGCCGAGGAGAGGATGATGCTGGTCATGTGTTCGCTTATGTCGCAGTCTCGCTGTTACTTTCTTTGCCATTGCAGGTCGTTGGATGCTTTGAGCTGAATGATGTCCATTAAAGTGCTCTACTGAGTGTCCAGGTGGTACTGGTGAGCTGCCAGGGCTGGATGTCAGTGGAATGTCTGCGAAACACTGGCACACTTGTGGGAACACCAGAGAGAGAGAGACACAAGGCAAATGCCGGTACGTACAGAGGTGTTAAACTATCTATAAGGGGAACGGCTGTGTAGGCCGTGTAAGGTATGACTAGCTGGTGGGAGGCAGCTAGTGAGGTAGGGTGCTATGTTTTTGTGTTCGTGAACACAAAGGAAGAGTTTGAGTAACTTTGTTGAGGGGCCGTAAGCAGGGGTCAGCTGATGACCGGGCTATACTACTGATGGTTCACGGGTTTGGTCACTATGACAACTGAATTAAAATCAGATGAAATCAAAAAAAAAGAAAAGGAAGAAGGAAGATTTTACCTATTTAAGTTTTTTTCTAAGAGATATGGCTAAGCAGGTTTCAATTGTGTGTGATGCTGCAATAGACTTCAAAACCCTAGGGTTAGGCTGTTAGCTAAAATAGCAGGGACCCACCAAATACCTCGTCAAAAGAAAAAAGAAACAGTGGGAATTGTTTCTAGTTTTATGTTAGCCAACATTGTGTTGCAATGGTAGCTGCCCTTCAACGTATTAGGCCTGGCACTGAGGCGTGAGGAGAAGTAGAGAGGAAACAGGGATTATGCTACTAATAACCTGTAAAACTCGTTAAGGAAACGACAGTTGCTCGAACTACTGTAATCCTATCCAAAAACGACGATGGTGATGGTGAAAAAAAAAAAAAAAGGTAAAAAAAAAAAAAAACAAAAAAAAATTAACTAAAGTAAAATAAAAAAGGATCCTAAGAGCTGTAGGAAATTAAAAGGGGAAAGTACAAAACAAATAAAAATAAAAATAAAAGAATAAAATTAAAAAATAATAAAAATTTGATTAATAAATCTCAAATTTAATACAAATAAATTTCGCTGAATTGGTACATTTGTGCTAAACAAATGTAATTAAATGCAATAAAATTAAAAAGAGGTAAAATAAAGTCAAAACAAAAAATAAACAATAACACAAGTAAAACCCAGTATGTGGGTGGGTCCCACAGGGACCTGTGATGGCATCAACAGGAAGTGACACCAGGAGTGACGGAGAGAGAGAGGGAGAGAGAGGTGTGGTTAGAAAGTTACACTCTACAGCCTATCTAAGTGTTAGTCAGATGCTAACAGCTAGCAGTTGATGTAAAGGGCTTAGCTTAAGAGTTAGCGTTAGTTACACGCTATTCTTTGTTGACACACAGGTCTGTGATGTGAATGCTGTTGTCAGATTAACCGGAAGAGTATGCTCACACTTCCGGGGTCACGTGTTACTAGGAGACCAATGCAAGCTCACAACAGGTGCAGGTGGAGCAGACTTGCACTGCTGTGAGCATGCATGGGAAACTCATGCATGTCCCATACAAATTCATTCATTACTCAAAACAGCACATTCACTTCACAGGCAATGGTAAATTCATAGTTAGCTACGCTAGAATAACACCATTAAGTTTACGTAAATGTTTCAAATGAGCGAGTCATAATAAAATACAATGATACGTAACACATAATAAGGCCTTACATTAATGAAATGAGGAGTATCGCTCAGATCACATACACAGTGCTGAAAAAGGGGATTTCCTCGCCCAAGATCAGACCGATTCATTCAGGTACCATTTATATGAGCTGCTAATCAAGAGATTTCGTCGTCAGAAAATAGACTAGTGCTCTACTAACACAGAGATTAGGATTTCTTCGCTAAAATAAGGTTAGTTTCTTATCGTACGATTTAAAAGCATTATAGCACTGAAAACTTTCTACTGATTGTAGGAAGGCACATTCAAGCTATATTTTTATCTGATTATATTCAGAACCTGTTGCGCGCATGTATAAGAGTTACGTAAGTGTTTCACATGAGTGGGTTGATATGAATACAATGATACATAACACCTAATAAGGCCTTAAATCAGTGAAATGAGGGGCATCGCTCAGATCACCTACACAGTAATGAAGAAGGGGATTTCTTCGCCCAAAAATCAGACCGATTTATTCTGGTACCATTTATATGAGATGCTAATCCCGAGATTTCGTCGTCAGGAAAAAGACCTATGCTCTACTAACACAGAAATTAGGATTTCTGCGCTAAAATCAGGCTAGTTTCTTATCGTACGATTTAAACAAATTATAGCACTGAAAACTTCTTACTGATCGCAGGAAGGCGCATTCAAACTATAATATTATCTGGTTTTGATCAGGAACTGGTCTGCGCATGGAGAAGAAGTTACTAACTAATGAAACAGACACATAAGATTGATTAATGGGTCTGCTTGCAAGCAATGTTTAAAAACGACTCCACCATTCTAAATTACTGCTCGTACTGCATAAAATAGGAAACTATTGTTTTCTGGTTAGCATGTCAAAGTTTCTGGGGGTCGCATCATACGCTGCTGCAGGGATGCTTGGAAGGGACCCCCTCCTCTCTGTGGTTGCTGGAGGTATTATGGGTCTGTCTGCTGAGTTGTTAAGCAGAAAGTGCTGGCTCCCCCTTTCGTAGCTTCGTGCACCTGAGGGAGTTTTGCACTGCTGAGTGAGGATGCCGGAGTAGGGTGTTTCTCCCACTGTGTTACCTTTTGCAGCCTATAAGAGTACCTGAATTCTCTTTGGACCATGTCAAGTTTGTCTTGATTGTTGTTCAGCTGCTGGATCAGAGTCTCAATTCTGGCAACTTTTTCTAAGAGCTCAGAATTTGCTGCTTTAAAAGTAATTTTGTGTGGGAAAGTTTCCTTACCAGGTCCTTTCTGGCTACCTTTTCCAGGTGCTCTTGCTGTTCAGCAGCTGTCAGAGCCTTTTTAAAACTATTGATTTCCTCCTGTAACTCCATTTTGCTGGGGTCCTTGTGGGCTACCGCTGTGATCTGTTGCTTGAGATCATTTAACTCCTGTTTCAATCCCATGAGGTTGTGAGCCAGGAAGATAATGACCTTGGCGAGCATTTGTAGCCACAACTCTCGCCCGAGTACTGAGTCTGAGGCACACCCCTCTCCGCATCCAGCCGCTCTCGGCTCAGTAGGTGGTCGTCGGCCCAGGGTAAGGGGGTGTTCCTCACGACGCCTGGCAAGCCCTCTCTGGTCTGCATTCTGGGCATTTAGTCTGAGCATCTGCAACGTTTTGAAACACTGGTGTTGAGAGTAAGGGCTAGAGACTACTACAAGATCAAAACAGAGTGTGAATGCTAAAATAGTTGTGGGTCAGCATATGTTTTGCTGAAAAAGGCAAAAACAGGATTTTGATTGATGACTTAACACTACTGTCAAATTATTGTCAAATTATCACTCAGAATTTGCTGACGGTTCCCCAAACAAGCTTAATCTCTGAGGTATGAAGGAGAAAAGGGAAAAGCAGAAGGAAAAGGAGAGCATTTCTATTCAGATTATGCTGATTATTTTTGAAAATAAACAAATCAAAATTAGAAAATGTCTCTGGTTCCTTTTGAGGTTAAGAGAGAAAATCAAGGGGGCATAACATGTAAATGGAATTAAAATTAGCTGACTGCTATTAACAAAAAAAGGTAATCATTCTGGTATTAGGAAAAAATAGCAGCACTAGTGATTAGTGTGTTACTAAAAGCACCCAATACCTCAATGAGTCTTTCCTCGATAGACAGTTAAGATTTAATTAAATTTAGATTTAATTAACTAGTAACTAAGCAATAGCTTTCAGGAAGGATACATCTAAGATAGTAAAATTCGCTGAGACGAATTAAAGATTGAGAAACATAGAAAAAGAATAAAAAGAAGGAAAAGAAATGGAAAAATCAGAAACCAGGGATAAGGTTAAATTCAAATTGCTTCACACTGGACACACGCATGCTGTATTTAAGAGCTTCAATTAAAGAGTGTTAACCCCTAATTGTTAAAGCTATTTGGTAGCTTAGCCTAAAATGAAACTATGCTAAGTCGTGTTAGCTTAGCTGCTTCAAATGGTTTGTTTACAAACATGGCGTGTTGTGCTATGTGACGTTAGCACTTCCGGTGACAAGTTGTTGTCACGGTAAACAATGCATGCCAGTGTAATTAACGCAGTTAAATGTCTGTCTATGTTAAACAGTCACAGATTTAGAACGTGGTGCTTTCAGCCTTCAAGACTTGTTGCTTACCTAAGCACTTCGTGAGTGCTTCTCTAAGGTAACAATAAACTTCTTGCACTTGTTAAAGAATTACAAAACGGGTTTACTGTAAGTTAAAAACTGGTTTAAACATACATGCAGTCATGTGTGCCTCACACATGAATACTAAAATACAGTATTACACCTTTAAATTCACTCAGCGAGTGAAACACATAATGACCACCAAGTTGCTAGGCTTGTATATATACAGTCAAAGTGTAGATGAATTGCGTCAATCTAATTATAAACTATAAGGCATTTATGCTGTAGACAGGGGAGCAGCGCTCACATCTACCTTGATATAACTGTACTGAGATTTCTTCTTCAAAGAAACAATTTAAACAATACTGCAATTTTGTGATTTCTTCACTAAAGCATATTACATTATGGTACAGTTTGGACATGCCGCTGAGCTGAGATTCAGACTTACGCTTTGTCAAGACAGATTTATGCTTTAATACTGAAATTAGGGTTTCTTTGCTAAAATCAGATTAACCTTACACTGATACCATTAAGCATGAAATACATAAAGACGCTCACAATTATAATAGCAGTACCAATTCAAACCCCCACTTTATCTGCATCTCAAAAAGCCAGCAAATAGGGACACAACAGGCATCTGAAGTCACGCCCTATTTTAACCTGGGCTATCAAGCACACACTTTTAAGTTGCCAGTGTTTAAACTCATAACTTTCGTTTTATCATGCCCGCATTCTCTCCACCAATTTGTAACGAATTTAGCTCACAACAGGAAATATGAATAATTAACCATAACTAGTTATAATTAACTATTCATATTTTAGATCCACTGTAGATATTTAGCTGACCACTCAGGGTCAACCGTCTTGTCAATTCTAAGAACGTTAATTTCCTGGTTGAGGGAAATAACTTTCTTAATGTACAATTCTATAAGTTTGTAACGTAAATATGCATGATCAGTGACTCCGGTTATCAGTAAACAATGAACACGTCAAGTGTGATACAAGTAAGGTTTTATTAACTACATAAACACTTAAACTAGTCTAACATACTACATAAACACATTAACTGGTCTAACATACACATACACACACACACACATACAGTTGGTATAGGAAAGGTTAAAGCTTAACTCAGTACAGAAAGAGACATAAGGAATGACATTTAGGGAACCATTTTGCATATTCAGCAGATCTAAAACCTGAGGGAAAACGTCAGACTCTTAGTTCAAACAAACCTTGTAAAAAGATGTAACTGATACTTAATATATCAATTAAATCGACTAAGTTTGATAATTGCGTATGTCTGAAAAAGATTCCTGATGCAATCTTAAGGCCCCAAGATCTTGCTGAAGTTGGTTGATGAGAAAGAGCTAGTTTGAGTCAGAATCACTTGATGAATGAAAAGGACTAGGCCGGAGACTGGCACGAGCTTTGGTATCCTGGAGAGTTTCTCACATCTTCATCTTAGCATCTCACTTAACCACCTGGGGGGGTCACTGATGTGAGGCCTTTAAGGTCTTGAGAAGATTCACGCCTCTCAAGATGGCTTGTCCAGTGAGAAAGGCTGAAATCCCAAGCGGGAGTGTGGAAATACTGGGGAGTTTATGACTCGTTGTCTGTAAGCATGGTTATTTTGCATATGTAAGTCGCTGGAGTAAGTGTTGAGGCAAAAATTAGTACCGATTCTTAGAACATCAAAATGTTGCATAGGTATCAGCATATAATAAACACACTTGTTTCGATCATAAGAAGGAGAATTCATAGATACTAAACAAGCTATATATAAGGTTATATGAATGAGTGGTTTATAGTAAGCATGAATAAAATAGTCTATAATACAACAGATTAAATATAACACAGCAATAATATACACAATGGCCTGAAGAAAATGGGTTTTCATTCAAAGAAGGTTTTCCTATGATTTAATTAGTAGAACAGTCCATTTCTCTTGTGCATTTGTACCCCTTGTTTCTGGAGAAAGCAGAATGAGAGCCGGCTCGCATTCCACAAGGTTGTAAATGTATCGGGTTACCATGAAACCAGGGTCTTGTTCGGCGTCCTGGGGTGTTACAAAGTATTGTGAAATCTAGCTAACAAAATATATATTGTGTGTTGGAGTGGTCCAGACGCTACAACCGTCACACAGAAATGTCACTATTTTTTGGTTTATTGCAATTTTGTTTAATTAGCAGTGTCTGCTAAGGTAAACCTCCCTCTTACTATTGCTTAGTGGGTTTTTCAAATCCCCAACACTAAATATGAAACTTTGCCACATGACTTTTCCTGCAATGTTTGTGCTACGAATATGAATTGTATCTCAAATCGTGCAGCCTAATGAGTAGAGGTTTTCATTTACTGTGAAAACAAACTAGTGAGTCTTGCTTGAAAGATAATAAAAGATGTGGGGGAAAAACCTACAGAATGGATTTGCCCTGAAGGAGGATTCCAAGCCATGTCAAAGGACAGACTATGAAAAAGACACTTTTGACTTAGGCTAGTAAGACGCCACCTAGCAATCACCCAGAACACCCTAGCAACCACCTAGAAACTACAGAGAACATCCTAGCAACCACCCAGAAGCCACTGAGAAAACAATGGCAACTACCTAGAAAAAAACAAAGAACACCAAGCAACCACCAGAACACTAAGCAACCACCTAGTAACAACACAGAGGACCCTAGCAACCACCCAGAACACCATAGCAATCACCAACAAACAATCCAGAACACCCTAACAACCACCCAGAATATTCCAGCAACCACCTAGAAACCAAAGAGAATATGCTGTCAACTACCTAGAAACCAAGAACACAGGCAACCACCTAAAAAACACCAAGAACATCCTAGCAACCATCCAAAACACCCTAGCATCTACCTAGAAACCACACCGAACACCCCAGCTACCACACTAGAAGCCACTGAGAACACAATGGCAACTACCTAGAAACCACAAAGAACACCAAGCAACCACCAGGGCTGCATTTCCCAAAAGCATCGTAAGCTTAAGTTGATCGTAGCTCCATTGGTTTCAGCTTACGATGGTTTTGGGAAATGCAGCCCAGAACAGTAACCACCTAGTGACAATACAGAAGACCCTAGCAACCACCCAGAACACCATATCAATCAACAAAAAACATTGAGAACACCCTAGCAACCACCCAGAAACTGAAGAGGACACCCAATCAACTACATAGAAACCAAGAATACCTAGCAACCACCAGAAAACCACCAAGAACATCCTAGCAGCAACCACCTAGAAACCAAAGAGAACACCCAATCAACTACCTAGAAACCAAGAACACCAGGCAACCCCATAAAAACCACCCAGAACACCCTAGCAACCACCTAGCAACCAATAAGAACAGTCAATCAACTACCTAGAAACCAAAAACACCAGGCAACCACCAGAAAACCACCCAGAACACCCTAGAAACCACCCAGAACAATCTAGCAACCACCTAAAAACCACCCAGAACAACCTAGCAACCACCTAGAAACCAAAGAGAACACCCAATTAACTACATAGAAAACCAAGAACACCCAGCAACCACCATAAAACCCACCAACAGAACACCTAGGCACCACCTAGAAACCAAAGAGAACACCCAATCAACTACATAGAAACTAAGAACACCAAGCAACCACCTAAAAACCACCCAGAACACCCTAGCAACCACCTAGCAACCAATAAGAACAGCCAATCAACTACCTAGAAACCAAGAACACCAAGCAACCACATAAAAACCACCCAGAACACCCTAGCAACCAAAGAGAACACCCAATCAACCTAGAAACCAAGAACACCAAGCAACTACCTAGCAACCACCCAGAACACCCTAACAACAATAATGCAACACGTTAACAGCCTAACAATCATTCAGAACACCTTAGCAACCGCATAACCGCAATAAAGTCCAAACTAAACTGAAACTGTGACACTGGTAACCATCCACTGTAGTGGTGAGATTTACATGAACAACACCACTCAAAAATGGTACATTGAGAATTTGCTATCAGCACTATGGTCTTTAATTAAATCCACTCATTTTCCATACAGATTTTTTAAATGAAATACATCGATTTTAAATCTTTTGGAAAACCTGAAGTAAGCATTTTAACATTTGGCTGAATATACCGTTTACTAGACAAACGTCTCGTTATTAATGTCTCCAGGGAAATGATGCGTCTGGACCTGCTGTACTGTGTCAAAGGGTTAACTGGTCCTGCAAAAGGCAATAAACCCTTAATGACCTGTTGGCGTTTACACGCTCACCCCCATAACAGACATTTAAAGAGTTAAAATCCCAAGGGCAAATCTGATTATGCGAGTTTACCACCTCTTATGAATGATTCATATTTTATGATAATGAGCTATGAATAGAAAAACCCAAAGCATTTGATGTTGCTCTCAGGGCAAATAAATATATGCAGCAGATTATCAGTGATATCTTGTCCCCCGTGGGCTGAAATATGCCAGTCCATGAGGCGATTTCGGACTGTAAAAGAAACCGAAGAGAGAAAAAAAAGTGTCTGTTTCTGGATGAGAACAATTAAGAAGGAATCATTTGAACAATGGCAGCTACATTCCTATGGCTTTTAACCCAGTGGGAGATATTACTTCCTTTCCTGAAATTAGCAGTTTTATTATTAGATTCTTCTACTAATGACTTAATATAATCTATTTATACCTAATATGTACTTACATAATCTGTTTAGCCATGGAACAACATAACAGAATATCAAACGAAACATAATTATGTGCAAGACTGAACAAATATGGCTCACTTGATACTGTAAAAACATGAATCCTTGAAAAGTTGATTAATAAATACAATCAGCTAGCGCTATGCAAACAAGAGACAACAACTAATAATGAATGTGTCTCAACTTGTCAGACTTATCGCAATTACGATAAGACAACACAGAAAATCTACTCTGAGCTGCTTAAATTCTCATCATTTGTTTCTATGGCTACATGAATAATGCCAAAATGAATCCATGTGATGTTTTTTGTTTTTTTTTGATAACAGGAAAATGTCATTGCTACATTAATTCACCGTTATGGTCTTTTAAAATATTTAAGAACAAGTCAGTATCATCTATCAGCTATAAAAAAATATTATATTTAAAATATATAAAAATACAGAAAGATTAGCTATAATAAAATTACATCTTAAGGTATTTTACTACATTGTTGAGGCTGGTGCCATTTGTTCTTTTTAGATAATGTCACGATAGTCAAGGGTGAAAAATTCAGATTTTACAATGCGTAATTATGAGTTTGGTGGTTTTTAATACAATTTAGTAAGTAACTGTACTCTTCTAACCTTGCCATGTTTTTACATACTAAGTGGATCCTCAAATTTTGTTACACGTTACATGTTCTTACTATTATAATAACAATAAATTATGAATAATTACATGCAAGTAACCAAAAGCCTAACCCTAATCCTAACCATATAGTAAGTATATGTAGTTAATTAATATTACTCAGAACTTAAATGTATAATTACACTGTAACAAGGACACCTTAAAATAAAGTGCAACCTATAATTTACTATATAGAAAGTACATGAAACATGAATAACAAGGGCACTGCAAAATAAAGTGTTACCCAATTTTCAACAAGCACTTAACACTTCTTGAATCTTCAGAGCAACAGCATCACTCAAGAACAGACGCAGAAGGTACAAGCGAGTGTATCGCAGGAAAGGCCGCACTCATTACAGCTTGCTAATTTTACCTCTTGACGCACATTCTTGACATGCTGACAATAGCAGGAATGGAGGCTGCCGAAGGAAGGATGTGTTGTGGTGTATTTTGTGCATTGTGAGGGGCTTCCTAACGCTCTACGTTAAGAAGCCGAAGGACACAGCTGCAGAAATAAGAGTGTGTGTGCTGAAAAAGACAAGGGCACTGAGGAATAAGCACTAAAGATCAATAAAACAAACAGGAAAGAGAAAGGAAAAAGTAGTGTTGTACTGTAGTAAGTACTGTAGAGGTGAAAACAGTTTAAAGTTTACAAAACCAAGTGCGTTTGTGTCATCTTATCTATTATAATACTCTATCCTCCTGTAACCCAAAGCTAATGCAATACTGTAAAACATCACAATATATGTGTGCATGTCACTGTCCCTGCCACCAGTCGTGACCTTTCCCTGTACAAACAGTGGTAGATACATTATGGTCATGACATTTCAATGTAGAGCAGACTGGGCAACTTTATTAGATAACAGCACTAGACACTACAGCCACGGCAGCTGCTGAATCAGGTCCTCAGGGGATGGGGTCAAATTTACCCCTGCGAGACGTAATAAAAGGGCACATGTGGTTCATATCGGTGCGTGTGTGTGTGTGTGTGTGTTCGTGTAGAGAGATACAGGTAACTGCTTGTGTCATTGAGAAGTTTATGAATAGTTGTTATTTAGGGGGATGATTAAAGCTATAGGGCTGGATCCGGTGGGGAGTTTCAGCTCTGCGACTGATCATAGTGTTTAGTCAACTATAACAGAGCATTTAGAGAGGGGATTTTTTTTAAAGAGTGAGACATAAGCAAAGCTGGTGATCTAAGGGATGTGCAATTTCTCTATATACTGTATATATATTTATATATATATATACAGGTGCATCTCAATAAATTAGAATGTCGTGGAAAAGTTATTTATTTCAGTAATTCAACTCAAATTGTGAAACTCGTGTATTAAATAAATTCAATGCACACAGACTGAAGTAGTTTAAGTCTTTGGTTCTTTTAATTGTGATGATTTTGGCTCACATTTAACAAAAACCCACCATTCACTATCTCAACAAATTAGAATAATTCATAAGACCAATAAAAAAACATTTTTAGTGAATTGTTTGCCTTCTGGAAAGTATGTTAATTTGCTGTACATGTACTCATTACTTGGTAGGGGCTCCTTTTGCTTTAGTTACTGCCTCAATTCGGCATGGCATGGCGGTGATCAGTTTGTGGCCCTGCTGAGGTGGTATGGAAGCCCAGGTTTGTTTGACAGTGGCCTTCAGCTCATCTGCATTTTTTGGTCTCTTGTTTCTCATTTTCCTCTTGACAATACCCCATAGATTCTCTATGGGGTTCAGGTCTGGTGAGTTTGCTGGCCAGTCAAGCACACCAACACCATGGTCATTTAACCAACTTTTGGTGCTTTTGGCAGTGTGGGCAGGTACCAAATCCTGCTGGAAAAAGAAATCAACATCTTCAAATGCTGGTCAGCAGAAGGAAGCATGAAGTTCTCCAAAATGTCTTGGTAAACAGGTGCAGTGACGTTTGGTTTTCAAAAAACACAATGGACCAACACCAGCTGATGACATTTCACCCCAAATCATCACATTCTGTGGAAACTTAACACTGGACTTCAAGCAACTTGGGCTATGAGCTTCTCCACCCTTCCTCCAGACTCTAGGACCTTGGTTTCCAAATGAAATACAAAACTTGCTCTCATCTGAAAAGAGGACTTTGGACCACTGGGCAACAGTCCAGTTCTTCTTCTCCTTAAGCCCAGGTAAGATGCCTCTGACGTTATCTGTAGTTCAGGAGTGGCTTAACAAGAGGAATACGACAACTGTAGCCAAATTCCTTGACAAGTCTGTGTGTGGTGGCTCTTGATGCCTTGACCCGAGCCTCAGTCCATTCCTTGTGAATTTTTCACTCAAATTCTTGAATCGATTTTTTGCTTGACAATCCTCATAAGGCTTGCGGTTCTCTCGGTTGGTTGTGCATCTTTTTCTTCCACACTTTTTCCGTCCACTCAACTTTCTGTTAACATGCTTGGATACAGCACTCTGTGAACAGCCAGCTTCTTTGGCAATGAATGTTTGTGGCTTACCCTCCTTGTGAAGTGTTTCAATGATTGTCTTCTGGACAACTGTCCAGAACTGTCTTCCCCATGATTGTGTAGCTTAGTGAAACAAACTGAGAGACCATTTTGAAGGTTCAGTAAACCTTTGCAGGTGTTTTGAGTTGAGTAGCTGATTCACCATATTCTAATTTGTTGAGATAGTGAATTGTGAATTTTTTTAATGCCAAAATCTCACAATTAAAAGAACCAAAGACTTAAACTACTTCAGTCTGTGTGCATTGAATTTATTTAATACACGAGTTTCACAATTTGAGTTGAATTACTGAAATAAATGAACTTTTCCACGACATTCTAATTTATTGAGATGCACCTGTATTAATATAATTTTTTGAACGAACTTTGGTTTATGCTCACCAAAGTGGCATTTATTTCAAATCAAATCAAATTAAAAATAAAATCTATCTATCTATGTTGATATTTAAGTTTGGGGTAAATAAGATTCTTTTAATATTTTTGAAAGATGTCTCTTATGCTCAACAAAGGCTTAATTTATTTGATGCAGTAAAAATAGCAATATTATGAAATATTATTAGAATGTAAACACTGTAAATGTTTTTACTGTCACTTTTGATAAATTAATGCATACTTTAATACTGACGTATTAATTTCTAAAAAAAAAAACCTGACCCCAAACTTTTAAATGGTTTATTGAAACTAACTAAACTGTGATGTCCAAAGGCCAAACCCAACACTTGTCTGCCAGAAAGTCAATGACTTTTGCCAGCAAATATTATTTTCTGCAAATTATTAACATAAATGTGATTATTTTAACAATAGCCAGAAGGAATGGACTGTGATTGACAGCAAAAAACAAAAAAAAAGTAGGAGGACATTTCCTAACTAAATTAAACAGCATACACTGACTACACTGACTAAAAACAAATTAGCTCACTTCAAAATGAAATAAAATTAAAGTGAATTAAAAACAGATTCCATAATTAACTGAAACTTCCTTAGAGCTTCAGCTCTGGGATTCTAATTAACAGATAAAGGTTCAGTCGGTGCGCTCATTTCAGAAGAACAACTTTCTGTATTGTTTGTAGCAAGCCTTGCTGGTTAACTCACAGTAACCCCAACATAACACTCAAATTGCCATCCTCAACAAGACATAAATCATTAGCAGTGTCTGTCCTGCCTTAAAATCCCAAAGCAAACCCTTAATGATCATTTCATTCTTTGTCATTTGGCTAAATGATGAAAGAAAGAAAAAATCTAAACCCAGGACATGAGGGTCCACACCCTCATTATGACATCATCACGTCTGGATCCTAAAACAAAGCAACACTTTAAAGACTGTGTGGGCCCTGATTTGTGTCTTCTATCCTGACTGCTGTTATTAAAAAGCTTTAGTGTGGATTAATGTCAAATCCACAGCATCAATCTGACACCTCCGCCAGATGCTTATCTCACGAATAATGAAGCAATCAACACGATCACTCAGCCCGTTAATTATCCGATGCTAGCCTGGTCACTGGGGATTCTCTATAGCAAAATGTATGGTGGGGGAGGGGCATGTTTGTGTGTTTTCATGTGTATGCATACAGGCTTCAATGAAGACAGCCGTTTAATTACACAAAGGACGGAGGGCTCTGGCAAGCCCCCATCAATCATAGATGAATTAATGAATAGGTAAACAGTGACAGAGCATGGGGTGGCACGCTACGCTAACGTAGCTTTAGCTCACGCGTGATCACACCATAGAATCACGGTTTATTAATGGAATTGAACTAACCAAAGATACTACCATGTGGAAGCCACAGGGATTATAATATCAACAATGTAGCATCAGGCTAAATACACTTAATAGCCCCAAAAGATAGTTGTCTTTAACTGTTTTAATTGCCTGAAATATTGGCTATATAAAAATGTAACAATGTAATGTTTGAACAGTCCATTATACAGTTTATTAGCCATAGTAAACTGTATTTGGGGAAGTCGTGGCCTAATAGTTAGAGAGTCGGACTCGTTACCCAAAGGTTGCGGGTTCGAGTCTCGTACCGGCAGGGATTGTAGGTGGGGGGGAGTGAATGTACAGCGCTCTCTTCCACCTTCAATACACCGACTGAAGTGCCCTTGAGCAAGGCACCGAACCCCCAACTGCTCCCCGGGCGCCGCAGCAAATAAATGGCTGCCCACTGCTCCGGGTGTGTGTTCACGGTGTGTGTGTGTGTGTGTGTGTGCACTTTGGACGGGATAAATGCAGAGCACTAATTCCGAGTATGGGTCACCATACTTGGCCACATGTCACATCACTTTTTTTTTTTTATAATACAAAATAATTGCTTTTTGCACGTTTTGTGGCACTTTCAAAGGGAAATGCTCCAAAATGGTGTTTAGTGGTATCCAAAACAGGTGAATGTGAATTGTTGTAAGTATCGATAATGCGGCAATTCTGAAACCTGACCTTAAACCTCACCAATAGTGTTAACAATAGTCAATTAAAACACATCTGCTGATGCAACCATGCCATTTTAGCTTGTTTCTACAAGCCTTTAAGCTCTTTTATCATGACTTGTGTTTCATAAGATTTGTAACCTAGTGCTCCTCATTGCAAGTGCAGTGCTGTACCAGGTGAGCTACCAAGCAAGTTTACTATTTCAGAATAGCAATACATATGAAGCTGTCTGATGCAAATAAAAAAAGTATCAGTTGCAAAAATGATTTAAATTTATAACATAATATTGTGCAAGGAACTTGTATTGTGCAAAATTAAGTCTTTATGAACTGATAATCTGTAATCACAATTTGTGTGAATTTTTTCTTTTTTTTTTTTTGGTGCCACTAGTGTTTATTTCATGCAGAAACTGCAGTATGTATTTACATAGCTGCAACTTTAATAATTAGAATGTTTTTCACCAAAACAAATCTTCCCTTATGACTTTTGCTGGGAAATTTCTAAAGTGAATTACAGCCTATTACATGGAGGAAGAATGTGTTGTCCGATATGACAGACTGCAGCAGAGTGGGGCGAGCAGAGCAAAATCAGCCAGAGAAAAACTCTGCCAGACAGAATGAATGTCAATGGCTTTGCTCTGCTCTGTTTATGGCTGGTCTAGTTAAATGTCAAAAGCTTTACCCTAGAGAGCCTGTCCTCTCTCCAGACTGGTACTAAATTTGTAGGCACCTCACTTTCTCTCTCTCTGTTTTATAACCGATGTTTCACATCCCATCCAGTTTCTGAGATTCTCAGTATATATCTACCCTGTGTTATTATCTCTTAAGTGCTTTAGTTTCAAATAAGCTCCAAACATGACAACCATGAAGCTATTATACATTCATTTCTCAGTTTCATATACATTTCTCTTTTTCAGGGTACTTGCATGGTTATGGAAATTAAATGTAAGATATTTTAGGACTTCCAAAGTTAATACAAAGAATCCAGTTTTAAATTTTCTTCCATACGATCGGGACATTTTTAGCTAGTTTACATTTATTAGACTAGAAAGAGTTGAGCTTACAGAAATGGCGTTGAGAGATTCATACAGGCACAGAGCTCAATAACTAAATGTGAACTTTTAAAAATGTCTTGACAGTCAAATTCAGCACATTAGCAACAAATGACTCAAGTCCACCTAAAATAAACATCGATTCAGCCGTTTGTGGCCCTTATTGATGGTCCCTCATCTGCAGTGTATTGGCACTGACAAAGCGAATTCTGCAAACGCTTTAAGCTGTTTTATGACTCTTCCCAAACCAAAAGGAAATGCTAAGTCATCTCTTTTCTTTTGAGGGAGTCACCATTCAAGAGAGCAGAGGCGTTAGCATAGGCTGAGCTCCAAAATGCCTGATGAAATGTATGAACCGAGGGAAACGTAACAAGGGAAATGTAGCCTACTCATATTTATAATTAATGTAACAGAAAGAACCTGAGGTACTTCAAACAGGATCTTTGAACATGGATCCCAAGGCTCAATGAAAGCATTAGTTGCATTCTAGTGTAAAGTTGTGAAACACTGAAAAACATTTGAGCGTCAATCATGAATCAGTGTGAATCAGTGTGTGTCTCCCCAACCAAAGCCTGTCAAACACTGTCATCTGCACCTCTCGGTTTTAATAGCACTATGGAATAATATATATGTGTACTGATTCAAAACAGCTGTGATTCAAACCACTGAAAATCCAGCATGCTTTAAAGCTCATCATAAGTGCTTCACTGTATCCATGGTGATGCAGTTAGTACAGACAGATCTGCTCACACAGGAACGTACACAGTTTCTCATTGCCGGTGTGGAAGTGTTATTTATTATAGTCAGCAGCCCTGCATATGGAAATTCATTTTCTCACCTGATGTTCCTCTCTCTATCTTATTCAATATTAATGTCATCTCACATTACCAGCCAGGTTTACCGTATCCGATAAAGAGAATGAAAAACTGTGAAGGATGAGAAGAGAGAAAGAGAGAACAAAGCAAATGGGAACAAAAGAAAAACGAATAAATAAAATGTCAAAACGGAATTGATTTTAGAGGAAAATAGAGTAGTTAAAGATTTGAGATGGTTACTTAAAGATTGTAGGTTTAAATTCTTGTTTTGTGGATGGTTGCCAGAGTGCTGTGGGTTGTGGTTTTCAGCATGTTATGCATTTTTTGGCCTGTTTAATAAAAAAAACTAAATAAAATAATAAAAGAGTAACACACCAAAGTGTAATATTGAGGAGTTATGAGTTTGTTCAAATCACTAAACAATAGTATGAGTATAATGTAATACTATTAGTAATAATATAGTAATAATGATGTCTTATAAAGCACCACTAATAAGAAAAATATAATAATAATAGTGGATAGCACACAAAACAGAATTAGAATTTCATAAGCCTTCACCCTTTAGGTCTCACACATAAACAACAGGAACATATGCTTTTGACATAACTCAAAAATAAGCCCCGACTCAGAGAGGTTGTATGAATTGATTAGATCTTCTCTTTGCACAAGCTGAAAAACACCAACACACTGACATAAAACAAAGCTTTTATCTCAAGCAAGCTCTCATTTATAGCAGGAGTCAGATATGGAATAAATCACAGTCTGCAGTGAGATTGCACTAAAAGAGAATTTGGGACGCATATCCAAAGGTGTCAAAACTAAATCTCAAGACAAAAATATCTGCACTGAGACAAAACCACAGATTTACGAGTTTTATAGCAGGTCATGTACGATTGAAATAAAACTGATATATGTGATTTCATTTTAAATGTATAATTAAGGTATGTAGTAATTAAGGTCACCTTACCTGATGTTGCATTCTGAAATGACTAAATAATAAAAAACGTGCACAGGTAGAAAAAAAAACATATTTAGCTTTAGTTATGGTATTCGGCAAAGGTCAAAATATTTTGACCTTTGACCTTTCATATGAGGGTTTGTTGATTACTGACTACCTAGGAAAGTGTGACAAAAGAGAAATAAAAAAACAAAGACAGGAAGACAGCTTGAAAGGGGACCTGTGATGACCTGTAATTTGAACCTAGTGTTTGGACTAGTTTACCCGAAACCAATGTAAATGGATCTTTCTCTTTTCCTTGCTTGTCTCTTCCTTCCTTATCTGTTAGCCAAAATAAACATTCAAGATCAAGATGTTCAAAACCATGTCCAACATGAATTAATTTTTTTGCTTTTGCTACATAACAGCTAGACAGAACACTAGGGTAAGTCTCAGATGAGTTTACTAATCATCTGATGCATAATGTGCACAAAAAAGTCTGAAATCACCAGCTTCAATCTGATTGGCTGGATGTGCACAAATAACATGAGGTATTATGGATTTCCAATTTATCTGCCCTTAAATATCACGCAAAAACCAACCAAACAGTGGTTGGTGTTGACATGTTTACATGTTCTAGACCAGAATGCAAACATCTGGCTCTTCCAAAATAAGAAAAAATTGACCTAATAAAACAAGATCCCATTAAGCCAGTTTTATGAAAACAGATTTCTGAAAGCTTAAGCCACAAATTACAGTAGCGGAGCATTTCTGTACAAGCAAACCCCCCACTGCTCGGCAGATGAGATTCATTTAATCAGAGGTACATCAGAACTAGCTTTTCTGTCTTTGACATTAAACTCTAGATCTAACAAGACAAAATGATCAAAAAGTCTAATGTGTTCAATGATGCTTGTTATTTGGAGGAAGCAGAATTTGCAAAGATGGAGGACATGAACAATGTTTGTTTTTTTCTTAAAGTACTTAATGTGAGCGTCCAATTTAATGGTGTCTTAATAGGCTTAAGTTAGTGATCAAGTTGGTGTTGATACTTAATACAGGTCTTAATACAAAGCCCTTAAGAGCATATTAGGATCTGTTTTAAGAATTTAAAAGGCCTGATTACTCCAAACTAATTTTCTTTAAAAGAAATTAATACATTTTTGTTTTTGCAGCAAGGGTGCATTAAACTGATCAAAAGTCACAGTAAAAACATTACTAATATTACAAAAGATTTGCCAATAAAACTTTCTATTAATAAACAATCCTGAATTTCACCGTTTCCACATAATATTAAGCAGCTCAACTGTTTTCAACATTGATAATAATAAGATTTTGTGAGATTCAACCATGAAGAAAAACATTTTAGTGAAAACCATTTTAGTGAAAACCACTGATGTACTTCACTAGAAATCTTCACAGCCATTACAAAGAACCAAAATCTGCAAAACAACACATTTCTTTGTTCAATTTAATAGAATTGTTTTATTTACAACTAAAATGAAAGATAATTGGAATAGAAACACGCTAGCTATGATATCACTGAGGAATTGTCAAGCTTAATAGCACCTTCACCAACAAGACATGATTTCAGGCCATTTTAGTAGCAATTTCTAAGGTAGCTTGTTAGCAAGGGGTCTGACCTGTTTATAATTAAGTCCATATATAATCCTGTAGCTTGGGTGGACCTTGCTGGGTTTGGTAATTTCTAAAGGTCTAATCAGTGCTAGACACCTGCCAGAATCAGATGACTGCTCTGGGTGGGCTACTAAGCAACAGGAGGTAAAGGCGGGATGTCCTCCCCCCTTCCCAATCTCCCTCGCCCCCTTTCCAGTCAGAGTAAATCCTATTAGCCCTGTTCATCTGGCCCACATATCTACAATGCTAAAGAATCCTGGGTACAAGCTTGCATGTTTCTCTCGGACCATCTGTGTTCTTTTATTATTCCCTTTAAGATTAAAAAAATCAATCCACTTTTCTGGTTTAATTTGCCGTTATTAAGAGGCACTTTGCATTTGTTTTTAATGGGTCTTATGAAGTTTAATGTTTAATTGAAGTCTATTTATTTCAGCACTTTGAAGATGATGCTGAAGGACCATTTGTTTTATGGTATATTACAGGAGGATCTGCATAGGAGGTTTCGTAAGTGATTGAACTCTCCTTCAGAGCATAAAATCTCCTTTAGAGGGATTTTAAAATCTTAAATTAGGTGAGGGAGCAAGAAAATTAAACAGAGCCAATCCTGGGGATCAAGACTCAAGACAAGAAAACCTTCAAGGTGGATTTTTGTCAAGTGTAGCCTATGCTGAACAAACCTCAAGATTGGAATATCATAGCCAGGTCATTAAAAATGCATGTTTAAAAAATGCCAAAAAGCATGCCGAAAATGTTCCAGACACTGTTCCTAATGACTATACTGATTCATTTATTTGAATTAGGCATTGGAAATTATCATTTTGCATCTGTCTTTAGTGGCTCTAAAAAGGTATTTAAGCATTTTGGGAAGCCAAGTCACTTAAAAATTAATGAATGTTATTGCACCAAAAATATATAATGATACAAAACATTAGCTGAACCAAATGGAAATCTCAGAACTAACTTCTGATTCTTTTTTTTTTGCAATAAACATCTGGTGTCAAACTGATTTTTAGCAGAATAGTATATGTCAACTCGCACTGCACCAACAAGCAGCAATGGACATGTTTGTTGGGTTTTGTCAGATCACCTGTGTTAACCTGTCATTTATCAGCACTTGTTTTCACCAAATGAACATTTGTTGGGTCTTGGAATGTCTAAGAAGTGACATACTGTAATCTTAAGACTGTTGGTGTTATTTTGCATCTGTCAGTGCAGTGTGACCTGGCTTTATGAAATCAAATCACATCAAGTTTATACTGTGTTCATCAAATTGGGAACATTTGACAACTAGAAAGTGTCCATTTTAGTCTTAACCCAACACTTTATTTTTAGGTGACGTTGTTACAGTGTAAGCACACAAATAAGCAGCGAGTAATATTATTAATTACATGCATTTAATATAGGGTTAATTTTGGGTTTAGGGTTAGTTGCTTGCAAATATGCATAATTTACTGTTATTACTATAGTAAGTGCATGTGTCATTACGGCCCTTAAAAACACCAAAAACTAAAATTTTGCTTGAAAAGTGTGGTGTGTATATTCTTGACAACAATGCCACTGTTTTTATAGATATATCTATATATATAATATATATATATATATATCTTATATATATATATACATACATATACATATACATATATACAGTGGGGCAAAAAAGTATTAGTCAGCCACCAATTGTGCAAGTTCTGCCACTTAAAAGATGAGAGAGGCCTGTAATTTTCATTTCAATTTTCAACTATGAGAGACAAAATGAGGGGGAAAAAAATCCAGAAAAATCACATTGTAGGATTTTTAAAGAATTAATTGGTAAATTCCTCGGTAAATAAGTATTTGGTCACCTACAAACAAGCAAGATTTCTGGCTCTCACAGACCTGTAACTTCTTCTGTCCTCCACTGGTTACCTGTATTATTGGCATCTGTTTGAACTTGTTATCAGTTTAAAAGACACCTGTCCACAACCTCAAAACAGTCACACTCCAAACTCCACCAATGGCCAAGACCAAAGAGCTGTCAAAGACACCAGAAACAAAATTGTAGACCTGCACCAGGCTGGGAAGACTGAATCTGCACTAGGTAAGCAGCTTGGTGTGAAGAAATCAACTGTGGGAGCAATTATTAGAAAATGGAAACATACAAGACCACTGATAATCTCCTCGATCTGGGGCTCCACGCAAGATCTCACCCCGTGGGGGTCAAAACGATCACAAGAACTGTGAGCAAAAATCCAGAACCACACGGGGGGACCTGGTGAATGACCTGCAGAGAGCTGGGACCAAAGTAACAAAGGTTACCATCAGTAATACACTGCGCCGCCAGGGACTCAAATCATTCAGTGCCAGACGTGTCCCCCTGCTTATGCCAGTACATGTCCAGGCCCGTCTGAGGTTTGCTAGAGAGCATTTGGATGATCCAGAGAGGATTGGGAGATGTCATATGGTCATGAATGAAACCAAAATATAACTTTTTGGTAAAAACTCAACTTGTCGTTTTTGGAGGAGAAATAATGCTGAGTTGCATCCAAAGAACACCATACCTACTGTGAAGCATGGGGTGGAAACCATGCTTTGGGGCTGTTTTTCTGCAAGGGACCAGGACGACTGATCCGTGTAAAACGAAAGAATGAATGGGGCCATGTATCGTGAGATTTTGAGTGAAAACCTCCTTCCATCAGCAAGGGCATTGAAGATGAAACGTGCCTGGGTCTTTCAGCATGACAATGATCCCAAACACACCGCCCGGGCAACGAAGGAGTGGCTTCGTAAGAAGCTTTTCAAGGTCCTGGAGTGGCCTAGCCAGTCTCCAGATCTCAACCCCATAGAAAATTTTTGGAGGGAGTTGAAAATCCATGTTGCCAAGCGACAGCCCCAAAACATTACTGGTCTAGAGGAGATCTGCATGGAGGAATGGGCAAAAATACCAGCAACAGTGTGTGAAAACCTTGTGAAGACTTACAGAAAACGTTTGACCTCTGTCATTGTCAACAAAGGGTATATAACAAAGTATTGAGATGAAATTTTGTTATTGACCAAATACTTATTTTCCACCATAATTTGCAAATAAATTCTTTAAAAATCCTACAATGTGATTTTCTGGATTTTTTTTTTCTCATTTTGTCTCTCATAGTTGAGGTATACCTATGATGAAAATTACAGGCCTCTCTCATCTTTTTAAGTGGGAGAACTTGCACAATTGGTGGCTGACTAAATACTTTTTTTCCCCACTGTATATATTGTGTCTACAATGCAAAGGTACAGTACGTACCCAAGTACTTTTCTGAGCCACTACAAGCATTATTGCATTGGGTGCATTTCATACTGATGAATAGAACCACCATGCTCATTATTGCATTATTAAATCCTTGTTTGAAGTGGCTGTTCAGTCTGGAATAAGCAGTGCCAAATAAAACTGAGGACCTTTGATCAGAGGCAAGCCAAGCAACTCACTCTGACAGCCTGAAGCCATCAATTGATAAAACCCTTGCTTGTAAAGCCAAACAGAAGCTACATGACTTTAAAAAAAGGGACAGTCCAGAACACTCTTTTGCGTTAGCTTCTTAGTATAATTGGAAACATGAAATATCTAAGTATGTGTCCGAAGGTGCGGCGTATCAGGATCAGTATCCAAAGCGGAGTGGCGGCAGTCATGGAATTCCAGGAATTCCCCCTACACACTTCACGCTCCATCAGTCCTCTCCTCCTACCGGTCCCCCTTTCCCTCTTATCTTCCTCATCCATCCCTAGCGCACTCTCTAATCGCCGTAATGGCTGTATCCATGGTTGTCTTGTCCCCTGCTGCCTTTCCTGCCAACGAGGACACGGGAAGACCTGTTGTCGCTTTCAGCACTGCCCTGTGGGTAATTTAAGACACCTGCTATGTCAGTACATAGAGAAATCCAAGTAGGCAGGCGCTACTTTGTGCATTCTAAACAGTGTGTTCAATATTTCAGAGTATCAAACTCACCTGAGATTCTAGAGTTGCAAAGCAGTTCGAGACACTGTCACAAATTAGGTTAAATTAATAGTTTACCTAGACGTATAAGTTCTGGAATAATTTATTTACCCTCATGTAATTACAAATCATTTTGAGTTTTTTTCTTCTGTGGAACACAAAAGGAGATGTTTGGTAAAATGTTCAAGCTGCTCTTTTTTTCAGACAATAAAAGTGAATAGGGACCATGGCTGGCAAGGTCCAAAACAATTATCCCATTTTACTTGTGTGCTATATTTAAAGCCGTCTTGAAGCCATCCGAAAAAAAGAAGTGTGCTTAATTGAAAGCACATTTGTAGTGTTATAGTACTTTTTTTTTATTCTGTATTTGCATTTAATATTAAGTAAATAAAAGGCCAATTAAAAACAGTATCATGACTGTTTCTTAATGCACTTACTATAAGTAGTACACGTAAACAGTACACTTCATAATGCCATAATTAAAAGTTTTAGTTTAAAGTACATTTCAAACCATTGTTTATTTTTTATTTATTTATTTGCATTAAAGAAGAATACAGTTATTTTGATGTGTTGACTGACATACTCAAGTACATGTAAAGTACTTGATTATAATTTTATTTTAGTGTTATTCTGTATTACATTTAAAGGTAATAAATTTAAAAGTACTAACTTGCAACTTCCATCATTACAAATGCATATTACATTATTAACTACTAAACATACAAGTTTCAATAGAAATTACATTAAAGCATATTTTAGTTTACACAATATTTCTAAGATTCTGAATTAAGAAATTACATAAAGACATACTTAAGTCTTCCTTAATTGGGTCAAAAACACTAATGTTTAGCTAACTGCATTTAATCTCAATTTCAAATAGAATGCATTATTATTTAATTGCATAATTTAATTTCATTTGATTAACATGCAGTGAAGTGCCTGAAAACATTACATTCAGTTCACACTTAAGTATATTATTTTAAAATATATTATTGCGTTATAAGTAATCTTTTACAACTACCCTAGTAAAAAAAGTAATATATTTAAAAAACATTTATTTCATACTAAGTATAGTTCAAATCAATTGACATATTTACTGACATATCGCTCGAGACTTACTGATATAACAATTATAATTCAACTTTATTTGGGGTACTACTTGTGCACAATGCATATCTCTTATTATTAAGGCTAAAACGTGTTTTAATGTAATTATTGATGAGGATTGTATGATCTTTGAATAATTTTGGTCTTTAAATGCAAAATATTTAAAGTATACTTGCAATAGTTCCACTTTAGCACAATCAAATATACTTCAGTATGTCTATAGTTGCACTTCAGCACTACTTATTAAAGTGCATTAAGTACATAATTAGTTGTTCCAATTTAGCAGACTTCAAGTAAACCAGTTTAGTATACCAAAAGTACAGTTGCAGGGTATTTTTATTAAGTACATAAATATGTAAATGTATTTGTAGTATACTTCGCATGAAATAAATGTATTTAAAATATATTTATTTTTCACTAGTGTAATAAAGTGTGTTGTTTTGCAGAAGCGAATTAACAGAATTTTATATTCTGGGTAAACTATCCCATTAAAAACTGAATTGAATTGTTCCTTGAAATGGAGAACTTTACTGTCTCGTTCCATTTGCTATTCCTGTTAATGTTCAGCTCGACTAACCCGAAACTGAACTTCTCAGGCTGATAGAATCTTCAGTGTCTTACAGGAAATAGGAGGAAATGTCCAACATCAGACAGTGACGGACATCTCAACTACCCCTTTATAACCTCATTTACTGAAGCTCAGAAATATCCACCTCTATTCTGTTCTGGCTTCGAAGAAACACATTTCTGAAGCCACTAATTTAATGTGGCATTCGTAGGAGAGCATGTCACTGAACACTGGTTGTTTTTCTTCCATTGTGCCTGTGTGTCGGGTTTTTCCTGGCTATGAGCATGGAAGTGCTGAGTTCATTCACAACACATACCGTACTCGAGATCTAGAGTACTTAGACATGAGACACATTCTATACCACACTGTGCCATTCTCCCATGGGTCATATGGGATTGTAATTGAAACTGGGAATGGTTAAAAGAGGAAGAGAGAGAAAAGAGAATGGAAACATTGTCTTTTCTTTCTGGATACTCTGATAAGATTGTAAGGCTTCCTGCTTGGCCTTGAATTTTTTCCAGATGTTGATTGTTTTTAATTGGGATGGTGTGTTTTCCTTTTTTGCGTAACTCTATAAGATTGCAGAAAGCCTGGTGGCAGATTGCTATGACGAGAAGTGTTCCATTGACACATGGATGATGTTTGGTGTGGGCAGAGGGGACACCACAGGACAGTTGATACGCTGTTGTCCTGGTCTGGTTACTGTCACTCTGAAATGACCCCGATTCAAGAGTGGATCATCCATAATCACCCCCCAAAAACAAGAGATTAAAATGGCTTCTTTGAAAATATATAATAAAAATATTATATTAAATTTTTTTATACAAACAACTATGTAAATTTCTAAACGCCATTGAAATGTTTGGGGTCAGTATTTTTTTTTTTTTTTTTATATTTTGATAACAGTCTCTTATACTCATCAATTATAGTAAGTAATATGTGACCCTGGACCACAAAACCAGTCATACGTAGCACGGGTATATTTTTAACAATAGTCAACAATACATTGTATGGGTAAAAATTATAGATTTTTCTTTATGCCAAACTCATTAGGATTTTAAGTAAAGATCATGTTCCATGAAAGTATTTTGTAAATTTCCTATTGTAAATATATTAAAACATAATTTTTGATTTGTAATATGCATTGTTAAGAACTTCATTTGGACAATTTTAAAGATGATTTTCTCAATATTTCGATGTTTTTGCACCCTCAGATTCCAGATTTTCAAATAGTTGTATCTCTGCCAAATATTGTCCTATTCTAACAATTCTAACCATACATCAATGGAAAGCTTAGTTATTACTAATATATAACGATTATATATATACAGTGGTACGGAAAGTATTCAGACCCCCTTAAATTTTCCCTCTTTGTTATATTGCAGCCTTTGCTAAAATCATTTAAGTATTTTTTTTTCCCTCATTAATGTACACACAGCCCCCCATATTGACAGCAAAACACAGAATTGTTGAAATTTTTGTAGATTTATTAAACAAGAAAAACTGAAATATCACATGGTCTTAAGTATTCAGACCTTTTGCTGTGACACTCGTATATTTAACTCGGGTGCTGTCCATTTTTTTCTGATCATCCTTGAGATGGTTCTATCCTTCATTTGAGTCCAGCTGTGTTTGTTTATACTGATTGGACTTGATTAGGAAGCCACACACCTGTCTATATAAGACCTAATAGCTCACAGTGCATGTTCAGAGCAAATGAGAATCATGAGGTCAAAGGAACGGCCTGAAGAGCTCAGAGACAGAATTGTGCAAGGCACAGATCTGGCCAAGGTTACAAAAAAATGTCTGCTGCACTTAAGTTTCCTAAGAGCACAGTGGCCTCCATATCCTTAAATGGAAGACGTTTGGGATGACCTGAACCCTTCCTAGAGCTGGCCGTCCGTCCAAACTGAGCTATCGGGGGAGAAGATCCTTGGTGAGAGGGGTAAAGAAGAACCCAAAGGTCACTGTGGCGGAGCTCCAGAGATGCAGTCGGGAGATAGTTGTAGAAAGTCAACCATCACTGCAACCCTCCACCAGTCGGGGCTTTATGGCAGAGTGGCCCGACGGAATCCTCTCCTCAGTGCAAGACACATGAAAGTGGAGTTTGCTAAAAAACACCTGAATGACTCCAAGATGGTGAGAAATAAGATTCTCTGGTCTGATGAGACCAAGATAGAACTTTTTTGCCTTAATTCTAAGCAGTATGTGTGGATAAAACCAGGCACTGCTCATCACCTGTACAAAACAGTCCCAACAGTGAAGCATGGTGGAGGCAGCATCATGCTGTGGGGGTGTTTTTCAGCTTCAGGGACAGGACGACTGGTTGCAATCGAGGGAATGATGAATGCGGCCAAGTACAGGGATATCTAGTACCAAGTACTTTCTCCAGAGTGCTCAGGACCTCAGGTTGGGCCGAAGGTTTACCTTCCAACAATACAATGACCCTAAGCACACAGCTAAAATAACGAAGTGGCTTCACAACAACTCTGTGACTGTGCTTGAATGGCCCACCCAGAGCCTTGACTTAAACCCAATTGAGCATCTCTTGAGAGACCTAAAAATGGCTGTCCACCAACTTTTACCATCCAACCTGACAGAACTGGAGAGGAGAATCTGCAAGGAGGAATGGCAGAGTTTCCCCAAATCCAGGTGTGAAAAACTTGGTGCATCTTTCCCAAAAAGACTCATGGCTGTATTTGATCAAAAGGGTGCTTCTACTAAATACTGAGGCAAAGGGTCTGAATACTTAGGACCATGTGAATTTTCAGTTTTTCTTTTTTAATAAATTGTCAACAATTCTGTGTTTTTCTGTCAGTATGGGGTGCTGTGTGTACATTAATGAGAAAAAAATTACTTAATGATTTTAGCAAATGGCTGCACATAACGAGTGAAAAATTTAAGGGGGTCTGAATACTTTCCGTACCCACTTATATATTGTGGTGTGTATGGTATGTACCCCGGGCGGGGGGGGGCTTGCCCACAAAACCAGCATCGAAATTGAGATTTATACATCATCTAAAAGCTGAATAAATAAACTTTCCATTGATGTATGGTTTGTTAGGATAGGATGATATTTAGTCGAGATACAGCTATTTGAAAATCTGGAATCTGAGGGTGCAAAAAAATCGAAATATTGAGAAAATCACCTTTAAAGTTGTCCAAATGAAGTTCTTAGCAATGCAAATTACTAATCAAAAATTAGGTTTTAATATATTTACAGTAGAAAATTTACAAAATATCTTCATGGAACATGATCTTTACTTAATATCCTAATGAGTTTTGGCATAAAAGAAAACAAAATATGAAAAAATGGCTTTTTACCCTTGTCTGTAACCAACGAAATCCCATGCAAACTAAAAAATAAACAGGCCTGTCTTTTTTCACAGACACTTAGGTCATTTTTAAAGAATGCCATGTTTAGAGAAAAACTAACACAGATAACGATGCTGCCCTGCAGCAAGTTAACGAATGGATGGTAAAAAGTGACGCCCTTTGCCCCCAATGAATCAAAGGTCATCCTCCACTTTTCACAAGACACTCACTGCTTAGCAGCCCCATACCAGGTAACCCTTTCTGAACAAGTTGTCAGCAACATATGTCAGTGTCTCGCCACTTGACCCGAGACCCTGCTCCCTCCCTCTCCCTCCCCATTGGACAAACCAGTGGGGAATTGTCCTGTAGAACAAAGCCTATAGTTGGGGGTGCACTATTAAGACTTTGACTAACATTCCATTCTCAATGCTCTCTGGCGACCAACTTTTAATGACCCTGCACTTCTAAACATTTACTGTTTTGTGGGTCCACCAACAAACACAAAAAAGGAACGTTCAGTGCTCACAAATGAAGCATCTTTATGGAGAGAACCCCATCTAACGGCCTCAAGCTTTAAGAGAGTTGCCTCATTATTTAGAATTGAATATTAATGAATGAGACCCAGCGTAAAGGAAACATTCACTCTGTTCTGTATCCTTTCTGTAGAACATGGTCAATGCCGAGGTCAAAGGTTGGATTCCCAGGGAAAACACGTCACAGAGCAGGCCTATCGATAAGATTCATACACTAGCTTGAATTCAAATGATTTAGGATTAAATTAAATGGTTATGATGATCACATTAATATATTTAAAGGGGTCAAATGATGTTGCTAAAAAGAACATTATTTTGTGCATTTGGTGTAATGAAATGTTTATGCAGTTTAAGGTTCAAAAAACAAATTTTCCACATACTGTACCATTATTGTTTCTCCTCTATGCCCCGCCTTTCTGTAATGAGTTGATTTTTACAAAGCTCATTGGTCTGAAAAGTGAGGTGTGCTCTGATTGGCCAGCTATCCAGTGCGTTGTGACTGACCGAATACCTCAAGCGTTTGACGGAAATGTTACGCCCCTTAACATATTGTGATGCAGTGTCCCGGAGCGATGAGACAAAACCAATAAAACCCATTATATACGAGGAATTTGTTGCATCCAGTGGGGACATACTTATGGATTATAATGACTTATACTGTCTTTTTACGCGTTGCATTGCATCGCGCCGCGTAAACATAAAACCATGTCTGCATTTGTGATCGGAGAAACGACAAACAACAAGCGCTACTCTACACTGCTCAAAACTCACGTTTGAATCATCAGTGGCAAAGCCTTTAAATATGAAAACGTACTTGTAGACCATAAGAACAGCTGGCATTGTCGTCTACTATCCCAGGATCAGGAAACAGTCCTTTATAAAATGCGCTGCACACATCTGAATATTTGAGTTGAACTGTTCTGGAACAGCTTAACCACTGATTTCTAGTCGTGTCCTCTTTTGGAAGGCCAAACAAAGTATTTTCGCTTTCACAGCGAAACACACAGGGTCTTCACAACATGGCGGTGGCAGCAACAATAAAGTTACGCCTTTTTTCTTTGCGTGAACATTTGGGCGGCATTATGCAAATCTTCCCACATCGTGATGTAGACGTGTGGGGGCGTGTTTAAACAAGCCGTTTTAGGAGGGCGTGGACCAGTCTTTAACTTTGATAAAGACTTTAAACTTTAGAGACTTTAGTCTTTGCAACTTTAGGGATCTTATCTATTCACGAACAGCTTGTAACACGCATCATATGACCCCTTCAATGTAAGCTATGTTCCTAAACCACTGAGGTGCATGAGATTCCAGAATGGACTTTTTGCATGCCACCAAACTGAAAAGAAGAGTTGTGTGAAGCTCTGTAAGATCTGGAATGGAAATCGACCATTACTGTTTATATAACCAATATTGCTCTTAACAAAATGGCTGATAAGTAGTGTAGAATTTATCACTTTTTTTCTAACATGTTTACTGACATAGCATTAGACTACAACAGTAAAACCTAAAATGCATTATTATTAAAGATAATAACAAACACAAATAATAATATAAAAACTTATGCCATTTATTAACGTTTGTTTTGGGCTGTTCTTGAGCTTAAAATTCATTTCTCACTTGAGAATGTAAAGTTGCTTGGTTAAAGTTTGAGTAATTTATACAATAAAGGCTACATAAGTTTCATGGAGAGTTTATTTATCTGCAGAAAAGTCCGTTTATCTCTAGTCCCCATCTATAGCTCAATGTGTGAACCTAAATCAACCATGTTACCATGTTTCCCCCCAAATCACTGTCTGTGCAGGTGCAGCCATGCGAGTTACCAAGGCACATATTCCAGAGGAAGGGTGAGAAAAGCTCTGATGTCTCTTACCTTATAATAATACGATGGAAAAGGATCAAAGACGCGTGTAGAATAGCATGATGTTTATCTGCGTTAAATCCTCAGAATCCTGACGAGACACACAATCAATGATCTTTCACGGCTGGTAATACCGTTAAGCGTCCCCAACTCTCCTTCAGCGGCAGCTCACAATAAATAAAGGCTGATACCCCGAGTGAGTGAGTGTGTGTGTGTGACCAGAGAGAGAGAGAGAGAGAGAGAGAGAGAGAGAGAGAGAGAGAGAGAGAGAGATTTGGACTTATGAGCAATTCAAATGTTAATTTATGAGTGAGCCGTTATACTCTATGACAAGCGTTGTTCGGTTCCGTTGCGGCCAGAAAACCGAACTAAAATACTCCTGCACTTCTATTCAGCACTTCTATTCAACACCTCTACTGAATCTCCAGCGCCACCAGTGTGATCCGATTCCTACACGAATGACTCTTTTGAGCTGGCGACTTTTAGTGAATCAAAAACATACGAGACAAGTGTAGAAACTTAATTTGCTGTAAAACTACATATTGTAGAAACTTAATTTGCTGTAATGTTGCTTTTGCAACGATTTGTATCGTGAAAAACGCCATACAAATAAACTTGAATTGAAAGCGTAGGCCTCCGTTTCCCAAATGAATGAATCTTGTGAATACGTATTTTAGTGTATTAAAATAAATAGCTACATTACTAAATAATTTGTGTTACTGCGATTTTCATGATTGAGCGAATGACTCACGAGCAGGATCTTTCACTGAATGACATTCATGAATCAGTCGGAGCTGTTACTGAATTAATTCAATCTAGGCTATAGGGCTTGTAAGACTCAAACCAAAAGGCTATAGCAACACATTTTGAGTTTTGTTTTCATAAAATTAACACACAAAAAAAACAATAGACAGCATCACAAAATTTGTAATGGTTTTACATGGTTATAATGAGACTTGTATTAGTTTTAATGGAAACTGTAATGGACCCTTTGGTTTACTACTGGTAATTGGTCGCCTTCTGGCTTGTTAAAACCAATAAATCTTAATGGAATAAGCTATGTCCCAAAACACAACAGAAAACCATTTTTTAATGGTTAAAAGTTGGAACCATTAGACATTTCTGTGATGATTTCTAGTTTGTTTTTCAGCAGGGAAATTATGAATTAAATATGCTACCACATTTTGGTTAGTAGTTTAATTAATACCTATAGCCTATCATGGTCTGTTTTTAAAGAATTGCAATAAAAATGGCATTTTCTAAGGTTTCTCTGAACATTTTGAAATGTTACTAATTGTAGAAAATGTATTTGTTATAGCTTTGTATGATGAAATCTGAAAATTGCCCATCCTTTGAGACTGCTGGGGGCAGTAAATAAAACACGAATCCCATTTTCTCTAAATATTTCTCTCTCCAAATTACTAATGAATCGTTCATGGAACTGTTAGGGAACCAGAATCGATTCCGTATGATTCGCATCCCTATCCAATGACTCTGTAGAATATCAGTTACGCATCAAGACACTGAACAATCCGATTACAGCATCTTTAATGGGAGTGTAATGCCGGCTGGGGAAAGCCCAAACATCATTCAAAAATAATGCCATGTTCAGAAATGATTTTAAGAGACTTGTGTCATCGGAGCTCCAAAATCGAGTTACAGTACCAATGCGTAATTAACGATGTCATGTACGCACGACAATAACCTACAGCGACAAGCAGTAAATAACCTGGAGAATAAGGCGTTTAGATTTACCTATATAGGGACTAGTCCGAAACCTCTTCCTTCCAGCGTAACCGCTCCAAGTGAAACGCGCAAAGCGCACATGTTTCCCGCACGGTATCACAGTGTCACATGAGCACAGTTCAGTGCAGCCCTCCCCTGCCTCCATCCAGCAAATCTCTGAATCCAGTCCAACACCGCCCCACCTCCCCAAACACACAGGATAGCCCGTTTAGATCATCGACTGGTCATCTGAAGGCAAGCAGCAGGTGGAGGCTGAGTGGTTTCAGACGGCTAATGATGGTGCGTGTCGGTCACCCCGGCTCTTTAAGACTGTATACGGCCACAGAATAATAATGAGCACATATTGCTGCAACAGCAAGCGAGCATTTGGGGAACTGGGCTGAGGTTGTCTCCGGTGTTGAATTATCCTGCAATAGGATGACAGGTTCTAGAAACGTCTAGAAATGAGAAACGTTTTATAATAGAAACGTATAAGAAACAGGAATAGACATTTTTCATTTTTAAAATTAAATAGGTGAACAGACTGCTATGCGCGATATTAAAAATTAGGCTATACAACACATTAAATGCCCTTACTACCTCTCAGATGCTTGTGAAATATTAAAAATGACAAATGGGCTACCCCGATTATCTCAAAGACAGCTTTATATTATAGATCTATTACATCATGCAAGATGTTTAGGAATCGGAAAGAATCGTCCGAGCTGGGTTTTGCTTTCAAATCAATTAAGTACTCACTGATTCGTTGAACCAAGATTCATTTCAATCGAATATTCACGACTCGCTATGATTAGAGATTTAAGTTTTATTAACATTTCTATCAAAAATAAATAAATAAATCAATGAATCTGGTTTTGAACCTGTTCATTGAAATGGGTTGTCCAAACGAACAGAAATCAGAAAAAAGACAATCGAACGGCCTCTTTCACGAAATTCTGTACATTTGATTACCAATTTGCCATTTTATTGCATGAGTAAAGAAAGTTTTTAACATTGTCTTGAGCAACAATAGACTGTGTCCTGATTTTAGACGGGAACAAAGGGACATTCTGTTCCACTTCTATACAATTGCTGTGGCATAACCCCTATTCATACATTACAGAAATATGGACATTTTCCATGGCCTGCATTGGTCCTAGCCCTCACAACATGCTACCTCTTATTACCACAGCACCATGGCATTGCAAGCAGACTGGGGTCCTGGCGGGGTGGCTTATTCTCATTAGGTTGTACTCGTCCCAATATCAGTCTTGCAGACAGGTAAGGAGCAAAGAGGCCTTATCTGCACCAGCAGTTACAGTGCTGTATAGCTTAGGCAAAGAAGTTGTTAATTTACTGCATTTAATTACTCATTCAGGACCGAAGCAAAAGAAACACAAAGGCAGAAACCCAGAGTGCAATGACATTAAGGGTGATAGCAGATTTGTGTTCGGTAAGTGAAACAGTCATTCAGAACAGCCCTTTTCCCTTCCCCCTACCCTATCACCTCCCTCCCTCTGTGACAAATGGGGGATCCAACTTCGTAATCCGGAGGCTTTGAGACTGTGGTTTAACCCCCCGGTCTCAGTAGTCGGCTGGTGGCAGGCTTATCCATGACCAGGGTAAATCATTTACATGCCCATATAGGCCACCAGACTTCTCAAGCAAATCCAGTTGGTCGCCGTGATTTTACCAAGTAAGACATGTTCCTGGATCAACATCTTTTGTTGATCCTGGATCAACATTACTGTCCAAAAATATAGACTAAACCCAATCCCTACCCATAATTTATTCCTAAAATCAGTGTGAAATGATAGCTGCTTAACAAGGGTGTAGAAGCACCTAACCCTGATCTTAAGCCAAAAACAGATATTTCCTGAAAAGTTATCCCTCAATTCTGATTGGTTAATTGGAATGTTGTTCCAGGATCAACAAGGATGTTGATCCAGGAACATGTTGTGCTTGGTGAAATCACGGTCACCAATCCAGTTATGGCACAAAGTGAATGTGTGCGACAGGCATCAAGGGATTCCATGCATACTTCAATGTAAAAAAATATATATAGTAATCTGTTATTTTGAGTGAAAAAAGGGGGGCAAAGACTAGTAGAGGGCAGTGAGTTTAAACACTAAAAATGACATCCATTAAAATGAGCTTAATTGTGTAGTATAAGAAGAGATGGCACTACAAAAAAGGTTGGTTTAAAGTTGTTTATAATTACATAAAAAAATGTATTATTCCTATTGTTACTATAGGAAGAGTACTAAAAGAGATCAAACAAGTGCTGCGTATTTGACCAAATAATAACAATATGAATTGGTTCAATGACATACCAGACAGCAGCAGCATCAACAAAATCTGTGCACTTGTTGCCATTAGTAACAGAACGGTTGCTGTGGACACATATGATTCTGATGTCTTCCATAAAGAGGCATTACAGGTCAAACAGGGACTGTAAGCAACACCTCGAGTAAATATTCATTCCACTTCATCAGATAATCAGGGGATTCACAGAACAGAGTGCTAAACTTAATTACAAACCACTTTTAAATTGATTAAATGAAGTAGACCGTATTACTTTTTATGAGACATAGTGATTCAAGTTAATTTTCTCAATGTCTAATTTGTCTACCTGTACATTCTGTTTAGCTACGCCAAATAATTGTTAAAGGGATAGTTCACCCAAAAATGAGAATTGTTTTTAATTACATGTTAATTACCCTCATGTCGTTCTGAAGACCTTCATTCATCTTCGGAAGATATTTTTGATGAAATCCGAGACCACCCTTCCCCCCTCGACCCCCCCCTGCATAGCCCACGTACCCCCTAGCACGTTCACAAGGCCCAGAAAGAGAAAGGTAGTTAAGACTTGTTTAAAATAGTCCATGTGACATCAGTGGTTCAACCGCAATGTTATGAAGCTACGAGAATACTTTTAGCACGCAGAGAAAACAATGATGAATGAAGGTTTTACGGGTTTGAAACGACATGAGTCAGTAATTAATGACAGAATTTTAATTTATGGGTGAACTATTCCTTTAAGCCCTTTCTAATTAATTAATATTACTTGTCCATCCATACGTGAGGGGGAAAAAAAAATGTATGTAAGAGGTAATACATGGTAATTTAAGGATAAAACTACCAATAAGTCTTACTACCCTTCCATTATTATGTGAAAAACGCTCCCTCCGCAGGGCAGAAAGTGGTAGTACATCAGAGTCTGAGGAGGTAGAGTCAAGATACAAGGTGCAAGCTTGTTTAATTCTGGCTTTTGCAATTTCTGTTGAAGAATTAACCTTTTTTTTTTGTAGAAAAAAAAAAAAAAACCCTTTTCTCTTTTTATGAATGACGTTCAAAAGGGTTTCTGGACAGGGTACCATTATGAAGTTATTTTTGCGCATTGACCACACCCTAGACAGACAAATATTTGATCTACAATGTAATAATTGAATAAAATCACTTGAATACATATTACATTAGCATCTGACATTGGATGTTTTATCTCACACGACTCTTCTTCAATCTGGACATTTCCCCAGAGGCTTTCCGTTTGCGTGAAGATGTATCTTGAACTTTTTCTAGATCATCCGTAGTTGCACCAGGAAGATAGTAAGCGTCCATTGAAGGAGAAGGCTCCTGAAAAAAAAAGATGCTATTTATATATCTATTAAATCATACTTGTTGCCTCGACAACCATTTCAGATCTGAACAGACCACCCCCCCCATCCACTTTACTCCCTGTGATGGATTTGGACTTTAATGTCAGGTGTAGGGCTGCACCATTAATCGACATCAAACTGAAATCACTCAAGACTTAGCAAATATATGCGCTCATTGCGCTGCATGTTTCAGAGTGAAGTGTGGCATTGTACTTTTACATGTAAGCATCTCATAATCAGTGTTTCTAGTGTCTCTGAGTTTGGGTTGTACAGGGTACATTTGGGAAGCAACTCGCAACCTCAGATTAATCAGACCACACGCGATTTTCATTTTTCAACAACTCCTATAGACACGAAAACATGCCACGAACAGACCCGACCGCTTGTGGTTTAACCTGTGAAAATGAACACGTTGTACTGTAAAAAAAAAAAAATTCGTTTTAATAAATATATAAAATAAATGTCTATTTAAAAAATGTTTTTTCAGATGCATTGTTAAGTGAAATTATTACAACCGAAATATATATGTTTCTTTTGTTACATTTCTTTGGTTAATTTAGTCATACTAATAAATGTAAAAAAAAAATTAGATTATTTCTTAAATACTTGGAAGTTACAGCAGTTTTTACAGATTTTAAATTAGTGAAATTATACACAACAGGGGTCTAAGAACCAACGGATGGGAACCTTTACTGTATTTCTTCTTTCTCTGCAGTAAAAACTGTTGGGTATCAGTCAGACCATCCATCGTATTTTGAAGAATATATATACGATATATATATATATTTTTTTTTTTTCGAAGCCTCTTAGGCTGTTAATCCATCTTCACTACACTGTTTGCAAAGCAGCTTTAGACAATGCTGGCAAAAAGATAACAGATCCTTTTAGGTCTCAGTTAAAATCTGTGTAAACTGTTTATTAGGTTGACTTAAATTTCATTATAGTTAAGAAAGTTTAAAGTGAATAAAGTTCTAATCAGTTTGCAAGGAAAGGAAATTGTGATTCATTGAGTTTATATATATTCTAATGATAGCACATGAAACATTTGTCAAGTTGCCAGACCATAATAAGAGGAATAATATTATTGGTCTAGTTGTAATGAGTAACAGAATAACAACTCCATACAGAGAGACTTTTAAAGAATGCGTTCTTGTCTTAGGACAACTTTGTTGAACTTTTTTGATCCACTTCAAATTTTGAATACTGTATATCGTATGATATTTGCACAGCACACATGGCCTGATTAACCATACGGTCTAACTGCGCTGTTTGTCCTTTGGACCCTATCCTGCGGCCTTGCCACTATTTATTGGTTTGATATTTCCTCTCCCTACTCTTTGCTTCCCCCTTCCATCCGCTTTGTTTTATTTAGTTTTCACCACCATGCACCGCTTCACCCCGCAGCCACCGCTTCTCGCGCACCTCCAGCGTCAACTAGATTCACTCCACCCTTTTGGCCATTGGAAACAAGCCACCACAGCACCAAGCCCTCCAACCCTCCTCAAACAAGACTACTTCTAGCCAAAAACAGCAGCTGGAAAATAAATATCACTAAAAATGCCACCATACCCCAACCGTGTGCTGACCCTAGGACCCCAACCGCCCACCCGGTGTTCCACCACCCACACTCCGCATGAGTAATCCAGCATGGACATTCTGGTTTTAGACATTTGACCCCCGAGCTGAAGCTTCACTGACATCCACTTCGCCGTCACCTGGTTTTTCACCGCCTCCCCTCCACCCCCGGGTGAAAGATACGATGACGACCTTTGTTCCCTTTACCCCCCCCACGCACAAGACAAGACTATGCAAGACCTCCTAGCCACCCACACCGCCGGGTTCCTGGACAACACCTATACAAGGGCAGTGAGAGCGTTAATACAAGACAGACGTAACCAACACAGAAAGGAAGGAGGGGAACGGAAATCATGCCTGTTTTTTTTTAAAAGGGGAACAAAATCACCAGGGAATCCAATGTTCTTTATGGATTCGGGTGTGGAATCAAAAGAGAAGAACCCGACACAAAAAAAACCGACCTTGGCTCCCCCCAGCCTGCAGCAGCCGTTCTGCATCCAGCCCTCCCCCAAAACCACCAACCGACAAACCCACCTCTGCACGCGAAAACTCACCCCGGTCCCCACATTTCAGCTCACATAGTCCAGCCCTCCAAAACGCCACAACACACTAAGCTGCCCCCAACTCTTGCACTGTCAAAAAGCATTAGGTGCTTGGCCCATGTACTGCTGCTCATCCCAAGGAAAAACATATGTGCGGGTACCTCCTTGTTTGACTGTTGTATGTGTTTTCCTCCACGCATGGCCCCCCTGCCAGTGCCATCTCTTCGCTGAGAGTTGATGGATGGCAGAGGTCAAGGAAGAGCTGCTTGCCCCCTGTACTGCTCTCCTAATACACCATACAGGATACGAAACATCATCTATAAAACGGTTAGTTCAGGTCCTTGGTTCTGATTGGTTGAGCCAAGTTCGAAGCCGTTGTAAATTACTCTACAAACACACACACCTCTGTTTACGTTTGTGTGTAGCTCTGCAACCGCTTTGTAGCAACCACAACTGATTCTGAGGAACTACACTGTTTGGTGGAAGAATACTGTTTTTAATAATATCATTACACTTTATTTGCTCCGTTTTATTTTGTGAAACCTTACTACGTATATGGAATAATGGTTTTATAAAAGCAATAAGCCCCGTGAAGCCGTGGTTTACAGTGAATTTATAAAAGCTAAGGGGGTTTTAAGCTTACGACCAACAAAGCCCCTAGCTGTATAAATTCCCTGTAAACCACAAGAGAAACCAGCGAACCAACCCAACACAAAAGGGGCTTATTGTACTCCCAAATTTTACTTTCACCTCAACATTATGAAAGACACTAATCACAAATGCAGACACATACCTCTATGAAGTGTCCTTCTGCACGACAGGCCTCCAGATACGAGCGATGAAGAATCCACTTGCCCGCTGCCATAGCGGCCAGATACTTCTCATTCCTCAGAGGATAACCAACAATCACATGAGTGCAGCTGGGATCAAAACTCTGTTTCTCCAGCACAACAACACCGAACACATCATGACGCATCAAATAGAGAACATTTAGGTATGGAATACAACAACTGAATATAGTAAAAATACAGAGTAAAACAAAAATTGTTTTCTATTTTAATATATTTTCAAATGCAATTTATTCTTCTGACTGCAAAACTGAACTTTTAGCCATTACTCCAGACTTCAGTCGTGTGATGCTTCTGAAATCTTTCTAATATGATGACAAGCGACCAATTTTTGCTGCATTTCTGTCACCAGACAAAATGATAATGTTTGAAACAACGAAAAGAAGATGGAAAAGCACACAACCACAAGCACCGCTTGCAAGTTAATGGAAACCAGGTCTGCCCAGAACTTAGATGAACAAGTCAGAAAGAAAGAATAGCATTTCTATTAAAGATAAAATCTTTGTAACATAATACATATTTCTAGAGAAGCCCAAAATTTGATCAATTTTACTTCACAAGGAAACAGAAAGAAATGCTCACACACTAAAGATACCCAGTTTACGCTGGTATAAGAGACCCTTAACGACATGGATATATTACTGACCGGTAACTTACTGGACAGCAGTGTGTACATATCATATAATACTACATGCATAAATAACACAACAAGATACATCTATACACACACACAGCAACATACACACACACATATTAGATACATATATACACACACACACACATGCATGTACACACACACATTTTTCGTTTTATACTTTATACTAAAGCACAGTGCTTTAACATTCTAATGACAGCTTCTGGTACGATGGTTGAAAAACAATGTCCATTCTGATGCCTTTTCTTGGGGGTGGGGTCAAAAAAAGAAAACCACCACAAAACAAACAAGACACACTTTGTGCACTTGTTGAAAACACAGTTCCTACCACACAACTATTTTTAAAAACTGTGCTCTTTTAACTCAGGGCCCCTGATTTTGTTCTATTCAGTACCCATGCTCTCGGCTCCTTGCTATGGACCCCAGCATACTGTAAAAGTGAACGAGTGAGCGCAATTTAACGCAGAGATTGGAAACAATACGTGTCTGACTGGAATCTGACAACATGCCTAACTTTATAGATGCTCCATTAGACCGATTAGCTAATTAGTTGATTTTGAAAATATGTAGTTTTACACATCCCTAAATTAAATTCAGTGCAGTCAGGTACACTGACAGACACCATAAAAAGTACAAGAAATGGGAGGCACTAGGGCTGTCAAAATGGCTGAAAAACTAAATTTTTAATTTTTTACTTAATATTATCAATATTCGAATTATATTTTAATTTAAAAGGCATAGTTTCAGTTAGGGAGGAAAAAAGCTTTTGGCTTCTCTCCAGAGGCAACAAGAGGGCGCATCGAGCAAAATACTAATGCACGTTTCTTCAAAGCATAATAAAATAACACACTATCTTTGAAAATACGAGTCCATCCAAGTCGACTCTCTAACCATTAGGCCACGACTTCCCAAATTGCATGTATGTATAATTTAAGACAAAGGACCGAAAACCAATCACAAATGGCGCTTTTCCACTGCATGGTACGGCACACTTTTGGGGGGTTTTCCACTGGGTACAGTACCTGGTACTTTTTTTAGTACCACCTCGGTTGAGGTTCCAAGTGAACCGTACTGTTACCAAAACGTGACGTGTAAACTCTGCTGATCACGGATTGGCCGGAGAGAATCGTCACTACCTGCGTCACTGAACTTGCGACACAAACACAACAGAACCGCTAGATTTAAATCAGCACAGCCAGCGAAGGATCGAACGCAAAAGTTTTGAACAAGCGCCATATCTGACGGACACACCGACCACTCCACAAACCAAAAAGGGCTGTTTCGTTGTTGTTGAGAATACCGCCGTTCCAATAGATGAGATCAACTTTTCGCCCGAAGGGACGTGAGCAATGAGTGAGTGGAGGTGGATAGCATAATGATTATTGAGCCGAGAGCTTGATGGGCGGACCCGGAATGAAAAGTTTTTCAGGAGGCCAACGGGCGTAGAGCGGCGCAACTAACGCACATAGTGACTAATCCGCCCCTCTAAAGCGGTACTGAAACTGCAGTGGAAACGCAAACCGAGCCGAGCCATGCCGTAAAGTACTGAGCCGAGTCGTTACATGCAGTGGAAAAGCGCAAAAAGAGTACTGTCTTCATTTACAAAACTTCAAGCAGATGGGGGAAAAAGAAGAAAAAACGCCATAACGTCTTTATACATGTTTTTTAAAAGTTGAACTTGCTTTAATTTTACATGGCTTTTTAAACATGCCGCTCTCTTGTGCGAGATGCGAGTGCAACGGTGATAGAGTCCCTCTAGAAAATGTGATAAATAGGCGTTCTGTGTGAACGGCTTGGTTTGGGGTTTAATCTAACTAATATCTTCTCCGCATTGATGATCGTTTTTCCTGCAATATTTGACATCGTGAAAATAGGAACAACGTAGCAGCGCCGCATTCTAGGGGGGTCAACTGGGATAGATAACAAAAACATTAAAAGCAATGAAACTTTACATCGGCGTCGTATTTCGTTGCGCCATGATAAAGCTGCCTGAGCACCACCAAAATTCGAATGCAATGTTTTTTGGCATTCGAATGTGGATTTTATTTAAATCGAACTAATTTTTGAACTTCGAAAAAAAAAAAAATATTTTTGGACCGCCCTAGGAGGCACTAGGGCTTTGTGTACTAACCTAGCCCTCTATGAGAGACTGCTAGTCTGAGCTTCCTGGGGTTCAACGAAGACAAGCAAGAATCGTGGAGGCTCCTTGACTCCTCCTTATCTTCCATCATGTGTCAGGATAGATCCAGTAGATCAAATTGAATAAAATGAATTATACCTGCTGGGTATGTAGAGTTCAATAATATCAACACTTGTTCATTCATGAATGAAATTTTTTAAAGGGGGGCCATTTTAACCAACAAGTCCCTCATAAAGGTAGCCACTTGCTGCCACCTACTTGCATAATGTAACTTGCACTGACTGACAGCCTGTTTACAACATGCAGAGACCCAGTGCTGATTAGGGGTGACCCCGAATAGTCGAAGATTTGCTGCTGCGATAGAGGGCCGGACTCGATACCAATCCACAGCGGAATAGTCCCGGCGGGATTCATGTCATTGGCCTATATGGGGGTGATCAATGTTCGGATTTCACATAGAACTTACCGGTTTTATCCCAATAAGTAAATACAGCCTATTACGATAAAGGTTGTAAATAAAAAGCTGAAAAGAAAAAGTTTTAAAATAATATTTTTAACGTAGGTGAATAAATCCAACACCCCTATAGATTTAGTTTTCACTTTCAGAATCCGTAACCTACAGAGGAGCGTTTTGGCAGCAGGGATTTAAAACTTTAGAAACTAGACCTCAACCCTGGGGAACAGGCAGCAGAGCGAAAGATGACCCCCCGGGATTTTTTTTTCGATCAGGTAGGGTACAAGTGATTTAAAAAAAATTTCAGCCGGTTTATATATTATTTATCTCGTATAAGATGCATTTGGTTGAGTTGCGCTGCAGTAAAGCGTTTCATTGTAGTACTATGGTGATTACCTCTTCAGCGCGCAGCACGAGCAGGATAAACAACAATGCAGAATATTAATAAGTGATAATGTATAATGTTCTCATATAAGGTTATGTCATATACATTAACAATTATAATGAGAACACTATTATAAAAACACTGTGAATTTTTAGAGTTTAGTTGCCATGTTTCTGCACGTTGTTACGTGAAGAAAGCGTCCACAAAAGGAGTTCATTCAGAGCCGCACAGACACGTTCGCATTCGGGGCATTTTGTGCAGATAGCCTATAAGTCGTAATATTAATGTTATGTTGTATAAATAACGAAGCGTATTCTATATGAGATAAATGATGAGTTATATCCCATTGATTAAAAACATACTATCAAATGCTTCATTCTACTGGTCAGCTTCAGCCGCGCAAGTTCTCAACACCAGAAATGATAACATTGAAGAGGCCAAGACAGCAAGAAGAGAAAACAAAAAACAGGAAAGGAGAAAAAAACCTGACAGTCACACTCCCGAGAACAACGAATCAATATGCTAAAAAAATGGTGTGAATTCTTAGAGCGTTGAACTGCGTTATGTAATCTTTTAATCAAAACTATCTGCGAGGCGTCCATTACACATTTTCCCTGTGTATTAACGTCAGTTATAAACTGCGGAATGTGAATTGGACCTTGAACGTTATTTGTCCCGTCCAACATATTGGCAAGATTTGAAAATTCCGATTCGACTATGAAAATCCTTAGTCAGGGACACCCCTAGTGCTGATACTGGTGAAATAGAAGCACTCTTGGAAAGCCTCATGTCCAGTTAGATTTGAGAATCGGAACTAAGTTATATGTATCAATAAATCCACACAAGCTTATTTATACAGCAAAAAAATATATGGTTATCATAATCCCAATATTGAGCCACTCAAAATCAGCTAATCCTTCAGCGAGAGAGCCCTAGGTATGTGTACCTGTGGAAGAGAAGGAACTGCCGGTTTAGAGGTGGGGAAAGCAAGAGTGAGTGCTTCAGGTGTTTCACGGTTTTGTAGCGTCTCAGCTGGAGGTGGGGTCACCTTTGGCTTCAGCTGTGCATCGATGACTTCAAATGCAGCTGGGAAGGGTCGGAAGGGTTGAATCAGAACATGTATAATGCGATTTTACTTCTTTACACTAGGGTTCAAAAGTTTGAGGCAACTGCAGAAGGTATTTTTTTTTTTTAATACACCAAACAGACAATATCAGAGAAGAATGCATTTAGGGATGAAACGGTTACCGTATGATAAACCATGATAAAAAGTTCCGATGGTTAGTATTAACATTTCATATTTAATTATCATTAAAACTATTTTTAATATTTTAATGTTTATGAAAACAAAAAGCGCATAGTGCTGCTAATTTTATTTGTCATTTGTTGGAAAAATCAGCTTTACCCTTACAACTACAAATTACATTTGAAACTATATTTAAAGGGGTCATATGATGTTGCTAAAAAGAACATTATTTTGTGGATTTGGTGTAATGAAATGTGTTTATGCGGTTTAAGGTTAAAAAAAAAAAACACAATTTTCCACACACTGTACATTTATTGTTTCTCCTCTATGCCCCGCCTGTCTGAAACGCATCGATTTTTACAAAGATCATCGGTCTGAAAAAGCGAGGGTGTGCTCTTATTGGCCAGCTATCTAGTTGCGTTGTGATTGGCCGAATACCTCAGCGTGTGACGGAAATGTTACGCTCCCCTTAACATACTGTGTTGCCCTGTCTGGCTGGAGCGACGAGACAAAAACATTAAAACCCATTATAAACGAGGCATCTGTTGCATCCAGTGGGGACATAATTACGAATTATAATGAATCAAGTCTTTTACGCGTAGCGCACCGCGGGTTAAACAAAATCATAAAACATGTCTGCATTTGTGATCGGAAAAATGACAAACAACAAGCGCTACTCTACAAAAACTCAGCTCAAAACTCACGTTTGAATCGTCAATGGCAAATCCTTTAAATATAAAAAAACAGCCAACTCAGCTTAGTTACAGTCTGTGAGTCAGACAGTCGGCATTGTAGTCTACCTCTACCAGATCAAGGAAACAGTCCTCATAAAATGTGCGGACACACACTGAATTTTTGGGGTTGAAACGAAGAGGGGAAATAAACTTAAACCACTGATTTCTATCGTGCTCTTTTGGAAAGCCAAAACAAGAGCTCCCTCGGTTTCGCTTTCAACAACGAAACACGGTCAACCCACAGCGGGCTTGAGTGAGGAACGGCTGGCGGGCTAGAGTGAGCGGAGGCCGGCGTGCTGAGTGAGCGACGGCCGGTGGATTCGACGATGGAGTGGCCGGCGGGCTTGTGGCAACCACATGTGACGATTCCGGGCTGGACTCCGCTTCGTCCACGGTGAAAGCCGGTCCGGCGATCCACAGCGTGAAGTTGATGCATTTCCTCAGCGCCCAGCACGGATCAGCTCTAGGCATGACGAAGCAGATAACGTCCTCTTTTGGAAGACCAAACAAAACACAGCCGAGTGAAAAAAGTTAAGTCCTTCTTCTTTGCGTGAACATTTGGGCGGCGTATGCCAAGATTTTCCCACATAGTGACGTAGATGTGGGTGTGTGTTAGAACAAGCCGTTTTAGGTAGGCGTGGTTGACTCTTAACTTTTATAAAGAATATCTCTTTGAATTTGAGACTTTAGTCTTTGCAACTTTACAGATCTTCTTTATGCACCAAGAGCTTGTAACACTCCAAAGAGAAAGGAAAAATGTAAAATCGCATCATATGACCCCTTTAAGTTGAAAAGTCTGTAAATTGCAATAACATTTCATCAATATGACTGTTTTTACTGTATTTTTGATCAAATAAATGCAGCCTTGGTGAGCATAACATAAAAAAATTCTTACCAAACCTAAACTTTTGAATAGAAGTGTATCTGCAAAAGTATGACAATTTTCTAAAAATGTAAAGCATTTTTCTCATACCCATTTCCACAAGCTCAGAGTCAGTCATAGAGTCCCTGGCTGTGTGGTCAGACAGGGGCGGTGGGACGATGGTTTCAGAGTGCTGGGAGGGGCTGCCAGGCCACTGCAGGTTATCAGCCAGTTTAGCTCTCTCCTCTCGTGCTGTAGGGTCATCCCACACGATCTGCTCACTCTGAGACGGCTCTGTGTTCAGGTCCACAACTACTTGACGTGACATTCTGCCAAAACACAATCTTTTATCATGCAATCTTTAAAAAACACAACTTTCACAATGGGAAAAAGTGATGCAACAGCTTAATGATAACCAGCATATGATGCACATGAGTAAGATGTATCAGAAACAGAAGCAAGAACATGTCCTGCGACTACATTCCCTAGTTAAAACGAAAACCTGTGCTGTATTCTCTCAGATGCTACAAGCTTTGAGAGAGTGATGGGATCAGAGAGAGTACTCTAGCTAGTCTTGTTTTTATACCGTAGGGCCTCTAAAGTGCGGCTGCGTCTTCCCATTCGCCCCAGGCTGTCCGGGGTGTGGGGTGAGTCTAGTCCCCCTGAACCTGCTCTGGCCAACCGCGAGGAGCCTCGACGACCGCTGGTCAGTTTAGTAGCAGACATGATCTCCTGAAGTTGCCTTTGAAGACTCTCTCTCATCTCAAGTGTTTCTGTGAGATCTGAGGGAGGGAGAAGATAAGAAAAAGGAATGAAGAGAAAAAACGAGCTGTGAATTGTGACTTTAGATCAGTCAGAGACAAACACAGAGATTTAATACATGAATCAAAGACACGTCTTTAAAGAGGACTCACTTCTTTCAGTGCTGACGGTCTGATCTTTCTCAGGCTCTCCCACACTGCCACGCTGAGGGGTTGAGATGTCTGTGATGCTGTCAACAGGACTAAGCTTTAAAACAAAATTAAATATTTTACAAGTTACAGCATATAAAAAAAAAAGCTTGATATGATAGGACTAAAGTGTATGGGTAGTGTGCAGTGCAAGGTATAAATCCCTCACCCTGGTCTCCTCATTCTCTGTAAACTCCCTGAGTCTGGTGCGGGGAGTGGAAGGAGGAGGTGACCTCTGAGTGCTATCTGCCACCTGACTCATGGTGAGGCTCATTTTGGGGTTGAATGTAAAAGGGTAGAGTGACTCAGACACATGCTTCTGCTCATCTGCACACTGAAAATAGAATGTACAATGGGATTGAAACCCCCAACTTTTCACTATGCTTTGAGGTAATTTTTATGCACTAATAAAACAGTTCACATCTTTGTTGCATGTTCAGATAATAAATATAATATGAACTACAAGTTGTTGTTTTTTTTAACTTGATTGATTAAAAGTAGCTGTGTTTCCATTACAGATTTGCGCAAAACATTAGCAATATTTTATAAATGTCGATAAAAATTGCGAAATTTGCATTAACCGATGTTATGCGACTAAATCTTAATTTTTTCCCTTTCCCTTTTCGATAAGTCATGGTGATGGATTTTGGTAGGGTTATGTATATCGCAGCCACTGCACTAGCGGTTATATTTAATCAAAGCCTCTTCTGGGGGGCTTCTGAAACGTGCCGCACGTGGAAACATAACCTGATATGAACAAACACTGACTAGAGTGGCCGCGATCAGCTCTGGTAGCCGTGTCGGAGTCGTAACGCGCCGCAGACGTGTGCAGTGTAAATTGTCTAACCAGTAATGGCAAGGAAAGCCCCTTATACTTGAGAGCGGCCAAGTATGAAGTGTTTCTTGGAGGTTATAGTACATTGAAGAATGATCATATTACTTTTTTACGTACGCCATGTGACCTGTAAATGCGGAAAAAAATTTTTTCCTATTCCTTTTCCAAGCTACCTTAAAAACCACCTTATGCGAGCATAAAATCTTTTTTGCGATATCCATTAGGCGTATTTTCAATTCGCAATTTGCACAATTTGAAGGGTAATGGAACGCAGCTAGTGATAGTAAAGACATTATTATGTCACAAAAGATTTGTTTTTCAAATAAATGCGGTAAATGCTGTTCTTATTAATCAAAGAATCCTGAAAAACTGCATCACAGATTCCACAAAAATATTAAGCATTAATATTTAAACTTCTGTGTGTAAATTCAGAATCAACACATTCAGAATCTACACAGACACCCTGTTTTGTGAGATATGCATTTAGATGCGTACGTACAGCCTGTAGCCAGTGTTGTGACACTATATGCAGTCCTCTCACTTTGACAGCTTTGTATTCCTTACTGTTGTCTCCTACTTTACCCTGGTAGATGTAGTGAGTGACAGAGTTGTCACAAGACCACCTATAAGAGAGAAAATGCATTAAACTCCACCACTTTGGCTAAAAACAAATCTGTATTTCCAACCAACATCTCAGATGGCATTATTACTTTTAGACTGACTCACTGAAAATGAGAGAAATTTGGCATATACCTGAAGTCTGCACCTAAAGAGGCGGCCACTGCATTGAGTTCACTCTGTTTCTTGCTTAATTTCTTGCTTACACACACCACCACCCCAATAAGAGGAGCTGCAGCCTTCTGCTCCACCTGCAAGACACAGACACACCTGTATATATCTGTATACACATAGAGGTTGTGTGTGTACAGTATATGAGTGTGTGTGTGTGTGTGTACCTCAGGTTCAGGCTCTTTTCCCAGTTGTGGACTGGCAGTCATGGCTGCGAGACTCGTGACATGGCTGCGGTTGCTGTTGGCAACTGCAGCTTTAAGGTTCCTTTCAATGACCTCTGACAGAGGAGTTTCAGCCACCTGACCTTGCTGAGGCTTATTACCAGGAGTCTGCAAATGGTCAAACACATCCTACAACACAGACATACCACCATAAACAACACTTTATTTAGTTTTATCTTAATCATTTTGCACTTTTCTCTGACCATTAGAAGAAATATAATACTGAACGGACAAGGATTTGCAATGTTTCTGACAATGTAACACTGTGTGGCCTTTTCATATAAGTCTATTAAATAACTTTTTAACCCTAAACAAAAGCAAAAGTTTTTTTTTTCTGAACTTATAATTAGATCCCTTCCCATGTCCAGCTCACCTTTGTGTTAAATGAGGGTCCGAAGAGTTTGTCTCTGCTCAGGAAACGAGAGGGAGTGTCTAGTTGGAGGGAAGAGTCTTTTTGCAGGGCTCCTTTGGCCTCCTCCTGTCCTGGGGTTGCAACATCGGCCTGCTCCTCCTCTCCCTGTCTCAACTTCCTGACTGCTGAGCGGACAGTGCGGCTCTGAAAGCGAGCCGTGTCCAGAGGGGTGATGGCAGCACTATTTTGTGGGCCCAGTAGTGGTAGCTCTGGAGAGCGCTGAAGGAGGTGCAGGGGTGGCGGGTCTTTCTGAGATGCTCCGACAAAACTGTCCTCAGTTCTCTCTATAAAAAAAATCACAAAGAAAGAGTGATATTTGGTGTCCAAGTGGTATATTATACTGGTGTATGACATTTCTTAAATTGTATTGAGTCAGTCAAAATTGAACTTCAGGCTTAAAATCAGAACTCCATCAGAGCAGGATGTTAATTGGTCAAACAGATTCATTATAATTCTACTTCTGACTGACCTGGAGAGGGAGACAGGTCAACCAGGTATCGTCCCTCATCAGCACGCTTCCCTGTTCTGGCAGACTCTAAAACCCAGCGGATTGTGACTGCAGGTAGACCCCATTTCTGAGCCGCCTGGTACTTTGTGCCCTCAGGAGTCTGGAGTACCAAATGAGTGCTGGCCAGCATTCCTTTTCTCTGATTAGCAGTCCGCACAAAGTAATCCTGAACACTGCAGACAGATGTATAGGGGAGAGAAATAAGAAAACATTAGATTAGCTCTGAGAAAAGGTAATAGTTATAAAGAAAATTATAAATGCTTATAATTCTGAATAGTAAACTTGCAGTTGTGATTTAAAATGCTATTTAAAAAAACTCTTAGGTTTGATGTAAGGCAGGGTTTCTGCAGGATTTGTGAAGGCAAATTCAAGACTCTAAGACCATGTAAAGAAAATGTATGTAATAAATGGAAGTGGACACAAAGAAATCCATCAGAATTAAATGAATTTATGATTAAAACAAATATCTGCCTGTGGGGTTAGAAAATTTACAGTTTCAAAAGAAAACCAAGCATATTTTTCCTGATCCTATTGGCAGATATTTGTTCTTGTTTTAATATTTTCTGACCTCATTGGCAGATATTTTGTTCTTGTTTTAAGCAGGGGGTCATGATACCGCCCTTCGTCTTGATAGTTAACTGTCCTGTTCGACGGCGATCCCCTTATAATGTTATCAAAATGTTTACATCAAAAAAACTATTTAGAAGTAATAGGCTATTTCTGTCCTGTTTTTCGATATAACCAGCACAGCATTGCCTTTAGTTTTAATCTTTCTGAAAACCCTGCATCGAACTGTTCCTTGTTTGTTAATGAATCCATGGTAAAATTAAGTGAACAAAGGACCAAGTTCTTACTGCCGCAGTCTGACACTTCATTAAAAATAAAATTCATCCACTCTTTCCTAATGTTGGGATCAGAAGGAAGGCAATACAAAGACTGTGTTTTTCCACAACTTGGCACTGCACAGTGTCTTGTATTCGGAGCGATATTTATCGTTTGGTTTCTGCATAGACCTGTGTTTACCTCTCCTTATTTAAACTACATGTGCGAATCGTTGGGTGGGGCTAAACAGGCAGTGATGTAGAAGTAGGTGTTGATCTTCTTCTGCAGAGGAAGTGTTTCGCCACACTATTACATCATAGAATGGAGCATTCTACAACATGTCATTTTGGCAGATTGGCTTCAATATAAGCTGTTTTTAGACTAACAAGAAAGTTTTGAGTTCTGAAACTTACAGGATGTTTTTATAGTACAATGACCTCTTATATGTCAAAATATCATGGGAATTTTGGTTTCATGACCCTTTTAAAGTATAGCTTACTAATTTGAGAAATTTTGCATTTCAAGTAAATGTATCTTGATGTAAGGATGTTTAGATATCTGTACTGGAAAACAAGACAAAAATACTGAGGAAGACATAAAACTTGAAATTACCTAGATGGTGAGGACTATGAGCAAAAGGTCTTACCTCGCGCCCAGGTGTTTGGCAAGCTGAATGAGAGACTCTCGCTCAGCTCCAGTGAACTGACTGACGGACAGCACACAGTCTTTGAGAGCAGAGAAGCCTTCTCTCACTGCTACTGGAGTGAACAGAGGATGAGAGGGTAGTGGCAAAACACACTGCTGCTCCACACACATGGCCTGAACACATACACACAAACACAGTCCATTAGTAATAAATAAACATCACAAAAAGTATCCTGCCTGTGCATAGACTCAAACGTATCTTTCTTACCAGCCAGGTATCTGTCGCAACCTCATCTACTGTGGCCTCTACATCACAGCCTAGCAGTGGCACGATGGCATAATGCGCCACAGCTCTCGAGCGGCCGACCAAGATCTTCCCAGCATTTTCCATGACTAGCTCTGAGAGTTGCGCTTCAGACTCGGCTCCAAAACCAACCAAGATAAAACGCTTCCCTGCAAAAAGTCCACCCACTGAGGTTTCAACCAAGGTGGAGTCCTTCACTGCAGGTGGAGGCTCTGGAAGCAAAACACTCTGCCTGCTGCTGGTACTATTAGTAGCCTGAGGCAGCTCCACTACGGGAAAGACAGGCAGAGAAGCATAAGGGAGACAGACAGGTGTAGACAGAGGAGGGTTTAAATATGTATCAACTCACCCACAGTCTGGTCATTCTCCATGTACTGTGATAGCAGGTCTTCCTCTGCTCTGGCTTGTCGGCCTGGACTATGGGCAGGAGGGGGAGCTACAGAGGGTCTGGAGGCACGGGGGGCAGCTTTGTGATGAGCAGGCATATCAACAGCGGCTGGGGCAGGGGGCAGAAAGGAGGGGTGAAAGTAGCCATCCTCTGGGAGCAAGGAGCCACGGGAAAAACTGTCCAGCAACCACTGCACGGTCACTATATGGGGTCTGAGGAGAAGAATACATATTCATGTCCTAGAAGCACATTTGAATTGTTTAAACTGCACCCTATTCTGGCCAATGAAGCCAAATTAGATACAGGGTATATACAGGAATCATGGAGTTAAATTTAATACCTTTTATGACCTTTTTTAAGACTCTTCCTTACATACAAGGGCTAGCTGTATCGATACTCGTATCGTCAAATCTCTTTGACGATACATCGTTGTATCGATGTATCGAACACAGCACTAGTGTTAATCATATTTTCTACTGATTGAGAGAGGAAATACTGCAGTATATTGACTTAGAATGTCCTATTTTACTGTCATGGTGAGTGAATATTGTCAAAAAATACTACACTAAATAGTGACTAAACACGACCCCTTTTAATACATGTTAACCAGGAGTTACTCTCATTTATAATCGCGGCACCATCTGATAAAATCAACATGCATCTACACTACAGAGCGGCTATGCGGTTGTTTTGGCTATATTACTTTTTTGTCTCATGCAGCGCACTGCCTGCGTCTGAGTAACAAACTAAAAAAAACAACAAACAAAAAAGTGCATGTGATATTAACAGATGAACTACGCTCATATTTATAATTCCAAACAATCAGTAAGTGACAGGTGCTAGGAAACGCTGTTCTGTACTCATTTATTGACGAGTCGGCTGCGGTGCGGCCAACTGAATGCGCTGCTTCTCTGCCGCTCACTGCACAGAACAGATGCCGAGAAAGGTGACACTTCTCCGGTTAAGTCAGACCTCGCGTTCGCGGGACAGCACTGGCAAAATCTTCCAACTGAACCATAGCTAAGGTTTATCCAAAAAAGTCGCTAGGTTTGTCAGTATAAATATTCTATAGCGGAATAGCAGAAAAAAAGCTGCTAAAAGGGTCTGAAAGTTGCTAAATCTAGTGCTAAAGTCGCGCTCGTGTGTGTGAGACGCGGGAGCTGATGGCAGGGGGCGGTGGATATTTGTGGTGGTCAATGTGGATATTGTGGATGAGTTCTTCTGTCATCACGTTCTATTAGTTCTACAGCTTCAGTTTCGGAACTTTCACGCTTAGTAACACATACAGCTGTTCCCTCACCACAGTGAAACAGTGAAAAGAGACTTCTTTCAAACAGTGTCGCGTTCCGAACGTTGTTTAAGCGACGTACACCGGTATTAAAAAAATTCATATCATAGCAAAAATAAACACCGGTATTCGGTATGAACCGGTATACCGCCCAGCACTAGTGCTGTGGCTGTGTTTGGAATTATTTTTGTTAGCGAAATAGAGGAAAAACAGCCAATATGTGTCTAAAACGTAAGTCTCTTAATACAACTTGTATTGAACTAGACTTCACGTAATGTATGCGTGCATTCTGTAGGTGTTTTTTGAATGGTTTTTGCAAAATACTCGATAATGTTAAATCACACATCGTTAAAACAACTACGATATTATCGCAGAGAATATATATCGCACACCCCTACCTTGCGCATTCTGCAACTAGTTATAGAGGTCGACCGATATGGATTTTTCACTGGCCGATGCCGATATTTATCAATCAGGGCAGCCGATGGCCGATATATGATGCCGATTTTCTTTTCTTTTTTTCTTCTTCTCATAAAAGTGAGTTTGAGTAAATTATTATTGCAAGGTACAAGATAGTAATAGTAGTAGTAACCCAATTTAGTGTAATAATACATGACTCAAAACTTAAGCACCTTCTCAAAAACAGTTCTGAAGGATGCTTTTTGTTTAGGTTTGCTGACAGACACTAGTGTTTCCCAAAGACTTGCAAATGCAAATTAATTCTCTGCCAGCAGGAGGCACTTTGGGAGCTGGAGATATAGCGGTTTCTCCAGTAATGGCTGTAATCAAATAAGTGCTGCTCACAAACACTATTATCAGGCATTACAGGAAAGACTAAATTAAAATTACATCAAAGCTTTTCTGAAAACAGTCGGTTCTTTTCAAAGATACATTCATATAAAAACACCCGCGCTGCATTTTAATTTTGAAACGTGAAGCGCTCATTTTATTCAATGAAGTATAAGCCTTTTGGAAAATCTATTTGTGGAAGTCAGTTTTGATATTGTGACGAGCCACCACAAATAACTCAATGTATAGAAAACACTGGACACTGCTATAAGTCAAAAGGCCATAATCTAAGTGATAACAAAAATAAAAGAGTTCACACATATTGCACTGCCTGCTGCTCATAAAGCTTAAAGCGGGCGTGGCCATGAGCGAACTATAGGACATCGTGGAGGGTATTGTCGGACCCACAGACACATTTCATGAGGAAAGTTAACGTGCACGTTGTAATCAGCCCAGAAGTTTTCGTCTGACTTGATTGTGTTTCTACTTTCACATGCAAATGACTTGTTGCACTTATGAATATGATAACGTTCCGGCATCAATTCTAGGTGGGTAAAACGTAATCCCGCTTTTGAAACGATCTGTTATGCCCCGCCATTAGCTGAGGCTGTGTGTGAACTAGGGCTGTGCAATATGGACAAAAAAAACTATCGCGATTTCTTTGATCAATTTTGTGATTTTGATTTTAATCACGATTTTGACACACACCGACATGCTTTACAGTCATAAATGCATTCGGTGTGAATTTGAAACATATTTCCAAAAAAAAACCAATTAGAGCTTTATCAAAAAAGCTTGTTGTAACATGTCTATAGGAAAGACATAAGGCAAAATATCACTAATAAAGTGTAACAAATGTCTCGAGGAATATATATGGCAGAAAAAAAATCCTGTACAGGGGCTTTTTGGGCATGCATTGGTCAAGAGCTCTTGTGTGGCATTGCCCAGATGTTGAAATAGGATTTGTTGTTGCCAGTTCACACGTACTCGTAGCAGTCAGTATACAGTAGTGTATGCGGTGCAGAAGCATTGTAACTAGCACAGAAGCGTTTGCAGGTCCGCTCCTGCTCTGCGGCTGTACACAAAACACAATATTTATCCTTATTTTGATTTGCAAATCCAAACGTTGTCTGAAAATGCTTTTGCAGCTTGTGATTCTTTATAACAGTACAGTAATACAATCTGTCATAGACATCACGTTTAAACTAATAAATATAACTTGTTGAACTACCACCACGTAGTGACATATATTATTGCTGTTTATCCTAAAAGGCATTTTCCTTGCTTTTAATATAGCCAAAAGCATGTGTTGACGGTGAAACAGTAGACGTAATTATATGCATTATGGTGTAAGTACTAAATTTCGTGATCCAATCCTGTTTATTTTTACGCGAATAACGGTAACTCAATGTCCAATTTAATCAGAGACATGGCGGCACAGCGCAGAAATAGACTCGGTGCAGAAACGATCGCAGCATGGCTGCTGCAGACGCAACACTCCTGGAGCGCACTGCTGGACCGCAATCATGTGCAGTGTGAACGCTCTGATCCGTTAACACGGGCGCGGAAAAAATACACACCACAGACTGAGTGTGTGAACCTGGCGTAACATTTGTATGCCCGCCCGGTCTGTTCCGTTCTCGTGCTCCATTTAGGCATACTACGGAGGGCGGGGGGCACAGAAAACGTGCTCATAAAGCGATTTTTAGAAATACGTAAAGCTCTAAATCGCGAGTTTATTGACGATTTCGATTAATCGCAACAGCCCTAGTGTGAACAAGTCGCGGGCTGCTGCTGCCGCATGAGTTGAGGCTCCGTCTCATGCAGCCAGAGGGAGTTCTGCAACAACGCTTAGCTGCCCGCCAGTGCGCCTGCCTGTAAATCTGCCTAATTTGCAGCACAATCGGCCAGTGCCGATTAATTAAAAAATGCCAAAAATCGGCCAGCCGATCAATCGGTCGACCTCTAACTAGTTACACTGACAGGATTGAGATGACCTGTGATGCGGCTTTGTTCAAGAAGACTTAGCCACGGTCTGGTTCACCATCAATATATGTGTTAGCTCTTGGCTGGGTGGTTGAAGCGCAGCCCTCCGGCAGAGTTCACCATCCGCCGTAGTTTCTCCAGTTTCTTTCCTGATAAGCCACATAGATATAACTACAAGACAAAAAGAAAGTGAAAAAGGGTCAATGATTGAAGTTTTTTTTTCTCAGATCATATTTGAAATTCACAACAAATGTTCCAAAACGATTATCACTAGGAGTAATCCTTAGAAGCAGCTATCTTAGAAGTTAACTCACCCATAGTGTAGTACCTAAAATCGGCGACTCACCTTAACAGGTCATCAACTCGACAAACAGTGATGTCAAATGATTCAACTGGATCAGGAGTCTCTATGTGGCTGATTCCTGCTGTGGTGAGGGCTGTTTCATTGACATTCATACTGATATTGGAAATATGGCTCAATCCCAGAAGTGAGGGACCTTCTGCACAAACAAATGGCAAAGAAATATACACCTGTAAACTTAATAAATCAGACACTGGAATTGGTCAAAATTATAATCTATTCAAGTTATATGTTTTATGAAATATATAAAAATTATAACTTGAACTTGTATAGAGTCAATATACACACTAGCTTTCAAACGTTTGGAGTTGGGTAAGATAAAAAAAAATACCTTTGAAATACGTCTCTTGTGATCTACGAGGCTGCATTTATTTGATCAAAAATACAGATAAAAACAGTAATATTGTGAAATATAAAATAACTGTTTTTAAGGTATTTTATTCATGATAGAAAAACTGAATTTTTAGCAGTCATTACTCAAACTAGGTTAGTGGATAATTCAGCAGCAAAAGTTACTCTACAAAAATGATGAGTTCACAACAATTGTATAAAATCTAAACATTTATAGAGGAAAAAAAACATTATTTAGTGGGGGGAAAAAGCTAAAAGTAAATAGGTGTAATATGGTAAAATGTTACACATTGCTCTTTGTATTGTTGTAAATTTCATTAATGAAAAAACAGTAAATATAATTATAAATATATGCAATCAATTAAATACATTTCTTTTACATTTATAGCACAATAATGAGGCAGAAATATATGGTAGGTAAGACCGAACAAGAAAGGCTATTAACAATCTTTCAATGCGCAAAAGTATTATAACATGAAAGGCTTATGCGCATCCCATGCGTAGAATGATACGCTTGAAGCAAGTGGAATTACAGCGTTCCGCATAGAAAAGTTCAAAGCACAAAGGAAAGAGACATGATGCGTAGTGTATTATATCTGTGCAACAGTTATTGGAGCCTTTCTTTTAACAGTTTTAAATTTCAGTTACTGAAACGAGAAGATCAATTCATACTGCTATCTCTACTCCATGATCTAACAGACACCCGGTAGAAAGTAACATGATTTAGAATTAGCACTAAACTCCTTTTATGCAAAACCACTGATCTTTATCTACAGATCAAGTATAATAATAAGAACATTGTATCATCTAAAGAGAGTTCGTCATCTGCCACTGCCATATAACCGACTGCAACACGCAGTTTGAATGAATGAATGATGCATTTATATAGCGCTTTATTGTGTATGTATAAACCCCCAACAAGCACTTTACAAATCATGGGGGGGGGGGGGGGGGGGGGGGGGTCTACCTCGACCACCTCCAGTGTGCAGCATCCACTTGGATGATGCGACGGTAGCCACAGGACAACGGCAACAGTGCGCTCACCACACACCAACTACAGGTGGAGAGGAGAGAGAGTCATAGAGCCAATCAAGTGGATGGGGATTATTAGGAGGCCATGACTGACAAAGGCCAGGGGGGCAATTTGGCCAGGACCCCTACTCTTTTACGATAAGTGCCATGGGATTTTTAATGACCACAGAGAGTCAGGACCTCGGTTTAACGTCTCATCCGAAAGACGGTGCTTTTTGACAGTATAGTGTCCCAGTCACTATACTGGGGCATTAGGACCCAAACAGACCACAGGGTGAGCATCCCCTGCTGGTCTCACTAACACCTCTTCCAACAGCAACCTAGTTTTCCCAAGAGGTCTCCCATCCAGGTACTGACCAGGCTCAACCCTGCTTTGCTTCAGTGGGCAACCAGTCTTGGGCTGCAGGGTGATATGGCTGTGGGCAAGTTTGAATGCTGAATGGAGGATGACTGACAGCCGCAGCGGAGAGAAGTGTTTAGGAGAACTTGACTTAAATATTCATCTGTACCTCACATTAAGCTATGGAAAAGCTTCAGAACAATAGTATATATAGTGCATGAAAACTTTATGGTGCTTTATAATGTGTTTGTGCCTTTCATGGGGCTTAGCAAACAGAATAGTATACGCACAATATCGGATTAGGATCGGTCTCGTCTGACCGATACCCTGATGCGGCAAAAAATGGCAGTATCGGAGCCTATACCGATACTGAATATCAGATCGGCGCACCCCTAGTCATTACTCCTTCAGTGTAACACGATCCTAGACAAAAACATTTCTCACTATCATTTATATTTTAAAAAAATCATTGTGCTGCTTAATATTTTAGTGGAAATTCTAATATTTTAAAGATTCCTTGAATAAAAAGTAAAAAAAAACAAAAACTAATTTTTAACTATTTACAATACAAGTTTATTTGTATAGCACATTTAAAAACAACTGGTGTTGACCAAAGTGCTTTACAAGGCCAAAAGAAACAGGCAATAAAGACACAAAGCATTTAAGCACTAGAGAAACAATAAAAGTTAAATAAAAATAATAAAATAAAATAGCCTAAAATAAGATAAAATAGAGGAGAAAAGCTAGAATCAAAAGATATTAATGCTGAAATGAGTCAAGGGATACTGAAAGCCATGGAGAAAAGGTACAGATTCAAGGCGGATTTAAAAGTTGACAAGGTTTGGGCGGATCTGATGTAGGCCGGAAGGTTATTACATAACTTAGGACTAGGGATGCACGATATTATCGGACTGATATCGAAATTGGCCTGATATGAAATATTATGCCGATATGTCTTGCCAATAAGAGGAATACGTTAACTCGCATGTGCTCAGGGTGTGCTAGTGATTAGATCAGGTCAGCAGTGTGGCTCATTCTTGAAGCAAAGTTTTGTCTGAATGATGATTAGATTGACCGTTTTGGATCGCTGCATTTAATCTGAGAATGCAGGTACAGAATGAGCGTTCGGTGTGATAGAGTAAACATTAATAGCACGTGCAGCGGCAGCAGTGACAGCCTCCCCCGGGTCCTAATGCCCGTTCGGTAAGGAGTTTTAATCTTTAGGGGGTGCAGTTGGCTTACTTCTAATTAACTTAAAAGTAAAATAGCTATCACAAAATACACATTTAGACTGTGTTATGATTAAAAAAACAGTAATTGATGCATAAAATCATGAGTATTTTTTGATTTAAAGGTCAGAAGCTATATCTTACATGAAAGAAAATCACAAACATGACACTTGTAAATAAATTAATTTATGGATTATATACGGATTTATTCATTAAAGTAATGTGTTATTTTAATACCATTTTTACATTTACATTTAGTCATTTAGACGCTTTTATCCAAAGCGACTTATTAATGAGGACAATAAAAGCAGTCAAAATAACAAAAGAGCAACAATCTATAAGTGCAAATGACAAGTCTCGGTTAGCTAACGCAGTACACGTAACAAGGTATTTACATATATATATACTGTATATATAATACATAATATTTTTATACACATTTAACACACACACAAAACACAATCCACACAAAGAAAAACAAGATGATAGAAAAGAAAAAAATAGAACGCTTAGTGTTTGTGTGTTTTTTGAAAAAAAAAAAGAATAAAAAATAAAAAAAGTTAAATATAAAGTAGAATTAAAATAGAACAGAAAGTGTTAGAGTTAGAGGGTCAAATAAAGGTGGAACAGATGTGTTTTTAGTGTTCTGAAGAGGGTGAAGGGGAATGGTGGATTGATTTGGGCAGGGCATTCCACCAGGAGGGAACAGTTAATGAAAAAGTCTGTGAAAGTGAATTTGTGCCTCTTTGAGATGAACAATAAAGCGACGTTCACTTGCAGAAAGCAAGCTTCTAGAGGGAACCCATAAATATAAGGAGCTCTAAAAGATTTTCAGAATTTTTACAACTCTTGTTTTAGACCAACTACAAATGTTAAATCTTAAAATAAAACGTTAGGGTTAACCTTGCATCTTTCTGGGATAAAAATGCAGCGATTGATATATAGTTTATTTATAGTTATTTTCAAAAGCTTCAATGTACCGTCAAAAAATATTCATTATTGTTTATTTTATTCTAACAAATAAGTTCTTGTTAAAAATTAACCAAAATTTAAAATATTTTGCTTATAATCTCTGCACAGGAGAGACTTGTTGTTGTTTCCAAACAAAAGGAAATATATATCGGTATCGGCCAAAATAAGTTGAAAAATATCGTCATATCGGATATCGGCAAAAATCCAATACCGTGCATCCCTAATTAGGACCGAATGCCCGCAAATGCGCGATCACCCCTGTTTTTAAGTCTGGTTCTAGGAACATGTAGTAAATCAGAGTACCTAGATCTAAGTGATCTAGACTGTGAAGGCGGATGCAGTAGTTCAGATAGGTACTGTGGTGCCTGGTTCCGCAAAGACTTAAAAACAAATAACAAAACTTTGAAATCAATTCTGTATTTGACCGGTAACCAATGAAGTGAAATCAGAACCGGTGTGATGTGTTCGCTTTCACGCTTCCCTTTGAGAAGCCAGGCTGCGGCATTTTGAACTAACTGTAAGCATGTGACAGGGTGTCTACAGATATGAACAAGTTAAATTTAAGACTTTTTAAGACCTTTTTAATACCACCTTATGTGAAATTTAAGACCAAGCCTGTGATGGAAATACACATTACATACGTATATGTAATATTTAACGCGTTTAAATGTAAAAAGAAAACAAAATATCATCGCTGTCAAAAATTCTATTTGTTATTACGATATACAGTGAACTTTTCATATCAGCAGACAATATCCCATACAAAATATTCCCACAAAATAAAAGTGTCGCATCACAGAGATTTTTGGTGGTGTAAACAATTTATTCTGAAGCAATATTTTCATCAGTTTTCTGTCAGCTTTTACATACTTAAATCTGCATGTTTTTAATATTTACCACAGGATGTCATTTACCTTTATAAAGGCCAATGTTTTTATTTTTTTACCTTATTAAATGTATGCGTCATCTTTCAAGTCAAAATCTTACAATTGATCAATAAATTTAATACACTACAGGGCTGTTACCAATCAAATTAAATAATTACAAAATTACAACAGCAATAAATAATGTTATGGGATTAATGTTATAAATAAAATTTTTAACATACAAATAAGAAATGTTGGGGGAAAATGCATGCTTTTAAGCATGAGACTAAACCGACAGTAGGTGGCGGTAAGTCACTTATTCATTCAACCCGATTCCTTCAAACCTCTGAATCATTCAGTAACAAATGCCGGGTGTGGCTTGGAGAATGTGCGCAATAATTCTGTTCTGATCTTTGTTTGGAACTATTTTCGTTGGTGAAATAGAACAAAACAGTAAATACTGTGTCTAAAATGTAAGTAACCCAATTACGTGGCTACTCTACTTGTTTATTGAATTAAAATCAATGTAATATTTGCAATCGTGAAAATATTCAGCAAAATAGATCCCTTGTCATGGTATGTTACTTGACTATATCATGCTATAAATAAAATAAACATTTTTAATTTTTGCCTCAGTATGTTTGTTCTGTGAGTTTCTTTACGTGTGCCGTAACGCTCATTTGATTTGAGTTCTCCATGAAAGTCTCTCATAGAGACAGGCAGCACGAGCCTCAACAGCGCGACATTGATAATAGAAATACACTATCAATTATCAATCGCTGTTTAAGCTAAATGTAATAAAATCAGAAGAATCATTCGCGCGTTTTGATGCATGATTATATTTTGTCACAAGTTTTAATCAGGCTATTAGTCCTGTCGGGCAAGTAACATTCTTGAGTCATTTTTCAGTAAACTTGCATTAACCCATTAAAAGTAGTTCGAAGGCTAGTCAGTGAGCTGGTGTTTGACTGTATTCTGTAACCGCAATTCTCTCTGATGACGCGTAACTACAGCGGAGAAAAAGTACTCTTGATGGACACTCACTGGGTCCATCAGACTGGAGAATTTTTTGTGGTAATGGGACCAAAAATATTTAAGACCTACTGAATCTGAATTTAAGACATTTTAAGACTTTTTAAGGACCCGTGGCCACCCAGTGTGACACGTCTGAGAGGCACCAATGTACAAATACAATAGTCTAGTAATATTTATTAACAATATATAAATTTAAGGACCATTTGTGTTAATTATTCCAAAAAAAAAAAAAAAAAAGTTTTGTGTCAGTATGACGTACAACACAAATGGTGCCTTAACAATAAAACAGTGTTTTACTCACCCTCTTTGCTCCTGTTGGGTCCTGTAGGAGTGGAGGTGTTGGGTCTGCCTGGCATCTCCTCCGCACCCTTCTTTCCACGCTCCACAGCATACCTGCTCTCATCCTGACAGAAGCCCTTCTCGATGCTGTCAAACAGCCAGTGCAGGGACACACAGTATACGTTCCATTTACGGGCAAACTCGTATTTCTGACCTGAAATGCAACCCATAAAATGAAGTGAAGATCATGCTAGGACTGTGTCCCAAAACATACAGATGAGGTCAGAGATTATGGGGTCACCTGTGGGTTCACTGACAATAAGGTGAGTACACTCATTCATCTTGAGCTGCCCTGTGTAATTGCCTCCATTCTGGCCACACAACCTCTGAACCTCTTTACGCTCCACAGTAGAGAGTCCCGTCACACAGACCGTACAGCCTTTCAGGACTGGACACTGATAGTCCTCCGTATTCAGTTCAGAGTGATGGAAAACACTGTGGGGAAAGATTATAGATTATAGTCGATAATGTCAAACCGCACATCGTAAAACAACAATTACGAAATGTGTAGATTCGGTGGCGAACGCTGTTACCTGCAAACTCCGTCCCTACAGTGAATGCAGTGCATAGAGCACAGTGCATTTTCCTAGCGGAGCCACTCGAAGTCTTTCAACCACTCTCTCCGAAAACTGTACGCCTTCTATTCGGCTGGTGGATCAACATTCACCACATGATCGCTATCACCAGCACCATTATTTGTAATTTTAGGTGGTTCACAAATAAATGTCTTGAAGTGTTCTTTTAATTTTCTCTCTTCTTCAGCCCTTTCTTTTTCTCGCGGTAGTTAGCGGAAAACAGTGACTGGGTGATTGACAGCTAACATTAACCAATCTAAAATCTGCATTCAAGTTAAGAATGTAAAGATGAAGTTTAATTGGTTATGTAGCCTAATGTTTCATAGAACGGCAGACAGGTCACCGTATCAGCACTCAGAAGGCACATACTCTGAATGTTTTTAGAGAAATGCAAACAGGTCGCACGACAACAATTATATGCACTCGCACAAATGCTCCCAAATATATTTTGAGGTCGCACAGATTACATTTCTGGAGCATATGCAACCAAAATGGTCGCAATTTCGAGCCTTGGTATGGATAAATTGTTTATAACAACACTGCAATACTCCTTAAAATGTTGAGTTGTCAATTTTGATTTCACAGTGACTTATCCCATGGTGACTTTAACCATGCAGACTTTACCTATCCTGAGACTTTTCCCAGCATGCTTTCACCCAGCTGGGCAAAAGAATGGGTTTCCCAAGGCTTGCGGCCACCAGGTATTTCTTACTCCCCACTTCACCTGCCACCAGGTGAGTAACAGACACATTGAGATCACGGTAGACCCGTCCACCCATCAGCTGGACAAGATCCATCACTTCACTCTACAAGAACAACAAAACAGCCGCTTATTTGTCGTGAAGATCTGCACATACAGATGTAATTTTCACTATTTCAATGACACTTTATACACTCTGTAAGCAAAGATTGAGAAAATAAACAATTATATATTAGACTTAATCATCAATGGTTTTTTCCTTACCCGTGCCTCTTTGTCAAGGTTGGTGCAGGAGGCAGTGACATCAGCCATGGCCATGTTGTACACGGGCTGCTCTGCTTTGGGCACACATCTCTGCTTCTGCAGACAGAACAGCACTACCAGAGGACTCACAATCCTGCATCCCAGCTGCAAATATGACAGACATACAGTTTTGTAAGATTACTGACAGTAACATTTGTAATGTTACAAAATATTTCTGTTTCAAATAAATACTGAAAAATAAAATAAACGAAATTACACCAAACTTTTAATGTAAAAAAAAAAAAACATAAAAAACAAGAGTGCAGGTATTCAAACTTAAGTTATACATCACTCTCAGTTTTGTTTTTTGTAAATAATGCAGAGATTAATGATGTACCAAAATTTCGACAACCAAGAATATCCTGGAAAAAAAAATGTTTTGGCCAAAATTATTTACTAAAACAGTAATGTTTATTAAGTGTTTTACTGATGACACCTTTTGATTGTGTCGGTGTTTATTTTGTGAACATTATAAAGATACACTACCAGTCAAAAGTTTTTGGACAGTAAGATCTTTAATTTTTTTTTTTAATAATTAATTCTATTCTGCTCACCAATCCTGCATTTTTTTAAATCAAAAATAAAGGCAAAGCAGTAATATTGTGAAATGTTACAATTTAAAAGAACTGCTTTCTTTAAATGTAATTTATTCCTGTGATCAAAGCTGAATTTTTCAGCATCATTACATCCAGTCTTTCAGTGTCCCCATGATCTCAAAATCATTCTATATGCTGGATTTGCTGTTCAAGAACATTTCTTATTATTTTCAATATTTAAACATTCGAGTAATTTTTTTTTGGATTCTTTGTGATAAAAGATCCAAAGATCGCATTTATCCCTGAAATAAAGCTGTTGTAACCTTAGACACTATCCCTTCAAAAGCTTGAAGTTTGAAGAATTTAAAAATCATTAATATTTCTTATTAATTATGAAATTAATAAATACTTATTTAGCCAGTGCATAAATTGATCAAAAGTGAGAATCAATACTTAAATATGTTACAAAATATTTCTATATCAGATAAATGCTGTTCTTCTGAACTTTCTAATTCATCAAAGAAACCTAAAAAAAAATTCTACTCAGCTTTTTTTCAACATAATAATAATAAAAAATATTTTTTGAGCAACAAATCAGAATATTAGAATGATTTCTGCAGGATCATGACTGAAGACTAAAGTAATGGCTGCTGAAAAATCAGGTTTGCCATCACAGGAATAAATTACATTTTAAAATATATTCAAATAGAAAGCTGTTATTTTAAATAGTAAAAATATTTCACAATATTACTGCTTTTGCTGTATTTTGGATCAATTAAATGAAGGCGTGGTGAGCAAAAGAGAAATCTTTAAAAAAATCAAAAACTTTTGACTGGCATACAATTAAACATGTCAGCACTTCACCTTGACCAAAAATAACTCTAGAGTAGCAATATATTAAATTTGTTCAGCAGAAATATCAAGGCAGGTTGTTTGCTGAAGAACTACGACTGGTTTAACACGTCTCTTTGAACAGTATACGGAGTTAAATTACCAGAATATAATTAGAGAGACTTTCTCGGTTTCCTGCTAAATGAACATTTTTTATTCGGTTTTGGTGTCTCTGTAATAAATTCTTTCAAGTCAAAAAATTCATTTCAAAAGATCATCACTAACCGAGACCATAAAAATGTACACATTTTATGTAAATACAATAAAGAATATGGAATTATATTTTCTCTGGACGGAATGGAATTAAAGTGGCCAACTGCTTATCACTGCAAAAAGTGAAACGTCACACAAACGCACCCTCCTGCAGTGGTCAAAGGCATTGCTGGTGAAGTCACTGAAAACAAACAGGGACTTGTCATTGTGGTCCAGCTTTAGTGTGGCTTCCTCATCCAGCGTCTGCACATATTTCTCTGACTGCAGTTCCACTATTGCCTGAAATTATTATATAAACAAAAGACATCAAGTAGTATGGTAGTATTAAGGTTCAAAGAATATTATAAGATATAAGAAGCATTTAATGACAGATGTTAACAAGAATGACACATTATGATCACCTTATAGGCCTGGAGAGCCAGATCACTCTTTTGTCCATTGCGTTCAACAAATTTCACAATGTATGCCTCCTTGTTGTCTTTTGACATGGTGGCATATAATCTACATCCTGTGGAAACAAACGTGCATGGATTTAATATCATCATTAAACAATGTAAACATCTGCTAATCATTAGTATCCCGTTCTCTCATAGTGTTATTCTGTAATGTAATACCATCATGTATATAGGCCTGTCGCAATAATCAATATATCGACTTATCGCGCAATATATGTACATGACCTCAATCATTTTTGGTGATGCAATATATCGCCCATTATATTTACTGAAAAATTAATGTAAATATAATGTAATGTGTTTTTTTACATTCCACTTGCGCCAGTTTCTTCTGCAGCTTCTCGTACATAACGTGGTGTAGTCATGAGATACTAGTTCAAAGCTTCTAAACTAAGTTTCATCTGAAGATATGGCCTTGTTTAGGGATCTGTGTCTTTGTGCATACAGACATCTGAAGTGAAGAGACATGTGGCCAAGTATGGTTACCCACACTAGGAATTAGTGCTCCGCATTTATCCCATCCTAAGTGCACACCCACAGCCTGGCACCCACACCACCGTGAACCAAACACCTGGAGCAGTGGGCAGCCATTTTATGCTGCGGCGCCGGGGAGCAGTTGGGTTCGGTGCCTTGCTCAAGGTTCTCACCTCAGTCGTGGTTTTGAGGGTGGAGGAGAGTGCTGGTTATTCATTCCCCCCACCTACAATCCCTGCCGGTACGAGACTCGAACCCACAACCTTTGGGTTACAAGTCCGACTCTCTCACCATTAGTCCCATCTGACTGCTAAGTAGTGATTGTGTTTTTCAGCAATAGTGTGCACCCTTAATTTACAGAGAAAAGAAGGTCCGGGAAAAATCTGTAGATGGAAAAAATCTCCATAAAAGTGCATTTTTCTTTTCTTTTTTTGTACTTGTTACTTTGCACTTTTTGTTAGAAAATGTTTGTTTACTATTTATTCAAGTTTTTTAAGGTATCTAATATTTTGATAATTTCCATGATCTAAATATTCTTAAAAATTTAAAGTTTGTTGTCATTTGGAAGTGTGTAGGCCTTCTTGCATTATTATGGTGTTACACATTATGATTATATATTCAGTGGCATAAAATGGTGTTCAAAATGACAATAATATCGCTTATCGCAATTATTTCTGGGGCAATATATCGCACAACAAAAAGTTGTTATCGTGACATGCCTACATGTATATTCTATTTTGTATTAGGTTTAACAAAATTGCAATTAATACAAAAATCGAACAAAAACTGGATGCTATTTAGGATTATGACACTAATAATTTCCAATCGACTTCTCACTGAAGGTTGTTTTGAGTATCTCATAAACAAGGCCAACAAGACATCAAAGAGTGTCAAACTGTCGCACAGCTCTAAAACCTTGTAATCTATTGCGTGTCTTTTTTAATTTATTAATTTAAAACAACCTAAACACTCATAATAACAAATGAGGACTTACCGCGAGACAGAGCAGAATCTTGATTAGAGGATTGAAACTAGGAGATTTAGGATTAAAACTTTCAACTTCGTTTTTTTGTCATTTCATCACAGACACACATAGAAAGATAACTTGTATAAAACAGCAGGATAATTAATCTGCTAATCTGTCAGTATTTTAATTTGAAAATCCGCGTGAAGCCGTTTTCCAGTCATTCGCGCCATCAGCTCTGAAAAGAACTTCCGCTTCACTTCTGTTTCTTTGGTGAAATGGGAGAAATTATTAAAATATATGACCGCCACCTACCGGACCGGGGAAGTGTAGTGTCAGAAATGAAAGAAATAGTTAAAGTCAACTAATATTTTTACTCTAGGTATTTTTGGAAGTGAGAGGAAAACATGTAATTCTTTTCCAAAGACTAACAGCGTTTTTTAAGCTGTTACCATAGTTACATATTCCTTCCAGCGGCGCGCGATTCGTAAGATGTTGTTCTTCTGAATCGAGTCTTTTCAGTTAATTGATTTAACTGGCTCACAAAACTGATTTCTTCACATGCAAAAATGCCTAGTATTATAAATAAATTGTAGTATTGTTAAATGTAAATTATATTTAGCTTCTAAACGGCGACGAGTCACGGCTCTAACTTGGAAAAATTGTCGAACAAAACGTAATAAAAAGTAGTAACGTATGTGTTTACATGTGGTGAGATTTTTAATACATTTTTTTTTTAACCAGTTCATCATTCATCGAGGGAACTTTCGTTCCTGTGTACTTTGTGTTTCACTCCGGGCTCAATATCTAGACACACTCTTCGCCAGCTGCTTTCTAACAGTGCGGACCGACGTGCACATTCATTTTCATCTTTGGCATGCTTTATTTTTCCCATCGGAAAGTCATATCAGCTCGTCTTTATTACAATATAGGATTTTAAGAAAAAATGGCCACCGTCGAGGAGCTGAAGCTGCGAATCCGTGAGTTAGAAAATGAACTAATTAAATCCAAACAGAAGCAAAGTGATGCTGAACATCATCTCAGACCAAAGATTGATCAAATGAGTGCTGAAGTCGTAGACTCAAATCCATACAGGTGAGCAATTTGACGCTGCTATGTTTATTTATTATCACTGAGTTGTTTTTGAACATATGGAAGGCTAAACCCATGCGAAAGTCACTTTAATGTTATATTTAATATCTCAAAGTCGTCTGATGGCACTCAAAAGGATGGGCATAGTTCAAGACTACGAGGTAAACATGTGTATTTATTATTTTTATGACACTTTTATATTGATAACTGCTTGCTCGTGTTGAGATGAGCACTATCCACCTGCTGCCATTCTCAGAAAATCCGCTCGTATGCTGTGGCAGTGGTGGGAGTTGGAGGAGTGGGGAGTGTCACTGCAGAAATGCTCACCAGATGTGGCATTGGTAAGGTAATGCACCTTTATCCTCATTCCTCAATATATAGATCTAGTAATATATAGGACTAATTAATCAAATATAAAGATGCACTGATTGGCCGGTCTATGGTGTGCATTGTTAATGTTTTTTTAGTTAAACTTGCTGCATTCTTGTATTGTGTGTTGCCGGTCGGAGTACAGGAGGGAAGCCAACAGCATAACCCCCCAGAGACATGCCTCGGCTCTGCAGTAACAGACTGTCATGCCTCTTTTTGCTGTGTCTGTGATTTCTTCCCCGCAGTTGCTGCTGTTTGACTATGATAAGGTGGAGTTGGCCAACATGAACCGGCTCTTCTTCCAGCCACATCAGGCAGGGCTCAGTAAAGTTGAGGCTGCTGAACACACTCTTAGGTAAGGGGGAGGTTAGTCGTCTTAACATATATAGCAAGGAATGGTCAGAGGTGACAGTCAAGAACTGTTTTATATATTTCAAAATTCTAATATATGAGATTCAAATAAATATATATTTGTTTACTTTCTATTCATCAAAGAATCCTGAAAAAGTTTCCAAATATTGAGCAGCACAAGCATTTTCAACATTACTAGTAATAAGAAGAAATGTTTCTTGAGCATCAAATCAGCATGAGATGTTTCTCGTCAAGTCTAAAAGAGATAAAAGCATGAATCATTATATCACTCTTTTAAAAAATTCTTAGAAAAATTGTATTTAACAACTAGGTTAATTTGCTTATGAAACTTATTTAATTTATTTTTCTTTAGTGGAAATCCACTTCATCTTTCTCTGTTTATATTTTATTTTAACAGACTGTGATGTGGATTAAAAATGAGAAATTAAAAGGTTATTTTACAGCATTTTAGTTGATATTTCCCATTTTAATTCTGTTTTCCTGCATAGGAACATTAATCCAGATGTTGCTTTTGAGACCCACAATTACAACATTACCACAATGGACAACTTCACGCATTTCATGAACCGCATTAGGTGATCACTCTTTTTTTTAGTGTCACAGTATGCTCAAAGTTTTCCTTCTCATTTTCAATATGGCTGTAATAAACAATCTTGCTTTTGTGTTTTCAGTCATGGAGGACTTGAGGAGGGGAAGCCTGTGGATATGGTCCTCAGTTGTGTTGATAACTTTGAGGCTCGGATGGCCATTAATACTGTGAGTTTTTGGCATTAAACTGTAAGAACTATATTTTTTTGTTCATTTTAATATATACAAATGTATGTTTATATATATATCTAATTTATTTTTGCTATATTTTGAAAATATTTAACTTTCATTCCTTTTTTTCACACAGTCACTGCAGTTTAGCAATTGCTTACATGTTTGTTTCTCTCTTATAGGCATGTAATGAGTTGGGTCAGATTTGGATGGAGTCAGGCGTCAGTGAGAATGCCGTTTCTGGACACATTCAGCTCATGATCCCTGGAGAAACTGCTTGTTTTGCTGTATGACACACTCATACTCCCAAAACACATACTATGTGTCTTGAATATGATTAATGATCTTAACCATTTCATATGGCTGTACCCTCTTCTATACTGTCTAGTTTCTGTGTCATAAACCATAAAACACTGCTTATTTCTGGCAAATGTCAGATGGGTTGGAAACAATGATCAGATCCAGTTGTGTGTGTGTGTGTGTGTGTGTGTGTGTCAGTGTGCACCTCCCCTCGTAGTGGCTGCCAATATCGATGAGAAGACGTTGAAAAGGGACGGGGTTTGTGCTGCCAGTCTGCCCACCACAATGGGAGTGGTCGCCGGGCTCCTTGTGCAGAATGTTCTGAAGTAAGACCTCATAATAATCTTGATGATTCAGCACAGACTTAAAACCATGCTGTTTTTTTTCATGTCTATAAAGCATACTGTATCATATTTGATATGCAAATTTCCAAGGTCTGTAACTCAACATGACCAACTTTACTGAAAAACCTTTTTGTACAGTCTACTACATGATTGATAGTTTATACTTCTTAGCAATTAAAAGGCCTTTTAGTATTTAATTCTAAAAACATCCCCTTTCAGGTTGTGGTACATGTCTTTTTGCTGCAAACTCTTAGTATACTTAAGAATAGCCTTTAAATTTTTAGTAATATTTCAAGACGGACACTTGGGTTTACTTGACAGATCCATACATAATTTAAGAAACAAAAATCATACGTTTCATATTGCATGGGTAGGGCGCCACATCCAGCAATTTTAGTATACATCCCAGTATGATTTATTCCAGTGTAACAAAAGGAAAAATATTAAGACTTGAAACATTTTAAATAAAGATAATTGTTTTAGTAAGTTCAAGTTTGAGGAGGATTCTCACAAAACTATATTTTCTGCAAGAATTTTTCAAGATTAATTAAAACTTTAAATTTTCATAATTCACAATTTATGTATACAGCGCAACAGCAAAAACTGTGAGGAAAAAATAAATGCCACATTTGTTTAGATAATTTTCTGTAACAAGTCAAGCTGCAATACCAAACATGACCACACACAGATGCCAACAGACCACTAAAAAACCCGGGGCCACAACCAGGGCCCTCCGTTTCAGAAAGGAGGGTTAAGTGAAAACTTGAGTATGTTAACCCTGAAATGAGGGAAACTCTGGGTTTTCCATTTCAGAATGGGAGGTTTGTCAAAGCCGAGAAAGAAGGGTAAGTCAAGCTCGTTTCTGAAAGAGAGGTAACTTATACTCAGAGTCAGTTACCGTGGTAACTTACTCTATGAACCTAACCTGGTCGGGAGCAGGTTTTCTTCGGTAAACCCAGAGTTTCTTACGGTCTCCTCCCCCTTTTTAAAGCATAAGCAATGTTTAAATACCTCATTCATTCATTCATTCATTCATGCTGTAAAAATGCTTTTCTTACTTAGTATTTCTGTCTTATTTCAAGTACAAATATCAAAAAATTCTTAAATCACGATGCATTTTCTATATAAGAAAAATTATATAGCCCAAGTTTATTCTTGTTTCCTGGGGGAAAACAGGTGCATTTAAGTGCATTTTACTTAAAACAAGAAAATTTAAATCCCCCATGGTGTAAGACAAATCATCTTAATGCAACTAACCAGATTATTTGTTTGATTCCCCCACTTGCCCCCCGTCAAACACCGACACTGTCACCGTGACAAAAAATTGCATGTCTTATTATACTGTAAATGAGGAGGCTGTATTAATTCGTAGAGAGTTATATTTTTTTTGTGCCATATCCCAATTTGCATATATTATATTGGTTGTTTCTATATCGGCGGTGGCAGAGCAATTGAATAAGGAGGAAGAGGCCCGCTGTATGCAGAGCGGTTAACCTGGGTGTGCCCTCACTGAACTTCACGCAATTGCATACATCTTGAGGTGACCTCTTTTTTGGGAAAATTAACCCAATAATTAGAATTTCCAGTGTGGTTGGATGCATTGATGATGCGCATATTCCCATCATCAATCAACTCATATGGCCTTCTGAAAATGAAACATGGAACGGAAGGATGCCATATGGAAGTGTAGTCTGAGATAATATGCTAGGCTGCAAACCCACCACCACAACGGTTACATAAATACAAATTATCACAAATTATTTGGTCATCCTTTCTTTCCCTAACAATACATAAGCAGTTATTCTTTTTTTATATTAAACTGTTGGATTTTAGTATTCTTTCTGTTCCAATACTTGGTATTATGTGGCCCATCTCCTCTCATCTGTTCTTCATTATTTTGGCGAGCCTTTCTTGGCTGTTGACTGAGTAAAGTCAATGTTATTTTCATACTCTAATTAAAAGAATGTAAAACCCGGTTTGGATTAGAGCATCTTTAATTATGTGAAAAGATAGACATACGTTAAAAGATTAGAGTACGTGGAATAAAGCTGGTCTTGCTGCACAACCCTGACTGAAATAGACACGGATTAAATGGATTTAATATATCAACTGTTTGTAAAATGTTTGTAAAAGGTCCTGTAGCCTACACCCTGACATTTTATGCTTAAGAAAAAAGAAAGAAAGAAAAAAAAAAGACGCGTCTTAACATTTACCAAACTGAGGTGAAAATGTTTTGTAAATATACTTAATTTTTAGCTGCTGTCACGGTCTTTTTTTTCTTCTGCCCATGGATACCATGAAAATGAATATTAGTTCAATAACCTACCGTTCCGTCAGTTTTCACCTCTGTTATTATAACAGTGATTAAGAATTAAACTTATGCATTGACTCCACGTCTTTTTGTCGGTGCTGTTGCCATGGTGAATCATAATTTCGGAGCTCAATTGATCATGACTTCTCATAGCCATGGTGCATGAGCTAAACTCAGAGTCAGTCTACTCAGAGTTGACTGAACTAACACAATTCAACTGTTCTGAAACCGAAAAAACAACGTCTTCGGATTTTCCCATCTCAGGTAATCAACTCGAGTTCAATTTTTATAAACCTCTCCGATTTGGTAGAACCACCTTATTGAACTGCCCCCAGCAGCCTTAACCTGACTGTATTTAATACATACAGATCCATTCAGAATTATTAAACAGAGCAAAACACAAATTCAAACTGTAAATACATTGTCCGAATGTGGCGATCTGACCACTCAACATGACCCGTGAAAGCTCCTCTTTCAGAGTGTGTTGAATGCCCATATGTATATAAACCACCACTAACCATTGAAACGTCTATAAAAACTACCTCCTTTCAGCAAGTGTCCATCATACAACACTGTTCCCTGCCTGCTACCATAAGCTGAAATCCCCTCATGCAAAGAGCGATTATGGGCAAAAAAAATCACAAATCTGATTATTTTGGGCGCATAATGTAATCAAACGAATTATTTAAACAACGATTATTATGGTGGCCATATGACACTTTAATATTATTGTTTCTTTGAAGATAGTGATACCTATCACATATATATTTCCTGTAAATAAAGGTTTGCTATTGCATCTAAATTGTAGAGACAAATTTGACAAAAGGTTATTAAGACATTGTAGTGTAATTTCAAACAAACAAACAAAAAGTCCTAAAAAAATCTAAAAATATTGAAAATAATTAAACTGTCAGTAATAAAAAAGCAACGGACAAATTACACTAGCTAAAAAGATACAAATTAAACAAACTGTGCCTTTAAAGGGGTCCTATTATGCTCTTTTACAAAGTCTTGATTTTGTTTTGGGGGTGTACTAGAACATGCTCTCGTGCTTGGTGGTTCGAAAAACGCATTATTTTTCACATAATTTACATTATTAAAATACGTTTCTCCCCAGGCTGGCACAAATGGCTTGATTAGTTCTGGGTTTGATGAAGGTCTGCCTTCCGAAAAACAGAATGTGTTGTGATTGGTTAGCTGTCCCAGTGCGTTGTGATTGGCGAACAGCTTAGACGGTGTTTCAGTACTGCCCCGCCTCTTGCTCCGTCTTTCAACAAAAGCTTTTGGCGAATCCGGCACTGTACTCCCTCATGTTGTGGAAGCTGTCCTCAGTAAAATGCGCAGCACACAATAGCAAATTGGGGTTATAATGCTCAGGAACAGAGTTAAAAAATCAATTGCAACCACTGTTTCCTGACATCATCCGCTTTCGGAAGCCCAAACAAAGACATTTGGGCACGGAGTTTTGAAAAAAACAGTGTTTCAGGCGGTCGGTCGCACACTGGACGAGAAGCGCAGCGTCGCGCCACATCTTTAAAATTCAAATACTTTATTGTCTATGAGTAGACACACCGGCGCGACTTTCGGCGTCTGTCCGCGGCGCCCAGCTACGTCGTGTTATACTTGTAAGAATTGTTCTAGACATGCCGAAAATTTGACGCTACAGCACAGCAGAAAACAAACACTGTAGTCCAAACGAGCCGTTTGTTGTAGTTCTTGAAAAGGGATTTTTAAACAACGAAATATCTTTCTTTGGAGTGGACTTTGAGATTTGTAGCATTCTAGATCTTTTTTATGCCCAAACATACAAACTACATACTGACTCAAATTAAAAAAGTGAAAAAGCATATCGACCACTTTAATGTTTTTTTTATGCAAGTCTCAAGCAGTTAACAGCCTACTACAGAAATGAATAATCAAATGTAAAATAAAACAGCATAGTCTTCACTGTAAGAATTCAACTTTTTTGTTTCTTATTAAAGCTACAAAAGTCCTTCACTCAAGAGCAGTGTGTGATTTTGAATTTGTCTTTTGTTTGATTAATATTAAGCGCACAGTCCCAGCAGGAAAATAGCCCGCTGTCACTTTAAGAGCCGTACGGATCCAATTTACCGTTACATGCGTATTTTCATTCTCAACTCTTTACATTAATTTATTACATAACCGACGAAGGTTTACGTGAATAATCACTAAGCGCAGCATTGACACATTTTTGTGTGTATTTGACCATTTAGGCATGCACCTTGAGCTAAAAGATGTCTTTACATGTCCGTGTTCTGTTCAGCGCAAGTTCTCTTTCACGCTTTTAAAAACATGACTACATATACTTACATAAATATTTCTTATTAATAGAGGTATGTTTGTTTCCACCAATCGCTGCACAAGTTAAGGTTATGTATGATGACAAAAGTTAGTACGTTAGTGCTAGCCCTCCGGAGCACATAGAGATAGCATTGCAGTTCGAAAAAAAATCTTTGTTTGGAAGTTTAGTAAAATATCCCATAAAGGGCAGAACTTGACGCCGATTGGACTAGAACAGTGAAAGCTAACGTAACACCGTGGTTGAATGTGACAGAAAAAAATATTTCTATTTGATTTCTGTCAAACAAAAATAACTAAATCAAAAGGGCAGCTATAAAGGGAAGCGGAACAACCTTTTGTTGGTTTTCCATTTACTTAAGAAGACCTGTCTGAGATCGATACCTAAAAAAAATATGAAATATAAAACAGAAACACGTTCTTTGAAAACTAAAATCTGAATGTTTATTTTACTGAAATTCTACTGACATGTGCATAATAATTTGGAAAACAGTGTATATGAGACATAAAAGCCTGACATGATACTAAAAAAAAACTATTTGTTATTAGAATATGTTGTCTAAAGGTTCAACTAAACGGTTCCATTTAGAAAAAGAATAATAATAATTTCAACAACTATTATTTCAGGCTTTACAGGGTTAAGATTACACCATAACCACACGCCTAACTGTGATGTATCCTATTTCAGTTTAGTTACACTGATTACTTTGTGTAGTGGATACTAAATGCTGTAGTATCATACAAATGCCATTAGATGGCAAAATAAAGCCATTTTTGTAACTTAACCAAATTGAACCATTCTAACTAACCCATGGTCATTTCAATTTCTCAGAGGTCTTGCCCTGTCAGTACTTCCAAAGGACTTTAAAACACAGAGCCTGGAATGAAATTGTCTGTGTTATAGGTATCTGTTGGGGTTTGGGACAGTGAGTTATTACCTGGGCTATAATGCCATGCAGGATTTCTTCCCGAGCATGGCAATGAAGGCCAACCCACAGTGTGACGACAGACACTGCAGACAACACCAGTCAGAGTACAAGGTGACTGAGATTTAATGATCCAACCATAAATATAATAATATTAAATATGAATTAGCTACAACATTTTAATTCTGAACCTTTTAATTTAATTTAAATTTATCATTCTGTTTAACTTTATATAAAATTTTTTGGTTCATTTTTTAAATTCATCACTGTTCACTGAACTCACGTGTTTTTTTTTTTTTTTTTTTTTTTTTTTTCTTTTTTTTTTAAGTTTACAAAATTCCAAAATATTAACAACTGTTTCTAAGCAAGTTATTTAATCATGGATGTACAAAAGGCACACTGTGACAACCAGTTAGTATTAATACTAACAGTATATGATGTGATATTTCTTCCTTACTCCAGAAAAAAGAAGTAGAGCAGCCAAAGCAGGAAGTGGTACAGGATGAAGAGGAAGTGGTGCATGAGGACAATGAATTGTGTTGGCTCCCCAACAGCCCGATTCCTCATTCATAAACAGAAATCTTTTTCAATGTTATGTAAGCTTGAACGTGATGTTGTTTCCTGCCATGCATTGAGCTTGTTTCAAGAGGGTGTCAGAGGCCAAAAAAAAAACAAGAGCTTCATGATGCATCGGACCGGTAACCGAGATCTGGCCAGAGGCATTACTGTAGCCACCTACTACACCATACCTGAGAAAGTAACGACCCCCTGATTGTCAACAAACACTTTGGTTGTATTCGGAGTTTCCCCTTTCTCCCCTGCTTTAAAAAAAAAAATTTGACAAGGGTAGGCAGTGGAAGTTGCATTTTATAAAGTGTAATGCTGTCAAACGATTAAATCGTGATTAATCACATCCAAAATAAAACTTTTTGTTTACATAATATATGAGTGTACTGTGTTTGTGTGATTATATATATTATCTCTATATATTATATATATATATATATAGATATAAATAAATACCACACACACATGCATGCATATGTTAAATAAGAAAAATTTAGTTTATACATTTAAAATATTTATAAATCATAGCAATTTATATGATATACATATAGCAACACGGAATTGTGGAAAATATTCTCAAAATATACAGGTGCACTCATAAATTAAATGTCGTGGGCAATTTCAATTTGTTTCAGTAATTCAAAACTCACAACTCAAATTGTGAAACTCGTGTATTAATAAATTCAATGCACACAGACTGAAGTAGTTTAAGTCTTTTTGGTTCTTTTAATTGTGATGATTTTGGCTCACATTTATCAAAAACCCACCAATTCGCTATCTCAATAAATTAGAATATGGTGACATGCAATCAGCTAATCAACTCAAAACACCTGCATAGGTTTCCTGAGCCTTCAAAATGGTCTCAGTTTGTTTCACTAGGCTACACAATCATGGAGATGACTGCTGTTCTGACAGTTGTCCAGAAGACAATCAGTGACACCATTCACAAGGAGTGTAAGCCACAAACATTAATTGCCAAAAGCTGGCTGTTCACAGAGTGCTGTACCAAGCATGTTAACAGAAGTTGAGTGGAAGAAAAAGTGTGGAGAAAAAGATGCCACCCACCGAGAAACTGCCCTCCTTGCTGCTGCTTGCCGCCTTATAGGATGTTTGAGTAACTTCACAGAATGGACTGAGGCTGGGTCAATGGGCATCAGAGCCACCACACATCAAGACGTTTCAAGGTATTTTGGGCTACAGACAGTTGTTGTCGTATTCCTCTTGTTAAGCCAATCCTGAACCACAGACAACGTCAGCGGCGTCTTTCCTGGGTTAAGGAGAAGAAAAACTGGACTGTTGTCCAGTTTTGTTGTCCAAAGTCCTCTTTTCAGATGAAAAAAATTAGCAAGTTTTGTATTTCATTTGGAAAAACCAAGGTCCTAGAGTCTGGAGGAAGGGGTGGAGAAGCTCATAGCCCAAGCTGCTCGAAGTCCAGTGTTAAGTTTCCACAGTAAGTGATGATTTGGGGTGCAATGTCATCTGCTGGTGTTTTGGGTCCGTTGTGTTTTTTGAAACCAACGTCACTGCACCCGTTTTACCAAGAAATTTTGGAGCACTTCATGTTTTCTTCTGCTGACCAGCTTTTTGAAGATTGCTGATTTCATTTTCCAGCAGGATTTGGCACCTTCCCACACTGCCAAAAGAACCAAAAGTTGGTTAAATGACCATGGGTGTTGGTGTGCTTGACTGGCCAGCAAACTCACTAGACCTGAACCCCATAGAGAATCTTGTCAAGAGGAAAATGAGAAACAAGAGACCAAAAAATGCAGATGAGCTGAAGGCCACTGTCAAAGAAACCTGGGCTTCCATACCACCTCAGCAGTGCCACAAACTGATCACCTCCATGCCACGCCGCATTGATGCAGTAGTTCATGCAAAAGGAGCCCCTACCAAGCATTGAGTACATGTATTTTATTGGTCTTATGATTATTCTAATTTGTTTGAGATAGTGAATTGGTGGGTTTTTTGTGAAATGTGAGCCAAAATCATCACAATTAAAAGAACCAAGGACTTAAACTACTTCAGTCTGTGTGCATTGAATTTATTTAATACACGAGTTTCACAATTTGAGTTGAATTACTGAAATAAATGAACTTTTCCACGACATTCTAATTTATTGAGATGCACCTGTAACTGTAATGTGTGTTATTTAATATATATACATAATAAATATACTCAGTACACACATATATTATGTACACAAAACTTTTATTTTGGATGTGATTATTCACGATTAATCATTTGACAGCACTATAAGATTTGATGCGATTTTTGGTTTGGGTTAGATGCTTATATGATCAATAACTCAAACATCCTGTGAAAACAAAATGCATTTACCTGCTAAATAATTAACACTAACATTCAAAATTTGGGGACAGTATTTTTTTTTAAAGAAATTAATACTTTTATTCACCAAGGATGCATTAAATTGATAAAAAAAGTGACAGTAAAGACATTTCTGTTTCAAATTTTTTATTTCAAATAAAAATGCTGTTGTTTTTGACTTATCGAATAAAGTTAAGAAGCACACACCTGTTTTCAACATTGATAAATGTTCTTGAGGCATGCAATTCCCCACATATTAAATTACTTCTGAGGATCCGTTACACTGAAGACTGGAGTATTGCCTGCTGAAAATTCAGCACTCAGGAATAAATTACATTTGAAATATATTAAAGGGGCTATGCGGTTGCTATAAAGAACATTATTTTGTGTGTTTGGTGTAATGAAATGTTTTTATGCAGTTTAAGGTTAAAAAAACATATTTTCCACATACTGTACATTACTGATTCTCCAATTTCCTCTATGCGCCCCGCCTTTCCGCGGAAATGCGTCATTTTACAAGCTCATCGGTCTGAATCCGACTGCGCGTCCGTCTGCTTGCGGCAACGCACATTTGACTACCCTGGGCCGGACTTCCGCTCGTCGACGGTGAAACCCGATCCGTGATCCACCACAGCGCGAAGGTGAGTATTTTCCTCAGCGCCATAATTTGATCACTCAGGCATAACCGCAGCGATCTCGTCCTCTTTTGGAAGGCCAACAAGTAGTTTTCATTCACTTTTCACAACAACAGAACAAAAGACAAACCACAACAATACCTTCAGGACATGGGTGCAGCAACAATACTACAGCGAGAATAAAAGTTACGCCTTCTTTCTTTCTTTCTTTGCGTGAACATTTGGGTGGCGTTATGCAAATCTTCGCAGATAGTGACGTAGACATGTGGGGGCGTGTTCGAACGAGCCGTTTTTGGTAGGCGTGGTTGACTCTTATTTTTTTTTATAAAGAATATCTCTTTGGATTTAGTCTTTGCAACTTTACTGATTTTCTTTATGCACCAAGAGCTTGTGACTCTCCAAAGAGAAAGGAAAATTTTTTTAATTGCATCATATGACCCCTTTAAATTAAAACCAACATTTTAAAATGTAATAATATTTGACAATATTAGTGTTTTTCCTATATTTTTGATAATAAATGAAGCCTTGGTAATCATTACCGTCTCTTGACTACCATGTATGTGTAATATTCCATGTGGTCTTTCTTTTTCCCAGGATGGAGCATCAGGGGAGACGGTGGAGGAAACAGATCAGAGTTTAGAAGAGCTGATGGCTCAGATGAGAAAGATGTAAGGGAACAACAAGCAAGAGGAAAATGACATCCTTGAACTCAGAAAAAACTCCCACAGACACTAAAGACAAACTCATTATTATTTAGTACTTATATACATGTAACATCTGAGGTCTCATACTAAATGAGTTTGGATTTAGTTTTTTTATTCTGTTTTTGCAGGCAGCGTGTAACACTCAAGATATACAGGTTTACTTCAACTGAAAGTCTTAATACTGCTGATCATTGATTTTCACAGTGTTAATGTTTCAGAGTTGTCATGGAATGGTTAACAGAACCAATCTGAAAGATTGTTTTTAAATAGCTGTTGTTACCAGCTATGTGACGGAAATGGATACGTCATCTAAATATGTTATTGTCATGTCTGATACTGAATGTAGTTGTAGACACCCAGCCAGATGTTATAAAGAACATCACACAAATATTTCAGATATCTCATCATTGGCCTGATTCTGACTGCTGTATTGAATGGTATAACATTGTAATAATGCAAATGAAAAAATAAATTTGTTGTTCCATTCCATATTGCTTTTCCTGCATTTAAACTAGTAGATCAATCTAAAGAAGCCTTAGTAATAGTTGTGAAATCTGTTTTCCTCTGCATGGAGTAAAAACCTCTACAACTGTTATTTTCATTCAATTATGCATTTATTGGTAGATAATACACAATATTTTGTGCATGGATCATGTGCATTAGAAGAATTTGGGTATAAAGTACACCTCTTTTGGCAGTGTATAAGAGTCCTGGCACAAATTGTATGACAACAATGTGATATAATACAAGCAATAATGGAAGTTTAGAGTAAATTATTAGCACGTTCTCCCAGAATCTAACAGTTCAAAGATGATTTTTCTACAAAAATGAGGCACATTACACTGATTCTGCTTTAGCACCTTTCCAAATAGTTTTTTAACACCCATAAGTATTTGCAGACATTCAGAAATTAAGAGTTTGGCATTTCCACTATTTTGCATCCATTTAGTATTTTATATTCCATCATTATACATGTCTCTCTAACTAAACAGGTAGCCATCAGAACCAGACACGTGCGATATGGCAAGGTATTTCACATTCACAATTCAAAATGTAAAAAAATAAAACAGCAGTACCATTTGCAAATAAAAAAATATGGGTTGTAATATGGATCTATCTTTTCAGATAAACAGTCATTGTATAAACTAAACTACATATATTCACACTGTCATTATGCTTTAGAAGAAGCATAATTATTGCACATGCTGTGTTCTGTACCATTTAAATGCTTCTCAAAAATGTGAGCCCTATACAATAAATAAAATATTGAATACAATAAATTCAGACATTTTATTACCTGTATCTTGATATCATGTTATAGTGTTTTGTATGGCTATGTACAACAGCTGTCCTTTAGTAATACTGTGCAATTTACAACAGTTTATGGTGTTATAAGGTTACTTTGCACGGCAGGAAGCAGGTCATAGACCAGAGGAAGAAGCTGAGACTCTGGACCACATATTTCACGTTTACAAGAAGGTATTTAGTCATTGTATTGCAATTCTCAAATGATGCGAACTTCCATTATGCTTGACTGTGTTTGTCTCGCCTTTGTGTTTGCATATGCTGAAGGCAGCAGTGATAGAAACCTGAAAAAATCTGCTGAAATTGGTCACACATCAGCTTTTCCGAAAAGTTTTTGTACCATGCAAGTGAAAAGTGCTTTAGGAGAAACGAATACTGACATTGTATAAAATACCAAGGTAATTATATTTCTTCCACCAACATTTCGAACTTAAACCAAGTCATTCGATTTGCATTCAAGTTTCTAATAAAAAAAAGTTTCTCATAGTGATAATTGGAGGAAAATAACTTTAATTTTCTATCAAGTAAATACATAGAGAAAATGTAAGTAATATTTTGCATTGCATGAACAATCATGCTTCATTACTATGAAGGCCTTTTGTCGTCTGAGAGAAGAAAAAAATGATAATTGCATCACTATTTCTTGCAGTTGCAACTTCACACTTCGTAACTGCGGCTTCATATCTTGATATGCAATATTTTTTTTGCTGTTGCTGCTACATATCTTATTTCGCAATTGTGATTTTATATAATTGTAACCCAAATTCACATTACAATGTTTTTTCAGCAAATTACTTCATATCTCATAGCAACATTTTTTATAGCAATTGTGACTTCTTATATCGTAATTGCAACTGCACATCTCGTAATTGCAATTTCTCCAAATTGCTACTATAGATCTTGTAACTGCAACTTCATATCTTCTAATTGCGACTTCATATCTCATGACTTTAGTGGTTTTTTTCACATAATTTCTCATAATTGCAACCGTATTTTTTGTAATTTAGACTATTTATTTCTATTATGACCTCTTATCTCGTAATTGTGACTTCATATCTCATTACTCAGTATCTCATGTACCTTTATATCTCCCAAATGTATTTAAACTTCTAACAGTCAAGTTTTTTTTTTACACTCTTAGGTGGCCTTCCATAAATAACACTATTCTGGTCATAGTGACTTTACTAAACACTACTACACCTAACAGTTTACCAGCAGTGCATTTGAAATGTCATTGGTATGCCGATGCATTGGAGTGCTGATTTTCATTGAAAATCACGGGTATAAAACACTTTCTCAGGTTTTGCCTTTTTGAGAGTCAGAGAGCACCTTCTATAAACCCAGTGGCAATGAGTGATGCATTAAAACACTTATGATTCATACTGTAAATTGCAGTAGGAATGAGAACCACGTTGGATTCCAATGTTTTCTTACCATGCATATTTTATTGCTCCATATAGACTTCAAGCACATGCATGAACACATCAAGTGTGGCCAATATGGCTTTATTAATAGAGGTAAGAGTTCACCTTGGTAAGTGTTGAGGGGTCAGGTGTCACCTTGAGGTGTGAGGGAGGGCGGGGCTTCGCAGGCTAAAGGTATCGCCGCTAGATGAGTGACGTGAGGGGGCCTTACCGCACACCAGAGATGGCTCTGCCTCTTTTATTTCCATTGCTCGCTTGTACAGTTCAGCAGCATTCTCAAAATCTCCCTCTTCGTAGCTGAGAAAGTAAGAACGTTTTTGCCATGTTGTTGCTATGAAGTTGGTAGGGTGTTCTGGATGGTCGCTACGCAGTTATTACTTGTCCAAGTTATAAAATTCTGGTTTCTAAATATGGTTAATTACTTTTCCTCTATCATTTACACATTTATTAAAAAACTATATTTACAAAATATACTAAAATGTGCCCAAGGAGCAGCATGTATAATCAAAACAGCAGGGGGCATAATACAGATCCTTGAGGCACTTCATATTTGACTGCTGTAAATATTTGTCTTTTTGCAAAGATTTCAGATGACGACATTTGTAAAGACTCCAAATTATGCCAACCGTAGATTAACATACAAAACTACCAAATCTTATCCTTACAATGTAATATTATCCTTACATTGTAATCATTATGAGCACAAGTTCTTAATTGCTGCCTAACACGTTTGTTGAATGTGCCGTGAATTTAATCTAAATCTAACGGGTACAGCTGAGTTAAGAAAATATGGCTAACCTGAGTACAGCCAGGTTTTTCAGAGTCTCTCCAACACGAGGGTGTAGTCGGCCGAGACTGTCCTCATATACCTTTAGAGTGTGCTCGTACAAAGGCAATGCATCACTGTGCTGCTTCTGCAACACAAACACACATCACATGAGTCACATCATCAGAGAGCGGACAGGAAAGTTTTACAATACAGCAGGTGGGAGAAGTCTCTCACCAGCTGGCAATAGAGCACTGCAAGATTAACCAAAGCAGTGGCAACACTGGGGTGTTTAGGCCCGAAGCTCTTCTCTCTGATTTCAAGAGCCAGTTCATATAGAGGAACTGCCTTTTTCAGCTTCCCCTATCATACACACAGACAGATTAAAAAGGGTCTCAGATTTGTTAATAATATTAAAAAGACAAAAGCACACAAAGACAAACATTGCAGAATGAATGTATGCATAATTGCCACTTGATTGCTACATGTTCTGCAGAGCTAGTGGGTTGTGACTCTTTCCTGTGGTTTCTCACCCTGCATTTGTAAAGCATGGCCAAGTGTTTGAGGGTATAGGCGAGAGAGGGATGATCTGGGGCGAGTGCTCGTTTACGGATGTCAAGTGCTCTTTCGTACAGCTCCTCGGCATTCTCATACTCTTTCCTTTCGCTGTGAAGCGCGGCTAGGTTGTTCAGAGACTGGGCGCAGTCGGGGTGATCTGGCCCCAGCACGCGCTGGCGCATCTCCAGGGAACGGGTCAAGAACATTTTTGCAGCACTAGGTTATAAATACCAACATGTTAAAATGCATATTATATAACTGCAAATGGAAAATGTGTATTATCAATAAAGAGCTGAAGTATAAGAACAGTTTACAACGAGTTGTCCATACAAAGTAAGTCTTTTCACAAATGATGGACAATCCTGTCAGAGTTCCTTATTTTTTTATAAAATTTTACATTTTAGGTGCCCATTGAGTGTAATACATGAAGAAAGACATTTAAACTATTTTCACGACAAGGGATGAAATGATTATATATGATTGGTTTAAACAAAACAGCAAGACAGGCTGAATGAAAATGCTAATTTACTGACAGTAGGTGGTGATTATTGAAAAAAAAATACTGGTTACCCCAGCTACCCCTGTACACAGCAGTGCAGAGCTCATAAACACCACCTTATTAGGCATTTGCATGAATCACATGACTGGCCTATTTCAATGCCATGGCTAATTTCGTATATATATATGCTGATATATATATATATCATTTCGTGATGATATATATATATATATATATATATCATCACATCTATAAACATGACTATTAAAGTCCTAGCAAGGCACAGTGCAGGTTTGATATATATGACACCATCTCAAACTTTGAGGAAGCCCTGCCTTGCAGAGAGGTCTGCAAGAGGAAATGCAAACACAAAGAAAAGGAGAGCAGCTCTAATATATCGAGGTCATTGATTGTGAGTAATCTGCACCCTGATGTGACCAAACAGGAGCTGTGTGCTCCCATTTGGCTCCATCTGTACACTAAAAATGTGCAGAGACAGAAGAACCAACCTGTCTCTCGGGTATGGTTATGTTACCTTTGAACATCACCATGATGAAGAAAATGCCCCAGTGGCTCTTAATTTTTTGGAGCTCATTGGAAAACCAATATACATCATGTGGGGCCAAGACATGATTGTTAAGGTGCTACTAAGTGGCAAAGAAAGCAACTCCCATGACAGGCATATAGAAGAAATAGACCCAGCTGAACCCAGTCACAGGGAAGAAGGGAATACTGTGCAAATACTGTGAAAAGTTTTTTTTTTTTCCACAACAGCTTTGAACAGCCTGGAAATATATCCAAAATATTCAGTAAAAATTAATTCAACAATACTCAAAATCTGCATTCATGACTGAAAATCTGCATTGCACAATTCCAAAATTTTCAGGATGTGTGGTATGTATGAAATGATGATTTACTCACTCCAGGTTGTTCTGCAGGTAATAAAGCACTCCAAGCTCATTTAGAGTCTTGGCACAATCTGCTGAGTCTTTGCCAAGAGTAAGTTCCTCTAACTGCAGTGCCCGCCGCTTCAAGAGAGCAAAACCATTCTAAAAAGAACACAAGCACATTCAGTATAAGATATACTGTTTTTCCCTCACTACTCTGAACTTCATTGAGTGGGACAAAAGGAGACACAAATGTGGCTAAAATTATTGTTTGGTCTTTCCTTACCATGTGGCCTTTCTGTCGTGCTGTCTTCTGTCTGATCTTGACTGATCTCTTTCTCAACTTCTCAGCCTGCTCATATCTAGATAAAACAAAACAAAACAAAAAACAGAATTAGCCCAGCCCTAACTTTAAATTAATAACATAATAAATCATAAAGAAAAGGTCTAAAGGTATCTTTTCCAAATCCTAGAAAGCTGCCTAGGATTTGTTTCCTAAAATGAAGGATGTCTGGTTGTAAAATTATGCTGCCATTTTGACTAAAACCAAAGGTAGCCAGAATGCACTGCAATTACAAAAAAATGGGGGTGAGTAAGTTTTATATATATATATATAAATTCAGCTTCACCATCACAGAAATAAATTACATTTTAAATATATTCAAATAGAAAACAAACATCTTAAATTCTTAAAATGTCTCACCCCAAACCCCAAAATAGAAAATGACCAATAAAATACAATTGTACATATTTAAAAATGAAACATTTAATCTAATATTTTGCGTGTTATGATTCTTATGCTTATTTGACTGTCAAGACGGTCAAAATTTCCAGATAGTTCCATGTTTACTAGTTTGCTGCATTATGTAGAGGGTTTTAGTTTAGTTCTTTGGGATGGGTTCTGCCTCAGAAGGCAGCTCATTAGGATTTGGAACAAAGCCTCTGTAATATCTGCATAATGGAGTATGAACTTTAAGAAAAATGTGCTGTACTTGTTTTGTTTCTGGTAGAGGAGCGAGAGTGAGTCTAGTTCTCTAGCGACAGTGCTGTGTTCAGGGCCGTAAGCGTTTTCACAAATCTCCATAGCTTGTTTGTACAACTGCTCTGCGTTTCCAAATTTCCTCCAATGAACGTAAACCCCTGCCAGCTGGTGCAAGGGACTGAGCCACACTTGGGTGGTCCGGATCCAGAGCCGTCTCACGGATCTCTAAGGAGCGCTGCAAGGGGGCCACCGCCTTAAATACAACACATTCACGTCATTTCCACACACTTTAAAATGGAATACAGGTGATCATCAGTCTTTCCGTCTGTATCACCTGGCTGAGCAGTCCCAGGTCTTTGAGGAAGCGGCCCAGTGTCTCGTACAGGTTGGCCAGTCGGCTCATGCTCTGCTCATTCTCACAGGTCTTCTCAAACTCTTTCAATGAGTCGAAATACTCTGTCGCCATTAAGCACTTATCCTTACCAATAAACTGACAGTATGTCAGCAGCTCAGAGAAATGACCCCTAAGAACACACATCAGCAGCAAGACGTTATTTTAGACAGCAGGAACGTATGAATGTACCTCTTGTACAGGTTCTGGGACACAAACAAGTTAAGCAAACTCATCTGGAGTTTACTTCGATCTTCCTGCTGCTGCAGTAACCACGGCAATTCATCAGCCACCCTCCACGTCACTCTGTCTTGCCTGAACCAACAAAAATGATTTAACAAAACAATCCAACATGGCAGCTATTTGTCGATAAATGCTTTGATCTTAGAGAATATCAGACATGTGATCAGCTAAGGACAAAATGGAAATACAAGAAGAAGAAGGATATATTACTACTACTAATATTTTACTTTATTATTAAATTGTAAAATATAAATACCGAAAATAATAAATATACTATTACAATAATACTCATTGTACTGCCTCCAAAACAAACAAAATAAAAGGAATTTGTGTGTAGCAGCATATTTACTGTAAACTGAACTAAACTGAGATACTGAAAACACCAGATCATGAGCTGCTCGTGTGAAAATGAACACAGTATTGCTTTACTCTGAAACATGTAGGAGCCAGAGAGTATCACCATTTCATCTACTCGCCAACACCAATTTTACTCGCATTTGGCGCTTGGCGAGTGTTAATTTTCACAGAGATGCTAAGGGTGTTCTGCCCACAGCCTTGAAATCACAGTAATTTTTTCCCCCTCAGATTTACACAATTCTCTTCCCAGGTCAGAAAAAAAAAACACAAAAATACATATAAATACAGAAAAATCTGCAATACGCTCAATAAGTTATTCTTACTTCAGCTGTTCACTGAAGAACCGAATGATTTTCTCACTGTGGGATCCACGACATTTGCCCCCATCCAGAAACTCTTGGTTGACCGCTTCACATGCCTGGAAATGATACATGGTTACACAAACCAGTTTCACTTTAATTTACCTCTGTTAATTCTCTGTCAATGAGATGTGAAAGTGAAATCTTCACCCAACAAAGTACCATATTTAGTTTCATCAAAAAGCATTAAAGTGTTAGTTCACCCCAAAATTAAAATTCTGTCATTAATTACTCACCCTCATGTCGTTCCAAACCCGTAAGACCTCCGTTCATGACCTTCGGAACACAAATTAAGATATTTTTGATGAAATCCGAGAGCTCTCTGACCCTCCATAGACAGTAACGCAACTGAAATGTTCCCAGACAGAAACATAGCAAGGACATCGGTAAAACAGTCCATGTGACATCAGTGGCTCAACTTCAATTTTGCGAAGCTACGCGAATACTTTTTGTGCACAAAGAAAACAAAAATTACGACTTTATTCAACAATTATTCTCCCCCAAGTTTCTTCCGCCATTTTGGAGAGTATCACAATGCATACGCACAATTTACCCTGTGTAAACAATGCTGATTACGCCGATTACGTTCATTCGCGCGCTTTCCCCCCTAACATAAATGCCGATTACGTTCTTGGGTACTCTCAAAAATGGCAGAAGACGTAACTTGGGGGAGAAGAGTTATTAAATAAATTATGTTATTTTTGTTTTCTTTGCGCACAAAAAGTATTCTAGTAGCTTCGCAAAATTGAAGTTGAACCACTGATGTCACATGGACTGTTTTACCGATGTCCTTGCTACCTTTTCTGGGAACATTTCAGTTGCGTTGCTGTCTATGGAGGGTCAGAGAGCTCCCAGATTCCATCAAAAATATCTTAATTTGTGTTCCGAAGATGAACAAAGGTCTTACGGGTTTTGAACGACATGAGAGTGAGTAATTAATGGGTAATTTTCATTTTGGGGTGAACTAACCCTTTAAGGGACATTTTGCCAAATATAACTTCAAAGGTACAGCTAGGTCAGAGACATACACACCTGTGGGTGCTGAAAGCGAATGAGGCCACAGGCGTAGGTAATGATGAGGAGTCTCTCCAGATTGTGGAGCAGTGAGGTGAGAGCAGGAAAACTCAGGTCTGGGAACAGCTCCAAAGCCTCCGATTCACTAATGCCGTTGTGACTGGCACATACCAAGCACAATAACTGCACAAGGAGAAATACAAATAAATAAGTTAAACTGTGTACTTTAGTGTTTTTTTTAGTGATACTCTTCTTCGAATAGGTAACTTTGGACAGGTGACCTCTTTCATGATGTGTTTTTCCTGATCTGTGCTGAGTGAGTCAAGCGCCGACTTCAGGCCCAGTCTGTATAGCGATACTGTATCTTGACACAACGCACACTGCTGTAGAGTCCTCTCCAACGTCCAGGAAGATCTAGAGCTGACAGATTAAACATACAAATCTTATTTTCCCGTACAAACAGACAAAGTGTGTGCTAAAGAGACAAAAATTGGGCTGGAATTTGGCTGTTTTAAGATTACTGTAGGCCAAAAACCATCCCCGCCTTGTCACTTAACAGAATTGTTACAAAATTCTTTTTTTTTGTTATATTATAAACACTGTCTAATAATATATATATATATTTTGATTTTTTTTTTTTACAACTAATATACTAATCTATTACCTATTTATTTTTGTAAATATTGTACATTAAAGTTTCAATTATTAACCAAGCCTTCATCGCTTTACGCCCTAAATGGTCCATTTTCCAAATGAACTGATAGCTTTGTCACTTTGGAAAATGCACATTCTACAATATATTCAGTGGTGGCCAAAATTGTTAGAACACCTGAAAGATCTGAAAATATTTACCTTTTTTGCTTCCAAAACATGATTTAATTTCATAATGTTCATGAAACACGCAGATGGTTGCTCTGAGCACAAAAATATCAGATAAAGTGAGTCGTACTGTTTTATTTAGACTTTTTGTTATTTGGTATGTCCACCTTTTGCAGCAATGCAGCATATCGCTCTGGCATAGTGTCAATATATTTCCTGAGAACTTCAACACTAATGTTATCCCATGCCTTCTGCAACTCAAGCCAAAGGCTTTCCTTTGAATGTATAATAGATCTGTCCAGTTTATTTTCCAACTCGCCCCAAATTGGTTCGATGGGGTTGAGGTCCGGATTTTGAGGGGGCCAGTCCATCATTTTCAATGTTCCAGCAGATTCCTTCCATCTGGCAATAGTTTGTTTTATGGGTATTGTAATGGCCAATTCAACAAAAACAACTGAAATCTCTTAAATATGCCAAGTGTTCTAACAATTTTGGCCACCACTATATATATATATATCACACGCTCTCACACCACACATGCACACAGAACTATAAATACAAACAAGGAATATTAATAGACACAGACCCACAAACACACAATCTACTCACTCACACATCTACTTACTGTGTAATAAGTCTTGCCAGTAGTGAGATATAGAGCGCATTGCATGTTGCAGCTGAACGGCAATGTCTCTCCAACTTCTTTTCCTGTTTGCAAGCAATACAGACGATACTCAAATATATACATAAACAAATATTATGAACAAAGACTGACAAGGATGTTTACCTGATCTTTGGCGAGTTTGATATCGCTGTTCACGCACTCTGTGCTGATAAGACTCTTCACCTCTCTGGGATTGAGTGGGTCCAGGTGCAGCGTGGGCCACAATCTAAATAGCATAATATGTTTTGTGCTTGTCTACCTGTGTATAATATTACATTAAACGCATAATATCTGAACTGAAATGAGCTATAATGTGTGTTTGTGCATCACAAACCTCCATGCCTGTGGGCAGGTCTCCACATTAACTGACACCAGGACTCTCACATTAGCAGGAAGAGGATCAATCAGCCACTTCATGTGCCGCTCAGCATTCTGGGGAATACAAAAATAACAAACTGATCATGCTGAAGAATATATAATTAATAATGCTGATAGTATAAAATAAAGCTGATATTTATTTTATACTATAGTTTAAAACTGATTTATGGTTGATAAGTGTTAAAATGTTACACTATTTTCTGTATCATTTTGTCAAAATAAACTAAAAGAAAATTAAAATAAATCATTTTAAATGCTAAAGTGAATTTAGGCATCTCAACATTATAATGTACATTATGACAAATGGATATTTATTTTGAGATCTGATTACATGTCATTTAAAGCTACATTTAACTGTGTGTATGTGTGTGTGTGTGTACACACAGACAAACAAATATCTAGTCACTAACAAATATCTCTTATTTAATTTATTCCTAATGAAAGATTATAAAAATACCCTTTCCATATAGAAAAAGGCTGAACATTTCTGCTGAAATTATAGAAATTTTAGCATTATGTAAACAGTTACTATTAACTCCCACAACTAAATGTGGGTGTTTAGTTGTGTCTTCACCAACATCGTTAAACATGAGCACAGACAAACATAACACAGTTCAATGAGGAAGATTATTTGAGGAAGTGTTACCTGTATTTGGTCAATGGAGTCAATGATGATTATGATGTTGCTGTGGTGACGCGCAGACAGCCGCTCTAGCCAGCGTGGGAACTCTTCGAGGATCTTACAAGGGTCCATCGAGAGGCCGGAAATAGACCAGAAATGCTGGAGCAGCTATAAGGACGATTGGGAAAGGGAACTTGTTCAGAGGAAAGTTTTAGGTTCAATTAACTATGCTTGAATTGTGTCTATAAAACCTTTTAAGTAACCTTTATGTAACCTTCTTATTACCGGTAAGATACTATTCACACATCAGTACCAAAATACCGGTAAACTCTGTGATGTCAATCATCAGAAATTAGGGTCGGTAGGGTCTTGAGTGCAGACGTCCGATTGGCACGTGTTTACATAGAAAAAGCAGTGATGCATACTGTAAACAGTAGGATTTATGATTGGCCTAAAGCAGATTTCGTACAGTAGAGTGTTCTGCTCTAATATGTGCTTCTTACCGGTAATCCTGTTCTCTGTTCACACATAGCATGATACTGGTAATTTACTGGTAATGTTACAATTTCTCATACCTGAAAATGTACCAATAAAGGCTGTATGTGTAAAGGAGCTTATGACGTGTGGGGGCAACAGTTCATCTAGAGTTCAGGATGTCTAGATCTAATGCTTGTGATGCCGATGATGCAACCAGGCCAGGTCATATCTGTAGTATAAGAGTGACAACATTCGTGATAAAAGGTTACCAAGTGCTGCTTTATAGTTAAAGGATCACTGTAAAAATTAACGGATGTATGTGTAGAAGACCTCCTGAATCTATAATTATACAAGTTCTTTCACTGTTTTGGGCTTTTTGCGTAACAGCTGAATAACAATTTTTTTAACCCTGGATAAAGGCTACTTCAAACATAGGGTTAAATGGGGTCCAGAGACCCCAATGGGGGTGCAAGTTTTTTTAGGGAGGCTAGGTTTTTCTAGGGTTCTAGGATGTTTTCTGCATAAAATATAAGGGAGGAATTTTGTTTTTATATGAATTATTATGTATTTTTAGGGCTGTTAAGATTAGCTGTAAAACCACACTGAACTCATATTTATTGTTAAAAATAAACAAATAAATTTATATTTAACAAACTTATACATCTAAGATTTCTCTAATAGTGAATAAAAACATTTCTTACAAAATCTGTATTTAACATTATTTTTGAAATAATTTTGCTTTGGCCTCCACACAATAACAATATAAAAATCAATTATTTAATATTGCAGACAGCATGTTGTCTTTAAAATACAATACTGTTAAAAAGTTTAGTGTCAGTAAGATTTCATTTCTTAGTTTTCAAAATAAATTAATACTTTGATTCAAAAAAAGAACACACAAGCTGATTAAAATTAACAATAAAATATTTTAAAACATTTTAAAATATGTTAAAATAGAATTTTTTTTAGAATTGTAATACTATTTCACAATATCAATGTTCTTATTGTACTTGTGATCAAATAAATGCAGCCTGGGGGATACTTTTAAGGACAACATGTGAAATGGCGAAAATGATGCAAACCCCCCCCCATTTAAAGGGGTCATATGATGCGATTAAAATTTTTTCCTTTCTCTTTGGAGTGTTACAAGCTCTTGGTGCATAAAGAAGATCTGTAAAGTTGCAAAGACTAAAGTCTCAAATCTAAAGAGATATTCTTTATAAAAGTAAGAGTCAGCCACGCCTACCTAAAAAACGGCTCGTTCTAACACGCCCCACATATCTACGTCACTATGTTGGAAGATTTGCATAACGCCGCCCAAATGGTTCACGCAAAGAAAGAAGGCGTACTTTTTTACACTGTAGTTAGTATGTTGCTGCCACCACGTCTGTGAAGGATGTGTGGTTGTTCTTCTGTGTTTAGTTGTGAAAGCGAAATAATTTGTTGGCTTCCATAAAAGAGGACGTACCGCTTCATCATGCCTAGAGCTGACAGGATGGTCACTGAGGGATACGTCAACAGTGCTGTGGATCGCAGGATACGGCTTTCCACGCGTACGAAGCCGGGGTTGTCACATGTGCTTGCGATCCTTCGCCGGATCCGCGGCTGCGCGTTCTCAACCCAGACGCCTCTGCTCACTCTAAGCGGGCTTACGCTAGGCCGTGTGTTTTGTTGTGAAAGGCGAAACTACTTTGTTTGGTCTTCCAAAGAGGACACGACTACAAATCAGTGGTAAGTTGTATTGACAACACTGTTCCAGAACAGTTTAACCCAAATGTCCAGATGTGTGCAGCACATTTTATGGAGGACTGTTTACTGATCCTGGGAGAGTAACGTTAGACTACAATGCCGGCAGTTCTGACTCACATAAGTAAGTTTTAATTTAAAGGATCGCGTAGTCGTGATGATTCCACAACGCGAGTTTTGCGGCAGGGGGTAGCACTGTGGTTTGTAATTCCTCTGATAACAAATGCAGACACAGGTTTTATGTGTACGAGGGCGATGCAAAGCCCACTCCCACTGCCCGTTATCGGAAGACCCGAAAAGACAGTATGAGTCATTATAATCAGTAATTGTTGTCCCCACTGGATACAACAAATGCCTCATTTGTAATGGGTTTTAACGTTTTTGTCTCGTCGCTCCGGCCGGGACACGGCATCAACAGTATGTGAGGGGCATAACATTTCCGTCTCACGCTTGAGGTATTCGGCCAATCACAACGCACTGGATAGCTGGCCAATCACAGCACACCTCGCTTTTTCAGACCGATGAGCTTTGTAAAAATCTACGCGTTTCAGAAAGGCGGGGCATAGAGGAGAAACAATAATGTACAGTATGTGGAAAAAATACCCCGGGTTTTTTAAACTTTAAACCGCATAAACACATTTCATTACACCAAATACACAAAATAATGTTCTTTTTAGCAGCATCATATGACCCCTTTAACTGAAGGGTTTCAGAAGACTTAAGACAGACAGAACTGGCAATATTTTCACAGACAGACAAGCTTGTATATGTGCATTTAAGAATGTTAACCCAAATATACAGTGAGAATCTTGAAACTCAACCACCCAAGACAAAGTATAAACAGTGTAAAGCAAGACAACCCAGGATTATGGTAACATTACGGTTAAATCTGACAATGTTATAGCAATTTCCAGTTTGAGAAGCCCTATACAGTGCAGGCTGCATGTAATAAAGCACTAGTTTTAACATAACTGATTCTGGTCTCTGCCTCTGTTCTTTTCACAGTTTAAGGAGCTTAATAGAGTGAAATGTGTGTGTGTATCTGTGTCTGACCTTCACTGTGAGGCGCTTAATGATGAGCACTGGATCTGTGCTGGTAGAGAGAGGATGTCCCGTGAAGTGATACAGGATGAGGGTGTTGGGAGAGTGTTTCTGCTGTAACTCTATCCTGCAGAGAAATGACATATTGTTTAGTGTGAAAATTGACATATATTATTATTGTGCAAAAATACCTAATATTTAGAGTTAAGATGAAACAACCATTTAGCAAGCAGAAGTGATTTGCCCGATCCAGGTGCACCAGATACCAGCAGTGGTGGGGTGGGTGGAGGGGCGGCTACCATGTCATTGAGTCGGTCGACATACTAAATAAAGAACCAATACAGCACTGAGCTCAGTGAATTTACACATTTCCTGCCATTCGTATAAAGCTTATTCAAGATTTGTTTACTCAAGATTTGTTTACTCTAATAATAATTTTGGCAATCAATGTATGTGTAGTACTTTCAGCTGTTGTCAAATACACAGAATTACACAGATTTCCCCCCCCAGATTTCTTGTGGACCTACTCATTAATTAAAATGCTTGGTTCATAATGAACAATACAGAAAATTATAACAGAGCCATCATGCCTTCTGGAAGCTGAATCTGGAAGCTGAGCTGCAAGCCTGCTGGAATGCCTCAATTTGCTCCTGCTCATCATGAAGATCCCACAGCACGTCACCAGAGTCTTCCTCTTCTCTCTCCTCCACCGCTCCACTCTCTTCTAACTCCAAACCCAACAACTCCTGAAGAAAGAGTTGCCCCGTGTATCATCAGTCTTTCTGTTTAACATCATGCATCTCCTCAAGAAAATAGGTTCCCATTCAGTCAGTCACGTTCAACGTTACGTCAGTGACTGACGAATTGTGATCCGCGAGAGCACAATCACCTTCGAGGTGTAACTAAACAAGCACAAGACAGTTGGCGTGCGTGCTTCGACACGTCGCACCCGCCCGCAGCGCGGGTATAAAAGAGGAGCGCTGTGCAAACGCACATCAGCTTTTCGTGAGGAGCCGGCTTTAAGGCGATCTTCGCGAGTGTTCGAGAAAAGCTGGCGTTGGTGTGACGGGTTCAGCGGGAGTTGCCATCCAGGCTGTCTGCAAACCTCAGCGGGCGACAGATGCTTCATTGCGGTCTGCGGCCGATCCTCCCCTGGGCGCTTCAGCACTCCACTAAGAGTTGTTTTTTTCACATTTCTAAAAGAGCTATTTCTAAAAGAGGTTCACGAGCGACGGGCGTCTTTTTAAAAATTGTTTTCCCGCTCGTGCGTTTCTGGATGTGGTATTTTCCTGCCTCCATCTGACGGTCATGATCACTGCCTCTCGTGCTTGGGCTAACAGCACGCTGAAGCAGCGCTCATGGACAAGTCATGTTTTCAGTGCAGGAACATGACCATCGCGACATTGCGGCCCAGATACCTCCTCATTAAACGGGGGGGTATCCCCTTTGCCATGCCCCGCTCTAGCTCCTCCGGTCGGAGGGCTACTTTGGTTCATGGTCAGGGAGACCTGAGGATTACAGTGAGAGCTTCCCGTCGAGTACGTCTCCGCGGGCCTTTCATTCCTCAAGCATGTCGCACCACCCGGTGTTTCCGGACAAGTGTGCTGGGTCCTCGGACAGGGCGGGTCCAGCATCTTGTGCGGGGCACAGGCAGAGGACAGGATGTCGGTCGCTGCATCAGAGGGCGAGCTAGGCTCTGGAGATGAGGATTCGGCTGCGCTGCCACCGTCAGGTAGAGTGGCGTTGACCGAGTCAGATCCAGAGCTGACCGCTATGCTTCCCCGGGCCGCTGAGAGCGTCGGGCTGCACCGGAGGCCTCCGCCTTCTCCCGAACGCACGAGGCTGGATGATTGGTTCCTGGGGAAGCAGGCCGGGCGTCGGCAGCCGCCTCAGGTTCCACTCTTCCCGGAAGTGCATGAGGAGGTTAAGTCTTGGAAGGCACCTTTTTCTGCCCGAAACAGACTTGGTGCCTCCTCCGTCCTCACCACCTCGACGGGGGGGGCGGCCCAAGGGTATGTGGAAATCCCTCCGGTCGAGCGAGCGATTGCCATGCAGCTCTGCCCGCAAAACGCAGCCGCCTGGAGGGGTAGTCCACGCCTTCCATCCAGGGCCTGAAAGTTCTCGTCCGCTCTGACAGCTAAGGCTTACAGCGCTGCTGGACAGACCGCTTCCGCCCTGCACACCATGGCCATCCTGCAAGTCCACCAGGCCAAAGCGTTAAAGCAGTTGCACGAGGGTAGTGCTGACTCAGGTGTGCTGCAGGAACTGCGCACCGCGACGGACCTCGCGCTCAGGGCGACGAAGGTCACGGCGCGGGCCCTGGGTCAGACAATGTCCACATTGGTGGTCCAGGAGCGCCACCTATGGCTGACCTGGCGGATATGAGGGAGACCGACAAGCATTGCTTCCTGGACTCCCCGATCTCCCAGGCCGGGCTATTCGGCGCGCGGGGGAGGGCTCTGCCCAACAGTTATCCGCCGCACAGAAGCAGACGGAGGCAATTAAGCACATCCTGCCCCGGCGGCCTGCTGCTGTCCGCACCCCAAAGCGGCTGCAGCCTGCTGTAGCTCATCGCCAGGCGGCGCACTCCTCTGCGAGCCTCCACCTCCGCTCAGGCGACAGCCTCAACGGCAGCCTTCTCAATGCAGCAGCGTGGAAGCTGGCGCGGGAAACGGCGACGACTCCGCCCTGCCAAGCCCGTGAAGCGTTCAAAGCAGGCGGCTGTCCGAGAAGGCCCGACCGGAGCCCTTGGATCCGCCTTTCAGGAGATGGTGACCGCACCCATCCTTCCCCCGGAGGAGGGCCGGGTGGAGAATCCTATGTTCCAGTTTGTTTCTGTTCCGCCACTGGCTACCCAGCCAGTGGTACCCAAAACATCAAAAAAAGAGCAGCTTCCTTTTTCTACGGGTCCCAAGAGGGTGAGGATGGCGGTGCACCAGACCCAGTCTCCACACGGCCGTCCCACTCTCCTTTCTCCTATGGGCAGCAGGGTCCGGTTCAAGGATGCCATGCCTCCTCACAAGCCCCCTGCCCAGCAGTGGAGACAGGTAAGTGACGCGCCGCACACTCAGACCCCACCCTTGGACGCACGGAAGCCTCCCGGGTTGGGTCCCTGTGTTCCACTTCGCTGCCCCACGGCGGGTACTTCGGGGTCTCCCTGGTCCCCTGTTCTGTCGCGGGGGGCCTGGTATTAGCGCTCCCCAGGCAGTCCGTGGCTCCTGAGAACCATCAGACCGCTTTAAAAAAAAAAAACGATTTCAATTCGGCCCGGCGCCCTCCCAAGTTCAGGGGCATTCGGTTCACCTCTGTGCGGACAAGGATGCTCCTGTCTTGCGTACAGAGATCGCGGTCCTGCTAGCGAAGGAAGCGATACAGCCGGTCCCTCCAGCCGAAATGAGGTCGGGCTTCTACAGCCCATACTTCATAGTACCCAAGAAAGGCGGTGGGTTACGACCGATCTTGGACCTGCGCGTACTGAACCGGGCCTTCACAAGCTCCCGTTCAGGATGTTGACGCAGAAAAGCATCTTTCAATGCGTCCGTCCTTTCGGTTGGTTTGCAGCGGTCGACCTCAAGGAAGCGTACTTTCATGTCTCGATTCTCCCACGACACAGACCGTTTCTCCGCTTTGCGTCCGAAGGGTGAGCATATCAGTACAAGGTCCTCCCCTTCGGGCAATCCCTGTCGCCTCGTGTCTTCACCAAAGTCATGGAGGCAGCCCTCGTTCAGTTGAGGGAAAGAGGCATTCGCATTCTCAACTACCTCGACGATGCTCTACTGGGCCCAGTCCTGAGCCCAGTTGTGCGAACACAGGGACTTGGTGCTCCGGCACCTCAGCCAGTTGGGTCTTCTGTTCAACTGGGAAAAGAGCAAACTCTCTCAGGTGCAGAGGATCTCTTTTCTCGGCAAGGAGCTGGACTCGGTCAACCTCTCAGCACGTCTCTCAGTAGAGCGTGCGCAGTCGATGCTGAACTGCCTGGTGTCCTTCCAGTGCAAGACGGCGGTTCAACTGAGACAATTTCAGAGGCTCCTGGGGAATATGGCATCCGCAGCCGATGTCACGCCGCTCGGGTTGCTCATATGAGGACCGCTTCAGCATTGGCTTCACGACCGGGTCCCGAGATGGGCATGGCGACACGGCACTTACCGGGTTTCTGTTACCCCGTTCTGCCGTCAGACCCTCAGCCCATGGACAGATCTTGCCTTTCTTGGACAGGAGTATCCCTTGGGCAAGTATCCAGGCATGTTGTTGTGTCAACAGATGCCTCCGCCAGAGGCTGGGGTGCCATGTGCAGTGGGAATGCAGCTGCGGGGCTCTGGTCGGGGCCCCGACTACAGTGGCATATCAACTGCCTCGAGATGCAAGCAGTATGGCTGGCTCTGCGCAACTTCAAATCGCTGCTACACGACAAGCACATACTGGTCCGTACGGACAGCACTGCGACCGGTGCGTACATCAACCACCAGGGCGGTCTACGCTCCCGTCGCATGTCGCAACTCGCCCGCCATCTCCTCCTCTGGAGTCAGAAGCATCTGAGGTCGCTTCGCGCCGTTCACATCCCAGGCGAGCTCAATCGTGCAGCCGACGAGCTCTCACGTCAGCCCGCCCTTCCGGGAGGAAGGGACTCCACCAGAGACATGTCCAGCTGAATTTGGAGACGCTTTTGGGACGCTCAGGTAGACCTGTTTGCCACCCCGGACACGTCCCATTGCCAGTTGCTTTACTCCCTGGCCGAGGGTCCCCTCGGCAAGGACGCACTGGCGTGCAGCTGGCCTCGGGCCTACGCAAATATGCGTTTCCCCCAGTGAGCCTTCTCGCGCAGACACTGTGCAAGGTCAGGGAGGACGAGGAGCAGGTCCTCTTGGTAGCGCCATACTGGCCCAGTCGGACTTGGTTCCCCCGAACTTATGCTCCTCGCGACAGCCCCTCCTTGGCGAATTCCTATGAGGAGGGATCTCCTTTCTCAGAGAGGGGGCACCATCTGGCACCCGCGTCCAGACTTGTGGATTCTCCACTTGTGGTCCCTGGACGGGACACAGAGGTTCTAAGTGGGCTACCTCCAGCGGTAGTAAACACCAGCGCTTCAGCTAGAGCCCGTCTACCAGACACGCTTACAGGCTGATGTGGAACCTGTTCGTTGGTTGGTGCTCTTCCCGCCTGGAAGACACCCGTAGATGCCCGATCGCAGACGTGCTTTCTTTCCTGCAGGATGGCTTAGAGCGAAGGCTGTCTCCCTCCACCCTCAAAGTGTATGTTGCCGCCATTGCCGCACATCATGAGGCAGTAGACAGTAAGTCTCTGGGGAAGCACGACTCGGTCATCAGGTTTCTCAGAGGGGCAAGGAGGCTGAATCCTCCGCGCCCTCACCTGTTACCCTCTTGGGATCTCCCCTCGGTCCTCATGGCCCTGAAGGAGGAGCCCTTCGAGCCTCTGCAGTCAGTAGAGCTTAAGGTTCTGTCATTAAAGACAGCGCCCCTCACCGCTTTGGCCTCGGTCAAGAGTGTAGGGGACCTGCAGGCATTCTCGGTAGACGATTCGTGCCTAGAATTCGGAAACGGGTAACTCTCACATTGTCCTGAGAACCCGGCCTGGATATGTGCCCAAAGTTGCCACCACGCCTTTCAGGGATCAGGTGGTGAACTTGCAAGAGCTGCCCCGGGAGGAGGCAGACCCAGACATCGCTCTGCTCTGTCCCGTTCGCGCTCTGCGCATTACGTGGGACCGTACCCGGAGCTTCAGGACCTCAGACCAGCTCTTTTTCTGCTTCGGAGAAGAGAAGAAGGGAAAGGCTGTCTCCAAACAAAGACTTGCCAACTGGTTAGTGGAGGCTATAGTCTTAACTTACCAGGCCCAACGGTTACCATGCCCATTCGGAGTGAGAGCTCACTCTACGAGAAAAGTGGCATCTTCTTGGGCATTGGCGCAAGGCGCCTCGATAGCAGACATCTGTAGAACTGCCAGCTGGGCGACTCCTAACACTTTTGCGAGATTCTATAATCTCCGTGTAAAGCCCGTGTCCTCTCGTGTACAGGCCTCAGGTAGGCAGTAACACCGGACATGCTCGGTGTCGATCACGCTTGCTGCCCCATTCCCCTCTACGGACCGGATACGTGCGCTTTTGTGCTCCTCAATCAGTTCCCCATGGCGAACCCTGGTGGAGTTCCTCCCGCACCCTCGGCGGTCAGGCGTGGCGGAGCGCCAGACGCCAGGCTCAGCACTCGTGTGCATGCCCAAGGTCAGTCCTTGTGCTGGGCTAGGTGCCAGTGTGTAGTGATTCCCCCTTCGGGTGAACCCACATGTGTATTCTTCCACGGTACAACTCCCCTCACGGTAAGCCCGTGTCTTCCCCTGGCAGTCGTTCGCTGCCATCTCTGCAGTGTAGTGATCTCAACCCAGGTGGGTTGAGTCTACCGCAGAAACTTCCATATGTAGTACTGCCCTGGGCCAGTCCATATGTGTAATTCCACATGATACCTCCTATGTGCGGGATGTGGCTTCCGTAGCGTCCCAACTGGGTACGCTTTCCCAGTGTTATCCAATGCACCACTGTATGGAACAGCAGTGGCGGACACCTCTGCCTAGCCGCTGTCCTATCTTCCGCCCCAGCTGGTGTGGGGGGACTTGCCGGCTTCCGCAGGGCACTGGAGGGGGTCAGCAATAGTGGCGTTTACCATACGCATCCCAATTCGTCAGTCACGACTGACAATGTAGAACGTGACTTACTGAAAGGGAACATCTAGGTTACTTGTGTAACCATCGTTCCCTGAAGGAGGGAACGGAGACGTTACGTTCCGTTGCCACAGTTGCTGTACCACCGCTGTACGGCCGGGGCACGTAGTCTCGGCTCCTCAGCGAAAAACTGATGTGCGTTTGCACGCGCTCTCCTTTTATACCCGCGCTGCGGGGCGGGGTGCGCGTGGCGAAGCACGCACGCCAACTGTCATTGGCTTGTTTAGTTAACACTCGAAGGTGATTGGGCTCTCGGGCGAGATCCCAATTCGTCAATCACTGACGTAACGTCTCCGTTCCCTCCTTCAGGGAACTAGGGTTACACAAGTAACCTAGACGTTCCTCTTACAGAACCTTAAATAGTGAACCACACTCTAAACAACGCTTATATTTTTACACAAACGCTGGGTTATTTTCAAAGTGTTAGGCAGTTTTTTTCTTTTTCAGTGGCTGGGTCAGTTTTACCAACAGTAGAAACAATATATGCAACCTCAGTAACCCACTTCTGGTTTTTCTGTTCCAAACTGGACTGTCAACAGTCATTTTCACTTGACAGTCCACTGAGTCTGCTCCTACTGTATTTCTGCATAGACCTAAAAACCTATTTAATTTCACTGTAAATCTATTGCATATATTAATTTGTTGTAAATATTTTAAAATAGTAAGCAATGATAAGCAACCCTACTTGCATTGTTAGTTTAACATAACATGTGTGCTGCCCAGTATTTACCAAGCTCTTGACAGCTGGGCTATTTTTACCACATTGTATCTCAAGTGCATGATCACTTGAGAAGTGATCGAGAAGTACCAGAATGCTATTAACCACAATACCCGCTTGTGTTTTCCTGTGTGTGTGTGTACCTGTTTGATAACTCTTTCAAGTTGAGTGAAGATAAGAGCAGCTCCTTCCTCTACAGACCCAGCATGATCCACTACCTGCAGAAAACAAGCAGCAAAGAATAATTCACCAAAAAATTAAATGTGAAAGTGAACTAAGTTTCTTGGTCATTTTTGACCAATTTAATTTTCTTTCTTTCTTTTTTTTTCTAAAAATGGTTTCCTTAACCTAAGTGGTTCAAAACTTGGTGACTTTTTAGATATTCAATCTAAACAAACAAAAAGACATTCATTCGACGAGTCTAAGTGGTCATAAAAATCACACATTGACTGTTTGCATTCAAAACTGATAAGACTATATGGAATGAATGTAGTGAAGTGCCAAAGGTTTGCCTTTGCATGTAAAACAGAGACATTTTCAAACAAATAAGAGCTAAATAAAACATAAATTACCTAAAATCTCAGAAGAAGTGCATCACGTTGCTACTACCTCTACCTTTCACGGTCAAAAATGACCAAATACAGTCAAGGTGTAACCCTTTTTTAAAAAGTGTGGGTTATATATTACTACCACATAGTTGTGCTACAGTGCCGTGAAAAGTTTTTTGCCCCCTTCCTGTTTTTTTATTTATTGAATATTGGTCACACTTAAAAGAGTCAGATCATCAAACAAATTTTAATATTACACAAAGATAATGCAAGTAAATACAAAATGCAGTTTTTAAATGATGATTTCATTTATTAAGGGAAAAAAGCTGTCCAAACCTGCCTGGCCCTACGTGAAAAATTAATTGCTCCCTCCTGTTAAATCATGAAAGAACTGTGATTAACCACATTATTTTAGAAAGCCGAGTTAAATTCCACTAGCCACACCCAGGCCTGATTATTGTCAAACCTGTTGAATCAAGAAATCACCTAAATAGAACCTGTCTGACAAAGTGAAGCATGCTTAAGAGCAACACATCATGCCGCGATCTAAAAAAAATTCAAGAACAGATGATAAACTAAAATAGTTGACATGTATCATCTGGAAAGGGTTTAAAAGCCATCTAAGGCTTGGGGACTCCATCAAACCACGGTCAGAGCCATTATCCACACAATGATAAAACTTGGAACAATGGTGAACCTTCCCAGGAGTGGCCGGCCTACCAAACTTACTCCAAGAGAACAGTGACGACTCATCCAGGAGGTCATAAAATAACCCATAACAACATCTAAAGAACTGCAGGCCTTACTTGCCTCAATTAAGGTCAGTGTTCTTGATTCAACAATAAGAAAGAGATTGGGCAAAAATGGCATCCATGGGAGATTTCCAAGGCAAAAGTCACTGCTGACCAGAAAGAACACAAAGGCTTGTCTCTCATTCGCCAAAAAATATCTTGATTATTAAGACAAATATTCTTTTGGGCAAATATTCTGTGGACTGGTGAGACAAAAGTTAACTTTTTGGAAGGTGTGTGTCCCTTTACATCTGGCGTAAAACCAGCACAGGATTTCATAAAAAGAACATCATACCAACAGTAAAATATGGTGGTGGTAGTGTGGTGGTCTGGGGCTGCTTTGCAGCTTCATGACCTGGACGACTTGCCATAATTGATGGAACCATGAATTCTGCACTCTATCAGAAAATCCTGAAGGAGAATGTCTGGCCATCAGTTTGTGACCTCAAGCGCACTTGGTTTATGCAGCAGGACAATGATCCAAAACACACCAGCATGTCCACCTCTGAATGGCTCAAGAAAACAACATTAAGGTTTTGGAGTGGCAAAATCAAAGTCCGGACTTAAGTCAGATTGAGATGCTGTGGCATGACCTTAAAGAGTTTTTTCATGCTTGAAAACCCTCCAATGTGACTGAATTAAAACAATTATGCAAAGAAAAGTGGGCCAAAATTCCTCAACATCAATGTGAAAGACTCATTGCCAGTTATCCCAAAGCTTGATTGCAGTAGTTGCTGCCAAGGGTGGCACAACCAGTTATTAGATTTAGGGGGCAATTACTTTTTCACGTAGGGCCATGTGGGTTTGGACAGCTTTTTTCCCTTAAAGGGGTCATATGATGCTGCTAAAAAGGATATTATTTTGTGTATTTGGTGTAATGAAATGTGTTTATGTGGTTTAAAGTTCAAAAACACATTATTTTCCACATACTGTACATTATTGTTTCTCCTCTATGCCCCGCCTTTCTGAAACGCGTAGATTTTTACAAAGCTCATCGGTCTGAAAAGCGAGGTGTGCTTTGATTGGCCAGCTATCCAGTGCGTTTTGTGATTGGCCGAATACCTCAAGCAATGAAATGTTACGCCCCTTACCATACTATTGATGTCGTGTCCCGGCCGGAGCGACGACACAAAAACATTAAAACTCATTATAAACGAGGCATTTGTTGCATCCAGTGGGATATAATTAATGATTATAGTGACTTATACTGTCTTTTACGCGTTGCGTTGCATTGCATCGCGCCGCGTAAACATAAAACCATGTCTGCATTTGTGATCGGAGAAATGACAAACAACAAGCGCTACTCTACACTGCCCAAAACTCGTGTTTTTTTTTTGAATTAGCATGGCCACGAAAAACACATCGGCTAACCGTGAGGGGAACCCCGGCTTAGCGTGGTGCGGATGCCGGGATGTAGTCGCTTAGGCAGGCTTGACTCCCCCGCTTTGGCCATGGTGAAAGTTGATGTATTTCCTCCGCGACCAGCACAGATCAGCTCCAGGCTTGACGAAACGTATATCGTCCTCTTTTGGAAGACCAAACAAAGTAGTTTCGCTTTCAAAAACGAAACACAAAACAACCGCGTCTTCAGGACATGCTGCCCGTCACAATACTATAGCAAGCGAGAATAAAAGTTACGCCTTCTTTCTTTGCGTGAACATTTGGGCGGCGTTATGTAAATCTTCCCAGATCGTGATGTAGATGTGGGGGTGTGTTTAGAACGAGCCGTTTTAGGTAGGCTTGGTTAACTCGTAACTTTTATAAAGAATATCTCTTTGGTTTTGAGACTTTAGTCTTTGCAACTTACAGATCTTCTTTATGCACCAAGAGCTTGTAACACTCCAATGAGAAAGGAAAAATTGAAATCGCATCAAATTACCCCTTTAATATAAAAATCATTTTTTTCAAACTCATTTTAATTTACACTCAGGTTATCTAATATTAAATCATTTTATAATATTAAAATTAGTTTGATGATCTGAATATTTTAAGTGTGAGAAATGTGCAAAAAAAAAAAAAAACGGGAAGGGGGCAAAAACCTTTTTACGGCACTGTATATATGAAACTTAAACGTGCTATATATGAATCTTAGAAGAAACTTAAAAGAAGAATTCCTAAAAGAAATTTGATTACCTTTAGAACGTTTAGAAAAACCTTTGAAACCCTTATGATCTTCCAAAAAGAAGAATCTTCAGGAATTTCAATAGAATTTTAAACCCATATGAATCATTTGAAATTACCTTAAGTTTGGCACTCTTGTCAGCTTTGTTAACTCTCTCCAGCAAGTCTCTAGTGGATGGGCTGAGGGTGGAGACCTCTTCCTTTTCTCCTTTTCTCTCACCAGTTCGCAAATACAGCAAGAGAGGCCGATAGTCTGCGGTTTCCACAAATGCTTCCTCCACATCCTCTACAACACAACTAAAACAGCAAAATAGATTCATAGAGTTCAACAGATCAATTCAATAGAGACATGTAATTCATATCAACAATAACATGATAAAAAGTAAGATAGAAAGATCACCTGGACACTGAGGACTTGAGTAGCAGCACACACACAGAGCTCCTCTCGATCTCCTGCCTGCGTTCAGCTGCATACAGAACAGCTTTCTCTTCAGGAAATGACACGTTCAGATAGAAGTGACCCAAACCCTCACAAAACCTCTGCAGCCTCAAAGAATGAGTCTGAAATAGAGAGGCAAATGGATGAAGAGTGCTAAAATGTGCTAATGCGTGTATTTAAGATGTGTTGCTGTATCTAAGCATGTGTACTTGTATAAAGGCCTGCAGTTCTGCTCTGGTCTCCTGTGTGTATATGAGGTAACAGCGGACTGTGTTACTCCACAGAGCCTGAGACGTGAGGAGAAACTTGCAGCAGACTGGCTACAGCCGCATCCCAATCCTCTGAAACAACACGTGCAAACATCAGCATACACACATGTACACCTACAACAACACTAGGGGTTGAACGACTTCTGATTTTTTAAAGTCGACTTTTATGTGATGAAAGTCGAGTCGAAGGCGACTAGTCGCTGATGATGTCATTAATGAACAAATAAGTCTGGAGCTGTGATAAACACCTTGTGCACAGCTATGGCATATGACAGCTAGGCTTGCCGCGATAGACGGTGCTGACGGTGATACCGGTGTTAAGCCGCAACACCGGTTATGTCACTTGCCCACCGCGGCACCGACCCCCACTGTCATTTTGATTTTTTATAGTAATAAAAATCATTTAGTTCAGTAAAAGAACAGACACTACAATTAAAAACTGAACGCGGCTGCTCAATGCAGCGTGCCGAACGACAGTCGCATCACAGATCAGATTTCATTTATCCAGTGAGGAGAGTGAGTTGAGCTGACTGACAAGAAGAGTGAGGTGAGACAAAAAAGACGATGGCGGATGATTTAGTTTCAAAACGAAACGCAAAAGCGCCTGTTTGGCAATATTTTTGATTTTGAAAAGCCTATTGATTTTTGTCGTTTATCTTAAGGTGTTTGGAATTTTTTTTTAAACATTTGTTTCTTATTTAATTGGTTCTACATTGTTTGCTGATTTTTACTTTATTTAAACTTTGTCATTTGTGTATTTTATTTATTTTATTTGACATCAAGGTGTATGCCGTGCCTCCAAGCATTCTTACTCGTTTGCTAATATACGTTCTACGTTTATTTATTTATTTGGTTATTATACATGTTTTCTTAGCCTATTTCCAGTTTTGGATACCTATTTAAACTTTGTTAGTTATTTGTTATTTTATATTAGGCGGTTTGCCCTATAGCATGGTGTATTTTTATGTTTTTTTTTTATAAAAGTTCTATGTTTTATATATATGCTAAAGTGAGTTTGACTTTGTATTTTGTTGTTGCATTCAAGCAACTGACCTGCCGCTAATTCGAAAGTGAAAGTAAAAAGCGCACGGCGCTTTTAAGCTATTTAAAAGAGAAGGAAAGCGAGGAAAAAGAGGGAAAATTCAAACTAACTAAAAATGAACAATTGCTTTACTCTGAATTGCCACTATTTGAAAGTGAAAGTAAAATGTGCACGGTGCTTTTAAGCTATTTAAAAGCAAAGGAAAGCAGGAAAAGAGGGAACACGTTGATTAACCGGTGGGAAAATTTCCTCACCATCACAACCCTAATGACAGCACTGCCCACATGGCTATTGCTCCTATAACAGCTCATTTTTATCAGTTCTTTTGTCTTTGTGTCATTATTTCTTACAGATTTCTGCTCGTTCTAAATCAGTTACAGATATAGCTTATATAAAGCCCTGAATGGTTTAGCACCAGTATTTGAAACGGCTCCGGTTACATTATGGCCTCCACATCCGCTGTGTTCTCAAAACTCTGGCAGTTTGATAATACCTAGAATATAAAAATCAGCTGCGGGTGGCAGATCCTTTTCCTATTAGTGCCCAAACTCTGGAACAATCTACCTAGCTTTGTTTGGGAGGCAGACACACTCTGTCAGTTTTAATCTAGATTAAAGACCCATCTCTTTGACCTGGCTTACACATAACACACTAACCCATTTCTAAAATTCTAATCTGTTAAAGATTTTTAGGCTGCATTAATTAGGTCAACCGGAACTGGGAACATTTCTCATAACACCCGATGTACTTGCTAAATTGTTAGAAGAATGTCATCTACGCTAATATTAGTCTGTTTTTTTTTCTTATTCCGAGGTCACCGTAGCCACAGATCCAGTCTGTATCCAGATCAATGGTCACGGCAGTCACCTAACTCCGGATCCATACGTTCCATACCAGAATTGTGTATCAGCACCTGAGAGGACCCTCTAGACCCCCCGCCCTGAAAGTCAGCAGAGCTCAGGCAACGAGATGAGCCCCATACAACAATCCCGCAGTAAAGACCTTGTCTCAGACTGGCCACCGGGACAATACCAAAGGATGCAGTTGAGCCCCTGCACAATGTGACTTTGTGCAGCCCTGGAATTGGACTGCTGGTTTGGTTCTGGCCAGAGGAGACCTGGCCCCCGACTGAGCCTGGTTTCTCGCCCCTTCCTCCCAAGGTGTTATTTTTCCTCCATTTTTCTGTCAAGCCCCGATGGAGTTTTGGTTCCTTGCCTCTGTTGCCTCTGGCTTGCTTAGTTGGGGACTTCATTTCCAGCGATATCGTTGACTTGATTGCACAGACTCTGTTTAAACTGAACTGAGCTGGATGTTGATATCACTGAATTCAATGATGAACTGTCCTTAACTGAAAAATGAGTGTTTACTATTGTCATTTTTGCATTATTGACACTATTTTCCTATTTAATGCTGTTCAGTTGCTTTGACACATCTGTATTGTTAAAAGCTCTATATAAATAAAAGTGACTTGACTTATAAGTAGCACGGTAAGATGACATTCATATGAATGCATTAGTGAGAGCGATTGTGTGTGTGAATTAATTCTACCTGGCAGCGTCTCTCTACTAGTAGTGAAGCTGTGGGATTTCGTTATCAAGAAATATATGCTTGAACTTTTCAGTTTCTAAGCTATTTTATTGAGAAATCACAGAACAGTGTTGACAATACATTTCCGCGCTGAATGATTCTGTGTGCTCGCGATGTGTGCGTGATGTACGAGCTACTGTCTGTAGCCTATGTGTGTGCGCGTTACAGTGCAGCAGCGCATTAGATTAGAACGGCAATTAACTTCCCTGTACAATAAGCGGTTTAAAATGTGCATTCTTCTGTTCAATTTCGAGCATCCAGTAATATAATCACACATGTCTTGTGGAGCGCTTTCAGAGTATGCATTGATTTGTCATTTTAACTATCTGGAAACGGAGTGTAAATGTGGAAGTCCTTCAAAGATTTCTAATCCTGTTGCGCCCTCTATAGGACCAGCGACTAGTCGACGTCAAGCTTAAAGCGTCATGGCAGAGCATTGAAGTCGACTAGTCGGTGCAACCCCTAAAAAACAACACACACACCACCCATAAGGTGCAAACTCCACTCTGCTGACATTGGCAAATGGCCCCTCCACGTCAATGAGACTGTGAGCGAATTCTGGACCTCTGTGTGTCTGCTGTAACTGCATCATACTGCCCATGGATGGCTCGCTGCCCAATATGCCACCACTCCAGTACTCACACTGAGTTCCTGTAGCTGCACACAGAGTGGACATTAGGGATGCATTGGTACAGAAATTTTGATTTCACAATAATGCTCCAATCTAGAGTTTTTTAAATACTTCAGCTGTACAGTTGGAAAAAAAAAATTTCTATAACTGTTTAATACGACAGTTAAACATAACTGTTTAACATAACAGGTCTTTTGCGACCTGGCGTAGACAATAATCATATTTAAATAAACAAAATCAATACATAAACAAACAGATCAATAGTGCTGGGCAATGATTAATCGCGATTAATCACATCCAAAATAAAGGTTTTTGTGTAAAAAATATTTAAATTTATTTACATTTATATTATATATAAATATTATTACATGCATGTGTGTGTATTTATATAAACATAATAAATATACACAGTAAACACACATATATTATGTACACAAAAACCTTTATTTTGGATGTGATTAATCATTGCCCAGCACTACAGATCAATAAATTAATACATAAATAAACAAATTAAATAAATAAACAATTAGACAAACAGACAGCGATGAGATAGATAGATAAATCAGAATAGATAGATAGATAGATAGATAGATAGATAGATAGATAGATAGATAGATTCATACAGCAAGACAAAATAAAAATGAGACAGACAGACAGACAGCATCACTGAGACACTTGCTACCAACTCCAGAATACCACCGGCCCATTCATCCCTACATGCCCAGACATCCCCCTCCGGCCCCGGTGAGGAAAAACATCACCTGGACAAACATCACATGTCGTCCACCACACCCACCAATGGCTTTCTACGCACCTGTAAACCAGCAGTCACCAACTTCACATCCACCTGCTGCCCAACAAACCCCAGTAAGAAAGAAGAAACCAAAAACCACCCCACACCAAGAGAAGCCCCCACAGCTGAGAGCACAGAGCTATGCTGAAGCTACAGCCCGGCCCCCTGCTGCACCCAGCACCTCCACACCTGCCAGCGAACTGAGTCAGATCAGAGAGATGCTGCAGACACTGTGCAACCAGCTCCTGAACAGATAAGGACCATATGCACAAACACAGTGTGATAAGATTGACAAAAAAGATAAATGCACTAATTTAAATTGTTTACCATATACTGTACATTCTCACAGGTTACTTTCTCTCTGTCTTACAAAATAGGTTTATCTTTAATAATACTAATGCGTGCATTTCATATAAGTTGTTGGAATATTCATGGTTTTCATTCTTCAACTTTTGGTACTAAAAGCACAGACCCAGAATTTCTGAAAAATATCAAAGATGCTGACATTATCATTCTCACCAAGACCTGGTGTAGAAATGATGTGCTTACCTACTGTCCCTCAGGCTACTATGAAGTAATTGTGCCTCAGTTAAATTAAGTACAGTGCATCGTGGACGAGACTCAGGAGGAATTCGGGTGTTGTACAGAAAGGATCTGGCCAAGCACATTTCTATTAACAAAAAAATTCAAAAAAATACATTTGGAAAATTTCACTGCTGGTTAAAACTAAACAACCAAATTGGCATTTCAACTACTGACATATATCTCTGTGTCATCTATATTCTCCCAGCAGAATCCCCTTACCATGATAAGTTATACCTGAACAAAATCCACACAGAGATCAGCCGTTTCCAGGCCCAGGGAAATGAGCTGCTGTGTGGAGACTTTAATGCAAGAACTGGATCTGAACCCAATAACATAGATCCAAAGGGCAATGCATATATCTTTGGCCAAAACTCCCTGAGTCTCACAAGAAAACTTCCACCGAGAAATAATCTTGACCAAACTGTAAATAAAAATGGTTCAGAGTTAGTGCACCTCTGCCGAGCTTTAGGCCTGTACATACTTAATGGCATGATCAGAGGGGACTCTTTAGGGAGGTTCGCGTGTTGTTCAGGTCTTGGAGCTAGTGTAGTTGACTATGCCATCACTGACATGAACCCGTCCTCCTTCAGTGCATTCACTGTCAAACAGCAAACTCCACTTTCTGACCATAACCAAACTAACATTTATATGAAAACAAATCACACACCAGAACAAAACAAGCTGGAAACCTGCAAAATGTATTAGGTCCAGCAGAGATACAAATGGACTCCAGACAGCACAGACCAATTTATCCAAGCCCTGAATTCTGAAGAACCTAAATCACTATATTTATTAATAAAAAATTTGAAATAACTAAAGATGGTGTTAATTTGGCTACAAATGAAATCAATTACATATTTCAAATTGAAAAAGAAAGGCAAAAATTCACTAAAAAAAACACTAAAAGATGAAAAATGGTTTGACTCAGACTGCAAAACATTAAGAAAACAACTTTCAAATCGGAAACATAAAGAACCATACAACACCAACATAAGAACTGAATCCTGTTCAAAACTAAAACAATACAAAGACACAATTAGAGCAAAAAAGCAGCACCATCTGACCAAAAGTTTACAAGAAATAGAACATTCAATAAACCATAATCAGTTCTGGGATATGTGGAATAATCGGAGCACAACAAAACCACAATACAAGATGGAGATAGTTGGACAAAACATTTTGAAAACTTATATAAAGAAATCCCACCAAAACAACTCGATGACAATTATAATCTGATCAAACAAAATCTACAAACTTATGAAGACACAATTAAAAATAATCAAAATCCACTTGACTTCCCAATTACATATAAAGAATTGACAAACAAACTCAAAAGCCAAAAATGTAAGAAATCTTGTGGTCCTGACAGCATTCTAGGTGAAATGCTGAAACACAGCACACCTGAGCTTCAGACAGCTGTGCTCAAATTATTCAACACTGTACTTAGTTCAGGCTGCTTTCCTGACATCTGGAGCCAAGGACTCATTACCCCTATTCATAAGAGTGGCGACAAATTGGACCCTAATAATTTCAGAGGTATTTGTGTGAGCAGTAATCTGGGGAAGTTATTTAGCAGTATTTTAAACCATAGAATGGTAAACTTCCTTAACGAGCACAATGTCCTGAGCCCTAGTCAGATTGGCTTCCTTCCAAATCACAGAACTACTGACCACATTTACACCCTACGCACCCTAATTAATAAACACGTAAAACAGACCAAAAAAGGAAAAATATTTGCATGCTTTGTCGATTTCAAAAAAGCATTTGATTCTATTTGGCACGACGGATTATATTATAAGCTTTTACAAAGTGGTGTAGGGGGTAAAGTTTTTGACATTATAAAATCAATGTATTCAAACAACAAATGTGCAATCCAAACTGGCAACAAACATACAGAATTCTTCACCTAGAAAAGAGGAGTGCAGCAGGGCTGTAGCCTGAGTCCAACGCTGTTTAACATTTACATTAATGAATTAGCGGTGCAGTTGGAACAGTCTACAGTCCCTTGGACTTACTCTACAAGACAACAACATCAAGCTTTTGCTGTACGCAGGTGATCTGATGCTGCTGTCATCCACCCCACAGGGACTACAGCAGTACCTGGACCTGCTGGACAACTACTGTCAGAACTGGGCCCTGGCAGTAAACCTAAAAAAGACCAATATTATGGTCTTTCAGAAAAAGCCCAGATGTCAGGAACACAGATACCAGTTCAGTCTAGGCAGCACCGGCCTAGAACACACGATGCAGTACACTTAACTCGGCCTGATCATCACTGCATCGGGGAGTTTCAGTTTGGCAGTGAATGCTCTCAAAGATAAAGCTCGAAGAGCTCTATACACAATCAAGAAAAAATTCCAAAATATTGAAATACCACTTCCAATTTGGTGTAAAATCTTTGATAGTGTGATTCAGCCCATAGCGCTGTATGGAAGTGAGGTTTGGGGTCCACTCAGTGATCAGAACTACACTAGATGGGACAGACATCCAACAGAAGCCCTACACACAGAATTCTGCAAAATTATTCTAAAACTACAAAGAAAAACACCCAATAACGCATGTAGGGCAGAATTAGGCCGATTCCCATGGTTCTCTCTGCTAAAAGAGCTCTCAAAATTCTGGATAGATCTTAAATCAAGTCCCACAGATTCGCTACATTTTAAAGCGCTACAAACCCAAGAACTGAACCCCGAAAAGAGTCCACTCAGTCAGCTAGTTCTGAGACTTAATAACCTGACTAACTCTACTAACACTAATCAGTCTCAAACCAGCACTGCTTCTCACCCAAACATCAAAATAAATCAAATTATCAAACAATATAAAAATACATATCTGGAACATTGGGACCAGGAAACTAAAACACAAAGTAAAATACAATTCGATCGAACTCTAAAATCAAATTATGAACTGGAAGATTATCTCCAGAGTGTCAGACACACAAAGCAGAGACAGATCCTGACTAAGTACAGGCTCAGTGAGCACAGTCTAACCATCGAGACCGGCAGACACAGAAAGAGCTGATTACCCAGAGAGCAGAGAGTGTGTGCTCACTGTGAGAACAGGAGAGATTCGAGACAGAGACCCACTTCCTCCTTCACGTCAGAAATACATACGCCGTAAGAAACCTCCTACATCAACAAATCACAACTTAATAAAGACTTTTACCTCCTTAGTGAAAACAGACAATAAAGATAATATAGGAGAGGACAGACAGCAAGCACTGGCTGCGAGATACGTTGTGGATTGCCACAGCCTGAAGAGACCACGTGACTGTGTAATTGTTTGTGTGGTGTGTTGTGTGTTTGTGTGTGTGTGCGCGTGCGTGCGTGGCGTGAGAGAGAGAGACAGCGGTGAAGTGTGTTGTGTCTGACCTCAGGTTGTTGTATGAGGGGCCGTACAAGCCATAATTCATTCTGGCACTCTCACACACTTTCATTCTCCTTTCACATACATATATTTTTTTGCTTTCACACACTTACATTCTCCTTTCACATACATACATTCATACATTTGTACTCTCACACACATACATACATTCTCCTTACATATACATATATTTCTGCTTTCACACGTACATTCTCCTTTTACATACATTTCTACCTTTTTTTGGTATCCATTACTTCCTGTTTAAGCAGGAAGTCACTCTCAGACCAGGAAATATGCAAATCATCCTGTTTTTTCTTTTTCTGTACATGGACTAGAGGGGCGGGGCCGAGAGCCGTGGAAACAGAGCGAGGCCGGTGGAGTAAATTATAATGACCAACACCTGCGCCACTCACCGGTCTCGAGTCCCACACAGGAGCTCCGGAAGGATAAAAGGAGGAATGACGACAGTGTTGAACGAGAGAGGACCAGGCCTGGACTTTATTTTGTGTTTTGGTTCTGTTTGTGTTATTTATTATTAAGTTTTTCTTTAAATGTTCGGCGGTTCCCGCCTCCTTCTTCCCGATCTACGAACGTTGTTACATACATATTTTACGTTTTTAATTTAAAATATCATTATGTCACCTACGTGTTTCTACAGATCTATCTTGTACAAGTGTTATGATACTGCTTTTGATCATATGACAGGTCCTCAACATAGGAATTTCTAAACTGGCTCGGTTGGCCAGTGTGTTACATTTTTACTTGCTCCTGCAAAATTTTCACAGGCCTTGCCACATCAATCAATAAATAAATAAGACGTATTGTTTTCATTGTTGACTGTAACATTGTATTGAACTAAATGATAACCATTTTGCACAAATAGGTACAATAGTTCAAAGATAAAACTAAAATGAACCATGCTTTTTCAGGTCTTTCAGGAAGGTCTAACTCTATTCCAGTTAAGGATGCACTGATCAGGATTTTTCGTGACCGATTCCAATTGCCGATTTTTTTTTATATATATATATAATTTTTTTTACAATCAAATGAGCCGATTCCCATACTCGGTGCCAATTTTTAATTTAGTTTTTAATACTCTTATTTTTTTACATTTATTAAATGTTAATTTTGCTCTGTTACTGGCCAAACTAACCTTAAACAAACAAACTAACATATATGCAACTTGAAGCAACTGCACAAAACAAAAACATCAGACGGGCTGAATTAATATTTTATTATTACTCTTTATTATTGTTAGTGTTTTATTACCTTAATTTTATGTATGTCTGCACTATGACTGTAGGCTGTGCTGGAAGCTCCTAACACCAAGACAAATTCCTTGTGTGTGTAACACACTTGGCAATAAAGCTCTTTCTGATTCTGATGAAAATGATAATTCAATCTCTGAAACCAGGTGTCGCTTACAGAACATAGCAGCGTTTCCTTGGTTATTACTGTACGCAGCGGTGCGCTTATTAACACTCCTTTAATATGCATTTAACTAAAACTTTTTCACATATATATATGTATGTGAAAGGAGAATGTAAGTATGTGAGAGTAGAAATGTATGCATGTGAAAGGAGAAGTGTGTGAAAGCAAACATGTATGATGCCAAGGAGAATTAAGCTTTGTGAGAGTGCCAGAAAGAATTATAGTGGCTGCCAGCCCCTCATATGTACCCCCTACTGTCCACCACAGTGATCCGAAATATGTATGTGTGTTTCTATTTAAGTTAAAGACTGTGGTATCAAATGTTCACATTATAATTTGTTACAGTTCAATACTTCTAAGATGTTATAATATTCCATTATATTACTGTGAGGTTCATTCACTTATTATTATTGTTATTATATATTTTTTAATATTTTTCTACATGTATACTAAGCTTTGGCAATATTGTATCATTTAAAGTCATGCCAATAAAGCAATTTTGAATTGAAATGAATGAATGAATTGAAATTGGAACTTGGACAGACAGACAGACATACAGACTACAAAATAAAAATAAGACAGACAGATAGAAAGATAGATTTTAAATTTAGATAGATAGACTTCCACACGTAGTGTTAACTACGGCTACTCACAAATCAGGCAACCAATTGGACCTTATTTACACACGACACTGCTCCACTGATCATGTGCTGGTTACTCCACTGCACACCTCGGATCACTTCCTCCTCACTCTTAACCTCAACATGGTTCCTGACGCAACACATACCCCTCCACATGTCATCTTTTGACGTAACCTACGCTCACTCTCACCCTCCCGGCTATCTGCTATGGTTTCATCTTCGCTTCCTTCCCATGAACAGTTATCATCTCTTGATGTTAACAGTGCTAATAATACTTTCTGCTCCACTCTTACGTCTTGTTTAGACAGTGTCTGCCCCTTGTCTTCCAGGCCAGGTCGTACCACCCCTTCTGCCCATTGGCTGTCTGATGTTCTCCGCGAACATCTTTCTAAGTTCAGGGCTGCTGAAAGGGTGTGGCACAAATCAAAAAAATCCTACTGACCTTAATGTGTATCAGTCACTCCTCTCTTCCTTCACTGCTAATGTCTCTACTGCTAAAAGGACATACTACTATAACAAAATTAATAATTCGTCTAACTCTCGCATGCTCTTTAAAACATTTTCCTCCCTCCATTGTCCTCCTCCCCCTCCTTCATCAACTCTAACAGCTGACGACTTTGCCACATTCTTCATTAATACAATTAAAACCATCAGTGCACAATTTTTCACACCACAATCTGTCAAGCACATCTTACCCCTTTTGTTTCACAGGTCCTTCTCTCACTCTCTGAGGCAAGAAGTCTCCAAACTCATCCTTCCCAATCATCCTATTGCATATCATCTCATTCAAGCCATTTCTCCTGCAGTTGTACCTGCACTCACTCACATCATTAACACATCCCTTCACACTGGTGTTTTTCCAAACCCTTAACCCTCTCTTAGAGAACACAGACACGGTTTTCCTTCTTCCTTTCATATTGCAAAAAACACTTGAACGACTGTGTCAAACCAAGTCGCTGCCTTTCTCACCAGAACATCCTCCTTGAAGCAACCAGTCTGGTTTCAGAATTGGCCTTCAAACCGATACCTGGCAAGAGCGGCTTCCAAATCTTCAATACTTATCTTGCTGGATCTGTCCACTGCTTTTGACACAGTTAACCACCAGATCCTCCTGTCAACCCTTTTGGCGAAGGGCATCCCAGGAACAGCACTCCAATGGTTTAACTCTAACCATTAGAGCAAATAAAGGCCTCTAACAGTAGCATGCTCTACTCTTTTTCTATTCTATCCGTTTTCTTTTTAGTTATTATAGAATTAAAAAAGAAAAACTTGCTACATGTACTGCGTTAAGCTAACTGAGACTTGTTATAGCACTTGCATATCATTGCTCTTTTGTTGATTTTGATTGCTTCCATTGTCCTCATTTGTAAGTCGCTTTGGATAAAAGCGTCTGCTAAATGACTAAATGTAATGTAAATAGATAGATAACATAATTCATACAGAAAGAGATAAAAGACAGACAGATAGACAGCCAGATAGACAGATAGACAGATGGCCTGGTCAATACAATTTATCGGCACAGCACACTCACTTTTAAAGTGAAATGCACCAAACCAAACCTGACTAAAAAATAGATTAATAGCGAGAGAACCAAAAAGCTACTTCCTCTTCCAAAGAAAGGTGAGTCAGTGTGACAAATCTAGATGATGCATCTTGACATGTGGATGCTAGTTTCTAATCTAGTTTCCCTTGTGAAATTTATCTGCCACATTCTTACTGGTGACAGTGGTGCGGTTGTCGTCTGAATCCGAGTCTGCTGGATCATAAATCTGAATGCCTTGAGCCTGCAGCTGTTGAAGTTTTGACTCCAGATCTCGTTTTGCCCGCAGCAAATCCTGAATTTCCTTTTCTTTAGTCTCCCGGAATATCTGCCGGGTGATTTAGGACAGAAATAAAGATGAAGGAAACACACTGGTGAGGTAAAGAACGCACTGAAAACTAGAACAGCTACAGGCTAAAGAGGCATAATCTAAAAACAGAAGGTGTCAGACAGGAGTTTGTGAAGATTTAGGATTGTGAAAGGTAAGAATGTGAGTCATTTAATGTGAGAGACAGAAGGGAATAAGATTCCCACCTTAAACTGCCGTTTGACCTTGTCTCTGTCATGTTCAAAGGTGGCAGCTCTCTCCATTGCTTGATACTTTGCCTCCAGGGCACTTTCCCTCTCTCGAAGAAACTTCTGGTAAGTCTTTTGAAGAGCCTGACAACCAGAGAAACACAGAATCAGCTAAACTTAAGTAGATTGATAGAAATGTTGAGAAAAGTAACATTCAAAAATGAATTAAAATGCAGTTCATACACTACATACAATGATTTGTACACACATCTTCTATGATAATACATGTTTTTGATAACTAAATAATATCAGTAAAAATCACTGAAAAATATCATGTGATATGACTTCCCAAAAAATTTATTTTTGAAATAAAGAAATAAATATTTTTATATATAAATTTTACCTTAAAAATTATATTGAAAAAACGGATTAAGATGAGTACACTCACATGCATTCATAGTGTAATAAATGACATTTTCAGCCATCACACATAATTTTTCTTGAAAATAGCATAAAAGCTTTGCAAAACAACATAGAACCGAGATTAATATAAACAGTACATTTCTAAAAACTTGGCACATGTGTTTTAAGCTAGGCTAGATTATTATTATTTTTTTAATCATTTGTCATTGTTTTCCTTATTTTCTAATTTTTCTTTATTTCTGCCCAACACTCTTATTCATCACTGACCCACATGAAAAGCCCAGATCTTTTATTCTCTCTCAAACCTGCAGCTCAGCACGCAGTCTCTTGTTCTCCTCATCCAGCTTGGCTTCTTTCTTCTGCATGGAGGTGATCTCATTGTTCTTGCCGACCCTAAAGATCTCATAGTCTTTCCTGAGGCGCTCATTCTCAGCCGCATACTCCAGTTCAACTGATCCGGTAGATTTGAAACTGGCGCCGATGACACGAGTCCCACGGAGTAAGGAGCTCTGCAGCAGACGTGGCTTTGACTTCACCTCCACCGGTATCTCACATGCCTCCCCTACCTCACCCCCGTACGCATCCTCAATCACCTCACCTGGGCTCACCAGGGAGGATGCCGTACCCATAACAACTGATGAGAGGTGCCACAAAGACACCTGTCAGCTAGATCACTCACACTCTTCCAGATTGAACATTGATGGTTCTGTTGGAAACAGGAAACACAAGCAGTGTGCATCAGTACTGATACATTTAATCATGGATTGTATGTATAATTTGACATTGTAGATCAAAAGAGTAGAACAGTAGTCCTACACAGGACTAAAACGTTTTGTTTTGCTGTATTTGAGAACTAGATATGTATGGCCCTGAGGTTAGTGTACTAGTATGCATTCGTCTTTAAAACGTGTATGTCATCATTGCAAAAATCCATTAAAACATTGCATAATTCTGTCAGTAAAGTTAATGTATTGGAAATATATTCTGTGTACAGTGGCACAGCTAAGCCACACTTAAAAATGCCGTTATAAAACAAAATATCAAACCAAGATGCTGATTTGGTTTTAGTTAAGTTTTAAATTCGATTGTTCATAATTAAAACAATATGAATTTGTACAGTTTCTAGTTGTGATATTTGGTAAACGATGTCCATCATTTATTTGATGAATTACAGCCATGGTATATATATTTAAATGCCTTTAAGATAAAAAAAAAAAGTTTGTTAAGAACCCAAAACTAAAAGGATATTATGATATCTTTATTCCTTCTTGAGTTACAAGATTGCAAACTTTGGGTAAACAAATAAACAAACAAACTGTCGACATCAGCATTTAATGTAAGAAGGATTGCTTTCGTCAAATGATTTTACAAATAGACCAACCAAAAACGCAATTTTTGATTAGTAATATGCATTGCTAAGGACTTAATTTGGACAAATCTAAATGCGATTTTCTCAATATTTTGATTTTTTTTGCACCCTCAGATTACAGATTTTCAAATAGTTGTATCATTCTTGGCCAAATATTCATGTCATTTATTTACTTATAAAGCACAAATAAACACAACAAGAGTTGACCACTGTGCTGTACAAAAGAGGAAGGTAAAATAAAAAGCAATAATAATAAAAAAAATAATACACTAAATAGAAGTTAAAATGAGACCAAGAATTATAATGGATTAAATGCAAGAGTAAAAAGATGAGACTGTAACTTAGATTTAAAATCATATACAGAAGATGCAGATCTCACAGATAGGGAAAAACTGTTCCATAGCCTAGGACCGGCCACCGCAAACACACGGTCACCTTTCAACTTCAATCTTGATCTTTGATTTGACAGAGGTATACTGTCTGAGTGTGGCCAGAGGTATAAATACAGCATGTTTCCAATGTGTGTTGAAACTGTGTATGGCCCCTTTAAGAGATCGCCGATCTCTGCTTGCGAGATTTCCTGTTCGCATGTGCGTGACCAGAACAGCCATTTTGATATAATCCGATGAAGCAGCCGAGTGCCATGTCGTGGTGTTGGCATCGGCACGATTTATTATGAAATTATGCTGTTTTTCTGGGTAAATATTACTGTAAAACCTTTCTTTGATATCCGTGGGAACCAGAGACCTGTTTGTGTGAACTTTTGATGTTTAATTCTCGGTAGATGAGATCGGTTCGTGTGTGATCCGCGTGAACCTCGTGTCGGGTATAGTGGAAATTTCCAGTGTAAGTTCAGTATTTCTTGTTCAATTCATGTGTTACTATCTGGAATTGTACAAATGCTATCAATCCTGTTAAAACGCTTGTTTTAATGTTTAACAATGTATGTTCATGTGAAAAATGTGGTTATTGTGAGAGCAAAGATGAGATGACTTTATTAATGCGTTTCTTTTATCTCTTCTTTGTACCATAGCACTATCGTATTCTTTACTGTGTCAGTACTTTATTTTTTGCCGTGTTTGTATTAGGTTTCAGTATTTTGGTGAAGCAAAGAAAGGATTCTTTCGTACTTCGTCTATATGGCCTGGTCAAGTGTGTAAGATAACTTTTTGGTTGTGCTCACTCCAGAGTAATTTATTTGGGAGTGTGTGTGTGTCGTACTGGTTTTCAACCAGTGTTTTTCTGTTATTAATCACTGTCTAAGATCTTGTTTTTGTTACACCGGAATTGGTGAAACATTGCGTTATTATTTGTTTCTTCCTGTAAGTTTTCATTGTAATTACACTTTGGAATTATTATAGAGTAACTTTTGAAGAATATTTGGAATTTAGTAATTTTCTTATTTTTCCTATTGTCTTGCGTATTATTATTTTATTTTTTGCTCAGTGGTGTTCCTGCCGACCGCTGTAAATTCTTTTAAGTAAAAAACAGCAGTCAGATAAAACCCCTATACAAACAAATTAATCTGCCGTGTGTTTCTTTTTCCTGAACACCCGGTTACATTTTGGTACCAGGAGTGGGGTCATCTGACGGTTGGGAGCAGTATAGAGTAGAGCGTATTTTAGTTTTTTTTGAATACGGTAGTGGCTGGTACTTGAGTTGCAGGACTCGCAGTGGGAGTGGTCAACTGTGCAGTGTTTGTCCAGCTGCTGGAGACGTCGGCTGACAGGCCAAGGGACGGGCTAGCTGGAGGAAGAGGAGATATCGCTGTTTGCTGTTGAACTACAAGTGTAACTGCAGGTCGGGAGCCAGAGACGTGTGTTCTGCAGAAGAGAAAGAGGGTGTCATATACACATTACGGACAGCATATCCTTTGAACTGAGAATCAAAGCATTTTAACAAGGACTTTGTGGTGGTGAAAGAACTGTGAAAGACTTGTACATTTTCATCAACATGTCACAGCCGGAGGAAGAGGCTGGGGTATACATGGTGCTGCTAGTGCTGTGGTACGGGGTAATTGCAATAAACAATACACGAGCTCATTAGAAAGCATGCGAGCTATGGTAGCTATTGCCAACCTGAGTAGAGAACCAAATAGGTCCTATGTGTATGTACCCAGAGAACGTCACATTCAGCCCTTTAGTGGCGATCTTAGCAAAGATGGTAGAAATGTGGATGAGTTTATTGAAGAGGTGGAAAGAGTACTGCTCGTAAGAAACCAGACACCTGAAGATCAAGCTGATTTTGTTCTTTCCCTGCTAAAAGGTGCTGCTGTAGAAGAGGTTAGATTAAGGCAAGGGGGGCAGCCTCCACGAACAGAGGACATCTTCTTGTATTTAAGAGCGGCCTTTAGAGAAAAACGTAGTCCTGCCAGCTATTACAGACATCTACACTCGCAAACACTGGTAGGGGAAGACCTCCGGACATACTCTCATGCCTTTTTGTTTTTGTTTTTCTTTTTTTTTTTACTTTTTTTTTTTCTTTCACGATATGGAATACTGTTTTTAAAGCAGTCTTCTAATGCCATTGCCAATGCTAATGTTGCTCTACGAGACCAGTTTATTGAGGGAGTCAGGGATGTAGCACTCCGAAGGGAACTTCGTAAGTTGGTAAGGGACAAGCCACAGTCCACTTTGATTGAAGTAAGGGATGAAGCGTTAATGTGGTCTCTTGAAGATATCAAACTACGTGCTAGTAAAGTAGCCAGTAATTGTAGTGTAAGCTCTGAGACTACAGAAGCTCAGTGTGCGGCTATGGTGATGCCTGTAGCAAGTTCTGTTACACTTGATGATGTTCTGAAAGTAGTAGCAGAGCAGGGCAAAGCCATAGGGGAGTTAACTCAAGCTGTTCAGAGGCTGACTCTACACGGCCCTAAGCCCGAATCTTTAAATCGTCCTAAATCTACAATGCAGCCTAGATTTTCTGATGACGGCCAACCTATTTGCTTTAAGTGTAATGGCGTTGGGCACATAGCGAGAAACTGTGTGAGAAAAAACAAACCAGCTGTCGAGGACGATGAGTCATCCTCCTCACAGCAGGGAAATGCACACCCTCGGTCGTTATGAGCCAGGCGATGCGAGGGCAAGCTATTGGCTCAACTCACCTTGATTCGAATCGTGATCGACTACTCCGACATGCTGTGGGAAGGTGTCCGGTAGTCGACCTGAAAATTGGAGGTGTGAATGTGTCATGTCTGCTTGACACCGGGAGCCAAGTCAGTACAATTTCTGAGCACTTCTTTAAAGAGCACTTGGCAGGTGAAGATAAGGATATGCTTCCCACATCCGGTTGGTTAAGAATTACTGCCGCTAATGGATTAGACATCCCGTATTTGGGTTATCTTGAACTACCAGTTGAAACTATGGGTGTCACCGTGCCCGAGTGTGGATTCCTGGTGGTTAGAGATGGACGAATTTCTTCTGAGGTGCCGGCACTAATCGGCATGAATATTATAAGTAGGTGTAGGCAGTTAGTGCATGCTGAGTTCGATACTACTTTAGGGGGGGAGTTAGAGTCTGACTGGAGAGAAGTCTTCCAGCAGATGCAGAGTGTCAGTCGAGCTAAGAAACAGATTGTTGCACATGTAGCTGGGAAGGAGACAGTGAATATTCCTGCTTGGTCAATTTCGACGTTGATAGTCAATGGAAGGGGGAATGGTTGTAAAGGGGGTTTCTCCAACCTGTTGTTGGAACCTGGGAAGTTTCCTCTCCCTCAGGGATTGATAGTGGTACCTTCTCTTGTTTCCACTTCAACACCGTTATTTCCAGTACGAGTTGTGAATCTCTCCACAGAGGATATATGGCTGCAGCCTCGCACCAGGCTGGGTATTCTCTCTCCTGTGGAATCCTTATGTTCTGGAGAGGGTTGTGAAGTAAAGTTCCAGCGGGTAGCAGCTGGGGTGGAGGAGATTACCGTAAGCACAGAAGAGAGGCAAGTGGTGACAGAGGGCTTACCAGACTTATTTAATGGGTTGTGTTTGGGTGGAACTGCCGAGCAGCAAGCCGAGCTTAAAGCATTGTTACTGAAGTACGTGGATGTGTTTGCATTAAGTGATGAAGAATTAGGGTTTTCCGACAAAGTGCAGCACGAGATCCATTTGGTAGATGATGTACCGATAACACAGCCCTACCGTCGCATTCCACCAACCCAGTATAGTGAAGTCAGGGAGCATATTACCAAGCTGCTCCAGAAGGGGGTAATTAAGCCTAGTAGTAGTGCTTATGCTTCACCCATAGTACTTGTGCGGAAGACCGATGGGAACTTGAGATTGTGCGTGGACTACAGGCGATTAAATGCAAAGACAAAGCGAGATGCTTTCCCCTTACCTCGCATCGACGAGAGTTTCGATGCATTGCAAGGTGCAAAATTCTTTTCAACCATTGATTTGGCTAGCGGATACCATCAGATAGCCGTGCGGAAGCAAGACCAACCAAAAACTGCGTTTACCACCCCGTTTGGGATATTCGAATACTCCCGTATGCCCTTTGGGGTCTGTAACGGACCGTCCACATTCCAACGCCTCATGCAGTCTGTAATGGGGGATTTGATATTTCAAACTATGCTGGTCTATTTGGTTGATATCCTTGTTTATTCATCTGTATTCCAGGAACATCTCGAGAGGCTGGAAGTGGTTTTGGGTAGGTTAAGGGAGGCTGGACTCAAAGTTAAACCTGATAAGTGTAGTTTTCTCCAAGAACAGGTGAAGTTCTTAGGTCATCAGATCTCTGCTCAAGGGATTGGAACTGATCCAGGAAAGGTAGAGGCTGTGAGAAAATGGAAAACACCAAGTACAGTGAAAGAACTAGGGTCCTTTCTAGGGTTCTGTAGCTACTACAGGAAATTTATTGAAGGGTTTCTAAAATTGCAGGTCCTCTTCATGACCTGGTGAACTTTTGTCTGAGACAACAGGGTATGGTTAAGAGACCTGAGTTTTGTTCACTTTGGACAGAGGAGTGTTGTACAGCCTTCGAACTGTTAAAGGAGAAGCTTACTTCGGCTCCAGTCTTGGGTTTTGCAGACTTCTCTCTTCCGTTTGTAGTTGAGACGGATGCTAGTAGGGAGGGTTTAGGTGCTGTCCTCTACCAACAACAAGGTGACTCTAGGAGAGTGATCGCCTATGCAAGTCGGCGGCTACGTAATGCGGAGAAAAACGACAGGCATTATAGTAGTATGAAGCTTGAACTGCTAGCTCTCAAGTGGGCTGCCTCAGAAAATGTAGGGTGTACCCTGTTGGGTGAAATTTGTGATCGTTCCGGATAACAACCCGTTAGTCATCTGAAGACGGGCGAAGTGGGTGCCATCGAGCAAGATGGGATGGCTTCATTAGCTGTTTTCGATTTGAGGTCAAGTACCATCCTGGACAGCATAATGTCTCAGCAAACTCCCTCTCAAGGCACCCGTTGGCAGGGGAGCCTGACAGTTCTGAAGAGTTTGATGACTGTGTTGCCATTTGTAATGTAGTCAACAAGGGTACACCTTTAAACCCTGAATTGTTGATGGTGGGTGATCAGTGCTGTAAGGTTAGACAGATCCGTGCACGGGAGGGTAGTCCCGGGAAAAGTGACATCCAGGAATGTACGTTTGCTCTTCCAGGTTATACCAAGGCTCAGTTGAAGGAATTTCAGCTAAGTGACCCTGTTTTGGGCTCCTTCAATGAGTTTTGGGGTAGTCAGAGAAAGCCCACAAATCGAGAGAGAAGCAGACTACCTAGGCCTGTGTTGTCGCTGCTGAAGCAGTGGAAATATGTCCAAGTGATGGATGGGTTGTTTTACAGGGTTGTGAATGACCTCCGCTTGGGTGAGTGTAAACAGTTGCTTTTGCCAGCCTGTTTAAAAGAACAAGTCCTGAGCAGTATCCACGATAAGATGGGACATCAAGGCATTGAACGCACGCTCGACCTGTTGAGACAACGTTGCTTCTGGGTCGGCATGTACATAGATGTCGAGAGGTGGATTAAAAGGTGTCAGAGGTGCATTCTAACCAAAATGCCACAGCCAGGAATCCGTCCGCCTATGAAGCCATTTTTAGCATCCAGACCGTTGGAAGTGGTGGCCGTGGATTATACTGTGCTAGAACCTGCCTCGGATGGTCGCGAAAATGTGTTGATTGTAACCGATGTATTTACTAAATTTACACAGGCGTTCCCCACCAGAGACCAGAGAGCTGATACTACAGCGAAGATTCTGCTGAAGGAGTGGTTCATGAAATACGGGGTACCAGAGCGGTTGCATTCCGATCAGGGAAGGAATTTCGAGAGTGAGGTGGTGGCCGAGTTGTGTCGCTTGTATGGAGTGAAGAAAACACGTACAACCCCTTACCATCCGCAAGGTAACGCTCAGTGTGAGCGGTTTAACAGAACGCTCCATGAGTTGTTAAGAACGCTTCCTCCCGAAAAGAAAAGGCGATGGCCAGAACACCTTCCTGAGCTGATCTATGCATATAATGTAACCCCACATGCTACAACAGGGTATTCACCTTATTTCTTGTTGTTTGGAGTAGAACCACGTCTTCCATTAGATGCTCTCCTGGGCGAGGAACAGTCTGTGAATAGAGGGCAAGATTGGTTAGTAATCCACCAAAGCCGACTCCGAGAAGCTCATGAAAAGGCGAGAGCATTTGCAGAGCAGAAAGCGGCCGAGAGATTGGCTCCACTTAATGACAAGGTTTACTGTCCATCTGTTGGTGTTGGGCAGACTGTGTATTTGCGTCACCGTCATGTAGGTAGACACAAGATACAGGATTCCTGGGCTCCAGTTGTGTACCGGGTAGTAGAGGTACAAGGTACCACATATACGGTTGAGCCTGTAGAGGGAGGTCCTCAAAAGCGGGTCCACAGAGTTGACTTGTGACCGTGTGAGAGACCTGTGGTTGAAACAGCAGAGGCAGTACGTAGAGTGACAGCTCCAGTAGCTAAGCTTCCCTCTGATTCAGTGGAAGCTGAACCTGTTGATCCAGAGTGTGTAATATTGGAAGAGGTTACTTTGCCTCACATGGCAGAGACGAGAGATGTGGTAATGGACGTCTCTAGGTCAGCAGAGGAACCGTTAGCAGTGGAATCTGATTGTGTTCTGGACAATGAGGGACAGCAACCCTCTGAGTTAGAGCACACAGTGGAAGAGGGTATTGTTCTTGTTGCAGATAGACCTGTGCAACAAAAACCTGTCCCTGCACCAAGAAGGACAAGTCGTGTCAATGCTGGTGTGCATCCAAACCCATTTAATGAACCCAGGTCGGCATGTAATCCTGTCTCAATCAGCCCTGAAGTCTTTTCCCAGGTTTTGACAAGCCTTGGTAGTGTGTTTTTCAGGGAAGCAGTAAATGAGGTTAGGAACCTGCACTGATGTCATTGAGGACAATGATGGGTTTCAGCAGGGGAGAATGTGGCCAGAGGTATAAATACAGCATGTTTCCAATGTGTGTTGAAACTGTGTATGGCCCCTTTAAGAGATCGCCGATCTCTGCTTGCGAGATTTCCTGTTCGCATGTGCGTGACCAGAACAGCCATTTTGATATAATCCGATGAAGCAGCCGAGTGCCATGTCGTGGTGTTGGCATCGGCACGATTTATTATGAAATTATGCTGTTTTTCTGGGTAAATATTACTGTAAAACCTTTCTTTGATATCCGTGGGAACCAGAGACCTGTTTGTGTGAACTTTTGATGTTTAATTCTCGGTAGATGAGATCGGTTCGTGTGTGATCCGCGTGAACCTCGTGTCGGGTATAGTGGAAATTTCCAGTGTAAGTTCAGTATTTCTTGTTCAATTCATGTGTTACTATCTGGAATTGTACAAATGCTATCAATCCTGTTAAAACGCTTGTTTTAATGTTTAACAATGTATGTTCATGTGAAAAATGTGGTTATTGTGAGAGCAAAGATGAGATGACTTTATTAATGCGTTTCTTTTATCTCTTCTTTGTACCATAGCACTATCGTATTCTTTACTGTGTCAGTACTTTATTTTTTGCCGTGTTTGTATTAGGTTTCAGTATTTTGGTGAAGCAAAGAAAGGATTCTTTCGTACTTCGTCTATATGGCCTGGTCAAGTGTGTAAGATAACTTTTTGGTTGTGCTCACTCCAGAGTAATTTATTTGGGAGTGTGTGTGTCGTACTGGTTTTCAACCAGTGTTTTTCTGTTATTAATCACTGTCTAAGATCTTGTTTTTGTTACACCGGAATTGGTGAAACATTGCGTTATTATTTGTTTCTTCCTGTAAGTTTTCATTGTAATTACACTTTGGAATTATTATAGAGTAACTTTTGAAGAATATTTTGAATTTAGTAATTTTCTTATTTTTCCTATTGTCTTGCGTATTAATATTATAATTTTTTGCTCAGGGTGTTCCTGCCGCCGCTGTAACTCTTTTCACGTAAAAAACAGCGTCAGATAAAACCCCTATACAAACCAATTAATCTGCCGTGTGTGTTTTTTTTCCTGACCCCGGTTACAATGAGAATCGCAAGCATCTGGCAGACCTATTCACATTTACAAGATCTAACAAATAAGAAGGTGCCAGACCATTTAAGGACTTAAAAACAAACAGCAACGCACTGGCAACCAATTAAGAGACATTTAAATCGGAGTAATGTGTTCTCATTTACGAACCCCAGTTAAAAATCTGGCTGCGGCATTTTGAACCATTTGAAGCTGTGACATGGAGGATTGGGGTAGTCCAATATAAAAGGAGTTACAATAGTCCAAACGTGATAAAACAAAAGCATGTATGACTCTTTCATGATCTTTAAAGGATAAAACATATTTAACTTTTGATAAGTTTAAGATGGAAAAAACATGACTTAACTACGGAGTTAATATGTTGGTCAAACTTAAAGGGGTCATATGATGCTATTTAAAGATCATTATTTTGTGTATTTGGTGTAACAGAATATGTTGACATGCTTTAATGTTCAAAAATCACATTATTTTTCAAATACTGTACATTATTGTAGGTCCTATATGCCCCCCCTCTCTCAAACGCTTCCGTTTCTACAAAGCCCCCCTCCTTTGACAAGTGCAGTCTGCTCTGATTTGCCAGCTGACCCAGTGCATTTTGATTGGCCGAATACCACAAGCACGCATCGGAAATGTAACACGCTTTACCATAATCGCGAGCTTCAGCTTTCACAGTAAATATCAAGACAGTTCATATGTCGTTAGTTTTACCATCAGTTCAAGCCAGAACGGCAAGAGTTCCCCTCACACACACACACACACACAACGAGTTCTCTAGCGGCTGCGCAAAACTCGCATTTGAACAGTCAATAGAAAATACTTAAACAAATAACAAAACATACTTACAGTAGCTGATTCAGAAAAGCACCAGATTGTCATAGCAAAGTCGGAATTTACCCTTTTTTTTTTTTTTTAGAAATACCGTTTGTTCACAGCCAGCCTTGTACTCTTCTAGTTTCAAAAAACTGTCATCCATAAAATGCGTTGCCCAAATTCGAACATCTGGGTTGTGCTGTTCTGTTTGTAAATAAATCTTAACCAATGATTCCTAATTGCATCTACTTCCGGAAGGCCAAATAAAGTGCTTTTGCTTTCACACTGAAACACAGCGTCTCCCTGACATGCTGCATCAACACTACTGCTGTTCCTGAAACCACGCCTTCTTTCTTTTAGCGTGCACATTTGGGCGGCATTATGCTAATATTTCCACATAGTGACGTAGATATGTGGGGGCGTGTTAGAACGAGCCGTTGTATGTAGGTGTGGTTGACTCTTAACTTTTATAAAGAATGTCTTTTTGGATTTGAGACTTTAGTCTTTGCAACTTTACAGATCTTCTTTATGCACCAAGAGCTTGTAACAGTTGTAAAAATTGAAATCGCGTCAAATGACCCCTTTAAGGGGGGAGTCAAAAAGAACTCCCAAATTTTTCACCGTTGGTTTGATATAAGAGTTTAAATGATCACAGTTAAAATGTGGTTTTCCTTTACCCACAGAGGGTCCAAAGACAATTGCTTCCATCTTACCCTCATTTAAATGCCAAAAGTTGTTAGACATCCGAGATCTTACATCAGCTAACCATGCAAGCAATGTTTCGAAACCATTCTTGTCATTATGTTTTAAAGGTAAATAGATTTGGGTGTCATCCTATCCTAACAAACCATACATCAATGGAAAGCTTATTTATTCAGCTTTCAGGTGATGTCAAAACCTGGCTGGTTTTGTGATCCAGGGTCACAAATTATGATTGGAGAGTTGCTAAAGTTAGTTTCCTCCTTCTGTAATTTGGTTCACAATCTAAGGTTTACAATACAATGGATTACTAGGAGAAAGTGTCCAAATAGACGTACATACTCATGGATGCCATTTAATATTTTAGCTTTCATCAATGCATGTTTGTCTTTCTTCAGAAAAAAATATGAACTAAATTAAAGCCAAGCAGTTTCTCAAATGTGGTTGATTTGCACGGAATGACCGTATTTCTGTATCTTTGTTTACTCAGTTATGGGGGATTTTGTCACCTTTCTTTTTAAAAATGTGTTAATCAAATGTGTTTATATTTTGAATGCGTGTTTATGTACAACATAATACATTATATCGTGTTTGCACTTACAGTGTCAGTTCCACAATGGAAATAATAATAATAAGAAGAAAACATTTATGAGAAGTTGAGATGAAGTATGATCTGAAGATCCTAAGAAGTCTGTGTATTTGGTTTAATTTGACATGTATTGTTGGGTTAGCATGTTGTTCACAACTTTTACAGTGTCATCAAATCAAACACATGGATATCTGCATATCTAATGATTAAACCTCACCTTAAACTGTGGTCTTGAACCCTGCGGTCATCCTGGAGACGATGTGCGGGACAGAGTGAAGAAGAAAACACTCCACCCAGCCGAGAGGATTGAGGAGATCCAGGACGATGAACTTACTAAGACAGAACCGAACTGTGACCAAAAAGTGAATCTTTTCATTTCGTACGTAAGCCTCGGTTTTCATGATTAATTAGTTTGTAGTAGACCATGGTCTGCCTATGTAATTTCCTTTTATAATAGAAGTTTATAAGGTATAAGGTCTGTGATCAACATTAACCTTACTTGATGTTTCTAAGTCTAAATACCTAATCAGAACAGTGTGACCAAAAAATGCGTTTTCGCAAGTATAGGATGCTTGTGTAATTTCCTATTTAAATAGCAGTTTATAAGTTAATACGGTCTGTGATTAACATTAACCTTAATTTATGTTTTTTTAAAGTCTACCTTATCAGAACAGCTAACTTTGTTAGCTACTATTTACTTACAGATACTCAAAAACGATGTTGTCCATGCAGTCAATTTGGACAGTTAATTTTCCTTAAATTTTCTTAATTGATTTTTCTAAATGTATGCACTGAACATACATATCAACACAATCCATGTTTGCACACTGCAGAAGTAGCACAGAAGCTATCTGAAGTGGCATTTTAAAATAAAAATGTGAAATTTACAGAAAATTTCCCTTTTAATAATAAAGATTCCAAAGGGTGATCAGTTCTTAAAATAACCTATTTTTCTTACTATGAGAAACATTTAGTTATTTATTTTTCAAAAAAAAAAACTTTTTGTGAAATGGTATGGTTGTTCAAGGTTGTTCATGGAACCATCAATGACGATAAATAACTTTTATTTTTAAGAGTGCTGGTGTGTAAAATGTGCTTGTGGAGACCTTAAAAGATATGAGATTTTGAAAGAATATTTTATTTGTTCATATTTTGAACAACTGAAAGTATTTACAAAAAATGATATATGATCAATTATTTGATAAATGATAATTGTTGACGGAATAAAAAAGTAAACTAAACACAAACCCTACTCATTCATATATGCTGTAGAAGGAATCAAACTGCATGTCATGGTTCAACAAGTTTCTGAATGAATCGGTATGAATTCAGCCATACCTTTTCCACTTCTACTTTCACACTAAACCTTGTTTTAAGTTTCAGTATATCTGGTAGTTAACCGCTGAGAAGATGTCGTTGCATGTCTTGTCTGATCATGTGGTGGATTGTTCATCTTTGGGGTTTCTGCCACAAAGCTGCAGCAGGGTCTCTTGGTAATTTCTAGCCAGAAAGAAGTACATGACAGGATCCAACACGCCACTTACGCATGTTAAAGCTGAGGTGATGCGATTTCCTAAATGCAGCATTTGTCTTTCGGATTCTGACCTTGACATGTCGTCATGCTGTAGGATAAATACAAATCGGTGGATATGATAGGGCACAAATGCAATCAAGAAGTTAACCACGGTTAGAACGATCATTCTCATTGCCTTACGCTGAGCAGGCGTCCGTTCTTGAAAAGTCATCTGTTTTACTTTGGCAAATATGAGAATGTAAGAAATGCTCAGGGTGACCAGAGGTATCACAAATGCAATAACAGTGGACACCAACGCACCGGTGGGATTGGAGGACTTCTCTATATACAGCTTTTCACACACTGTCACATTCTGCATTTGTCTAGTCACTTCTTTTTTAGAGAATAGGACAGGCAACATGGAAATAGTCACCATGACCCACAGCACTGCAGAGACCACTTTGGCATTCCTGGTCTTTCTCAGATTGTGAGTTTTGTGTGGTACAACACAAGCCAACAGACGGTCTACACTGATACAAGTCATGAAATACATGCTGCAGTAAAGGTTGACGAAGAACAGGAAACCAACCACTCGACAGGCGCCTTCACCAAGAGGCCAGTGACTGTCTGACATGTGGTAGATCACTCGCATGGGGAGCACCAAGACGTAAGACATGTCCGCTATAGCCAGGTGCTTCAGAAACTCTTTGGAAGGGGTGTTGTTGGTGTTACGGTGGCAGAACACCCAAAGTGCCAGGGCATTACTCGGGACTGAGAGGATGAAGATGACAATGTAGAAGGTTGAGAGCAGGATGTTCTCCAAGTGAGAGCTGAGGTAAATCCCCTCCATGGAGTGATTCGACAAAGCGCAGGTCTATACTATGAGACTGAGCTTCTGTTTGGAGAATGGTAAGAGTCAGAATAAGTATCAGATATTATATCTAGCTTATTTATGATAATGTATAAAAAAAAGTTTGGAAATGACTGTATTCTGTGTTATTATTATGTAACAGTAGAGTCATTGGAGCTATACATTCACAAATTGAAGTGTGGGCATTTTACAAAAATGTTTAACAAATCAAAATTGTAGTTTTAGATTCTTTAGTAGCTACCATTTGCCTACAGTTCTGCACACTATGTATTCAGTAAAGTGTGTCCAACTTTTGACCCGGTTTTAGCAAAATTATTTTCTCCAGAACTGCAGAAAGTGACACAGTGATTGTTGAAATGTTTTTTTTTCAAACAACTTGACTAGCAATTTGACTATATGCCTTTGAACTTAAAAGGCCTATTTATATGATAATACTGCTTTATTATCATTATTTAAAACAACATAAATAACGAGAAATTACCAGACATTTTTTATTAAATGTGTGTATATATATATTTATAACGTGTATTAGCATTAAGAACTTTAAGTCAAACAACATTCAGTTTGCCAAAGTAAATGGTAAAATCACTATTAAATAAGCAACATTTTAAAAGTCACTAAGAAAGCATTTTTCCTTTTAAAAAAAAAAAAAGGTCAACAATATTAATATCATTATTAGTATTGCGCTTTTTATTTCCGTACTTACAAGTAGGTTATAGTCTTCCCCAGCAGCCAGCCTTAATAAATGCCTCCTTTGGCTATAGATCAAGTGAATGTTGTGTTTGCTCATCTGTTTCCTCTTTTAGTCATATGCTTTGACTTCAGTAGGAGGTATCACACAAAAATGAATTGGCCCTTTTACAAGATCCCCATTAACACACACCACCCTCTACTGGTCTCTTTACCTGCTGTATGTGATGATTGCATCTTAACATTTCTTCATAAAACAAACCTGGCGTTGTTCAAATTTACAGTTATGTTGAAGCTATTTGTGTGCAAATCCACTTAGGCTAGGGTTTATTAAGTTATAAAATAACAGTAAGAAAGCTGGTCATTTATGGAGTATGTGGAGATCAAAATTAGAGAACAACCTACAATTTCGAGGTCACTACTTAGTCATATTTGAAGTTATCCTAACAGGAGCAAAAGCGCCATTTTTAAGCATATTTCATGAGTTAAATACATTCTAAAGCACAGTATAAAAAACTTAAATGAGATATTTGAAAAAGAACACATCAAAATTAGAGAACACTTTCAGATACATCCCAGTTATTGCTGTTAATATGGTACCTGATGCTAATTTCCTTAATTATATGACAAACCCTATTTAACTGGCAGCATTCCTTTTTTACTGAGATTGTAATATGGTGGGCTGCTCTAAAGTGACTGAAACCCTCTGACAGCAGGTTAGATGTAGGCCAATAGCAGATACAGCAAAAGAAGTTGGCCGTGCCAAATCTGTGATTTCTAGAAAATTGGCATCTTTACAATGTCACTCAATCAAGTCCCCTAAAAAGGCTAGTCGTCTACAAAAGACAAATGCACAAGAGGACAGGATAATGCAGAGAATCTCAATCTCAATCGGTTCAACACTGCAGCTGGAATTGCTCGCCAGTTCAGTGCTGCACCGTAAAAAAGAAGGATTTGTCTGCATATAGTTTGTCTCAAGTTAAAGAGAATTTGCACTGAAAGTGCACTCTGCAGTGACGGGTAAAGCTGAAAACATTAAAATAATGAAACGGCCAGCCCTGAGTCCTGATCTAAACCCGAATGAAAATTTCTGGAAAATCCTTGGTGAAAAAGTTATGGCTAAGAAACCCACTACAGTCACCCAACTGTGGAAGAGACTGGAAGATCACACCAGAGCAGTGTGAGAGACTAGTGATGTCCTGTGGCCGCAGATGTGCTGAAATCATTCAAAGCATGGGCCTGTACACTTACTAGTAATTTTTGACTGCTGTTCCTTCAGAAATTTTAATTACCTTTCTTCGTGCTACAGTCATTGCTGTTCTCTAATTTTGATCGCTGTGTTTTCCAAGGGTTTTTGTTAAAGTGCCCTTGTTTGTAGTGAAAACCTCGTTCTACTAGCATGGGTCAACTTTTGGACCTGTTTGCCCCCCATGTCCTTCCTGTTTTTCCTTATTTGGTCATGTTCCTGTCCTCGTTTAGTTTGATTATGTTCCATTGATTACAACTGTGTTCTCCTGATTGCCCTGTGTTTAAGTCCTAGTCTGTTCAGTTTGTGTTTGTCAGGTCTACTTGTTTCTACGTGTTTGCCCAGCTCCTATTGTGGATTATCTTCTATGTTTCCTTGATTAAAGACAGTTCTCGTTTACTCGTGCCTCCTGCGTGCTCCCTCAACAGCGTAACGTGACACATGGTATAGCCACAACTAAAATTACTTCAAATTTTGAATGATGACATTCATAAATTGTTCTTTAATTTTGATCTCCACTGTACATGTATTCTGTATTACTACAATTTTTAGTATATTATTGTTACTGAAACTATACATTAACACATGGGAAATTCCCCAATATTTTAAACAAATCAACACAAATTAAATCTTCAAACTTTGTTTCAGATTCCTAAATGTAAAAACCTTTTGACTACAGCATACAGTACATACATTCAATAAAGCTTGTCTAAATTTTTGACCAGTAGAGAGTTCACAACATGTGTACTGAATGTCATTACTATGCAAATGTAAAAGAAAATATATAGGATAAAAAACACAAGTCAGCTGAACTATCTGCCAAAATGTTTAATAGAAGGACTTGCAGTGTTTCAGTGGAGAAACCATAGCCGAGAGGCCATGTGAACAACAAGCATGCAGAACTTTAATACCTACACTCTTTTGCACAGATTGCTTCTGCAATTAAAGCTATACAAAACCAAAGAAAACATTCATTTACAAAATCTATCTGTGCAAGCATGATTTTTTCTATTACATTCTCTCTTTCTACAATTTTGTATAGGCATGCATAGAAATAAACTTTGGTACAATATGTTAACAAAACTAAAGACAATCTCTGAAATAGAGATGCTACAGTATGTACATGTGAAGTAGAGAGCAATTGTATCAATCACTACAATTTTAGTTTACATTTAGACATCAATACTAATTTAAGAGCCATAAACTGCATGAGTAAATCAAGGAACTGTGACATAGGTAGGTTAAGCCAGGTATAACCTATCCTAAATGTCTAACACATACTATATAGTCAGTTGTAAAGATGTAAAATACAAACTTTGGCAAATAGGCACAACTACTGAAAAGACCTGAACTGTTCATTGCAAAACTGTTGTCAATTTATAATGATAAATCTTAAAGACATTGGCAGTGCATGAGAGAAAGAAAAAAAAACAGACACAATGTTTGTCAAATTGTATTAATGGTTAATATACTTACAGTACTTTTTCACTTATTATGGCTACAACCAATGTCTGTCAACTTAAAAAAAAAAAAACATCTACAATCATTTAGAGGATACTAATAACCAAAACATTGTTTACATACTCTTACTACTGACTAGAATACTTTTTAGTCTCTCAACTTGTATGAAAAATAAATATTATTTTCAAATGAAGTGCTCTGTAAAATCCTTGATCAAGAGCCTGCTCTCTGCAATTAAATCGTTTTCTTTAGTTTTTAAAATAAAATATTTTATCTTTTTATATGTTTATGATTTGCAGAGATTCAAGTTTAAAACACTGATTAATGGATGATGGCCTTTCACTTTAACAGAGAAAATAATAACATGCAATAACCAAAGTCATGCCAAAACAAAGTTCACTCTGATAGAACAATATTATCTGTTCAAACAAATAAAATCGTAACTTAAAAATGAATCAAAGTAAAATCAGGAGTGACTCCACCTCATTAAGAGATACATAAATGGTTGCGAAGCATTCTACGCAGCATCCTTAGCGAGAGTTACCGTGGGAATAGCTGATTTATTGGCATTTCCGTTGTGTGGCCGACTGTAGCTGGTGAAGCTGGGTGTGTGAATGGTACGGATACTCTTCACACTCTGACTCAACATAGTCGGGGACAAAGGGGAGTGGGAACAGGAAGAGGAAGAAGAGGAGGAAGGTCGACCGTTTTGTGTCTGCGTGGGAACAGAGAGGCCTTTAGTGCTGTGAGTGGGAGGGGCAAATTTGAAAGAACCATTAGAAAGGGAGGGGATATGAGAGGAGGGGGTGGAATTGGATCGAGGAGGAGGGATAGAAGATTTGCTAGTGGGAAGGGAGGAAGATAAAGGAGAAGAAGAATTAACAATATTAGTAGAATCAGACTGGGACAAGCCTTTTCCCGTACTAGAGGAAAAAGCAGGAATTTTAGAAGCAGGCACGGTAGGAGAAGTGGATTTGGGATCTCCTCCAGATCTCTTAGCACTTCCATTAGCCTGCAAACAAAGATGCCAAAACACACTGATTGTCAACATAGGGAATCAAAATTTCTAAGCATGTTTCAAATCATACTACTGGGATCTACAGTTAATCATGATAGATTATCAAAGACACAGAAACTACATATATAGGTGAAAATACTAAAGGCACACACACAAAAAAAACTCTGTCTTGAGGGTGAGAATATAGAAAAAAAATCACTTTAAATAGACTGTAAGAAGGAAAGGAGAGTGAAGGTGAGGGACGGTAGGATTATACGTTTTAGAGTGAGTATTGCGCAGAATGAGTGCAACCAACCAGTACTGATAACCAAAGGAGGCTCCAGGAGGAATAGAGGAGGTACAATTTTGGGAAGGCATCCACAGGATAATGGGAACTTAGTGGATTTGTGGACCCTGAGCATTGAGGCCAAGGTTTGCAGATTCCTCCGAGAGGTATACAGGGAAAGGGTCCAAAAATGGGTTAAACAGAGAAGCATCCTGACTTACAAGGGAAGTTGAAGTGTCACAGTCTTTGGAGTGTGTAGGGGTTAGATGTCAGTGGTATTTTAGTTAAAGATACCCTAGTCTAAGCATCCAATAATGTTAGGTAAGCAGTGGCTGTGGTGTTTATATTTCTTTCACTTTTGTAAATTAGTTTGTCTTTTACAGCACCAAAGCCACAAGCAAAGCAAACATGCAGAAGCATTTGATGGTATTATGAAATAACAGTCAGTTGCCTTCGGTCACAGCCATTCAAAAAACATGTAGCAGGAAAAAACGTCAACAGTTCAAAGATAGCTTTCGGCACTAGGCCTTTAACCAAAGAACAGTTTGTTCGGTATCATCAGGTTTTTTGTTAGTTATTTTCCCCCTCTCAATACAAGCCCTGCAAGAACTGACTTTCCTCTCGAGCATTCAGTCTATGCCTAGGTGTGTGTGTCTTTCTGACTGGACAAGTGGTCCTATGATAAGACTACCTGGCGGAACTGCCTCTGAGGGTCCTGAAGCTTTTGCGGTTTTGTTGCCCTCTCTTTCTCTGAGGTGCCCGGTTGCTGCCGTGCCTTGGCAGAAACAGGCACCGGCATCCGACTAGTAGGTGAGACCACGCTGGCATTCTGCAAAAAGGATTTAAACCAAACAGAAGAGAAAAGGAATAAAAAGAAAGAAACAAAAAAAGAGCCATATTTGAGGTGGTCTGTAAGCTAAATCACAGCAAGACAAAGCTTGCACAACACATCTGTGTGGTATCACCATGACATTGTAGAGTTTGTGTACCAGAAAGAGAAATAAGGAAGCATGCAAACCAGCCCAGAATACCAACAAATTTCTTTAAGGACTGCCTTAGAACCCACAAAAAGAATCCAGAAACAGTGTGAGACTGTGGTTCTAAGACGGTGAAAGTCGTTGGCTGCCTTAACCCAAGATTAGAGCACCATCAGTGAACACACAAAGGTCTATCTATGACACACCACTCCAGAAATAAACACACCATATTTATTAAAATATGTGAAGGTGTTAAAAAGTTCAGATCCCAGAGTTGGTAGCCTCCACTGCAGGAAAGGCTAAGGATCTTCAGAAGTCACTGGATAGGGTGGAACTGTTGTGAACAAGAGGAGAGGGACAGACCCATAGTCTTTGCTAAGGTAGTAGGAGCTAGAGAGAGACCTGCTGGGTGGGAACTGGTGTGACTGAGACCCCAGTAGTTGGTATGATGGCAGGCCGAGGAAGGAGCTGTGGTTTTGTCTTCTTTCGTAGACCAGGACCTTTACTGGCAAAAGTCGACCTTGGAACCAAGATTTTGGGAGAAAGTCCTTTCTCTGAGTGCCCTGGACTCTCTTCAGTCCTATTGTCCTGAGTTCCAGGGTGCAACAATATTTCAGGCTCTTCCGAAGACTTTGGTGCCATTTCGCAAATGGTGTTCTCTAGCTGCTTTATGGTTTGCTCTAGACTGTCAAGGGTTTTGTAGGTATTCTTACGAATCTCATCAGTTCGTCCATTAGGCTCCTGCTGATTTGATTTTGAAGACTCTGTTTTGGAGCAAGCAATTTCAAACCTCTTGGTCTCTTTGTGTTGTTTGACAGTCCCATCTGACTCTTCCTCATCCTCATAGACGACAACCTGCAAAGTCTTTTTGCCTGTTTTACTTCCAGCTCGAATGGCTTGCGATAATGCTGCTAGCTGTTTCTTGGGGAACTTAAACTTGAACTTCTTCTTTCCATCTTGCTTTGCATCACCAGCAACGTCTACTAATGCCCCTTCCTCAGATAAAGATGGGGATGAAGAAGAGTTCCTGACTTGACCATCTGTGATATCTGTAGGAGAATTTGAACCAGTACTTTTTCCAGAATCCCTACCATCTCCATTCTGTTTGACCTGCACTCCCTTAGTCCATTCTTCTTCCTCAGTTTCCTCACTCTCCTCATCTATTCTTTCTTCTGCAAGCATCCGCTCTAGCTCCTCCTCACATTCAAAGATAGTAGAGAGGCGTTTATAAGCTGAGCGGATATCTATTGGCTCGTCAAAGATGATGATGACTGGCTTTTTACTGCCGTTGTCAGCACCAGTAGGACCATTAATACTGGCATCACCTCCTGATGCCATGCCACTTTCAGAAGCACTTGGTCGTTTGTTGCCAACAGTTACTGTCTGCACACTACCTTTCTTGGCATTGACTAGCTGATGGTACTCTCCAGTGGAAAGGGCTTGTACCTTGGTGTTAGTGATCATAAAGGCAAAGTTATCAGGAGGAGGCGGAGGTGGCTCTTCTCCTGACAGTTCGGGACTGAGAGAGGCCTCATTATTTTCCTCCATTTTCTCAAATTTCTTTTCCTTCACCTTGGATGAACCAAATATAAGTCTCTGATTTGCTAAATCTGTCCCAACAGGGACTGCTTTAGAAAGAATCGGTGCAATGTTTTCAAATGAGACTGGTGAGCAAATTGCTGTTGGAGACTCTACCCTCTCCTCTATGCTAACCTGCACTTGGGCAGCCTTGACCACATGAACTTTCCCTTGGGTTGGGCTAGCTGGAACTTCTTCCAGTGGAGAGGGTGGATTTGACTTCAACGAGGCTGAACAAGACAGCTGATTTTGTTGTAGAGTGATAGAAGAGCTGGCTGGACCGCTACTTTTGAGGGCACCAAATTTGTTAGTGGATACCTGCAGCTGGCTTTGGTATTGGTCAGAAGCATTGACATGTGACACCTGTGATGGGGGAGACAGTGATGCATCTCTATGTTCTGTTGATTCCTCTGAGGCTGATGGAGTTCCCTTGGAGATCTGAGCTGTGACATAGTAGATGACCTTAAATGGTCAAAGGTCAGAGAAGAAAAAATGAAATTTCAATTAGGTATAGTTTCATGAGCCAAATATAAATTTGTTAGTAATCCTACCTGGTATTAATCATATTCTACAATTGACTTGGCCATTAGTGAGTCTTTATGGGGATTCACAGAACACTATTACATAACTATTTTAGTGATGGGGTTCATTTAACTATTAAATTACCAGTCGTCACTAAGACTGAGGTATTTTTTTAAATAGAGCTCAAACTATCATACCATGATGACTTTTTTTAGGGGTTTATAATAAGTTTATAATAACTGTGTAATAAACACTGCAGCTCACCCCAGGAATCTGACGAATTGTATTGTTGCCATTCTCATCTGTGTCAGGGTTCTTGTCGTCTTGGTTTTCAGTATTCTGTGGTTTGTTGGGAAACAACATCACTTCACAAAGAATCAACCGTAGTCTATAAGATACTCTAAGACCACTGAAAACATATAGGCTGCTTTTGACGCAACACATTCTTGGATCATATATTCTACCATATATTTCAAAATATTTTTAATATTAAGCATTGTCATAAAATATGTTTCTAACCTTAATGCTACCAATAATATGTTACAGCTGTATATAAAGACTAATTATTTTCTCTACAGTAATAATCATATTTTAAAATATGCAATGAATGGGATTAATAATAAAAAACAAACTTCATGGGATTAAAATCATAATCTGAAGCTAGACCTACAGTAAGGCATTTGTGAACGAATCTGAGAAAACAGCTCAAAATTATACACAAGAAAAGGGAAACGAACAATGAAAATGTAATTTTAAATTTGTATTGCATGTACCAACAGTTTCCAACTTTTTCCATTTTGAATACAATTTTGATTGTATTCTTATTGGTTATTTGGTTCTTATTGGTTATATTTCACCTGTAAATTCTATATTACACTGCACAACTTTTGACAGTGAGAAAATACTGTGAAAATGAAGGTAAAGAGAGAAAGTGAGACTGAAAACCCATTAAATAAGTAAGGAGGCTTATACAGTAGCAGGCATGCAGCAAAGTGAGAAGATCAAAGAACAAATTCTGAACTCCAGACTGCTAGCTGAAAGTGTCCTCTAAAATCCTCAATAACAAACCAATTCTAAGTTGCATTTTACTGATACATATGATTTAGACACTGACCCTTTTTAAAGAAAAAACTAGATGTGCACAGTAAAGTAGGTCCTGATAATTTCTCATAAGTCTGCTAAATTGCTTACATTTTGCCCAGGACAATTTGATTATGCTACGATTATGAATTGAGATCACACTTTTTTTAAATTAAAATGCTAAATGTAAAAAAGAAAACACACACACAACACCCTTTGACAGCAGAGTGTCGAAAATCTAGTTTATTGATTGGATGACTGAGAGCACATAAACCCAATCATATCTGTTTCCCCTTTTGGCTCACACTACATCACTACAATCAGCACAGTTCATGAGTTCAGCAGAAATAAAAGGAAAGGAACAGAATTTAAACTTAAAGAACAGTGAGAACATTTTTGATGTCAGATACCCATCACTCGAGTGTACAGAGGAAGTTAGCAAAGGGAAAGAAAGCCATACAAGCATTGCAAAGAACAGCCATCAGGGACAAGCGGCTGGCACAGGCAGGCAGTTGGAGGGTCTACTAAAGGACATCATATCCTTTACCTTCTTATCTTTAAGGGGCAGTAAGACCCCAGGTCTTAGCTCTTTGATCTGTGGCTCTACCAAACCCTTGAGCCCTACCTCCTTAAAAGAGCACTTCTGGAAAACCTGAAGAGAAGAATTTGTGAGGAAGGGGGTAAAAGATTAGAATTTGCCCATAGTAAATTGGGCAAACCTGTTCAAGATTACTGTACAATGTAATAGAAATTATCTACAATTAGTTTAATCAAATCAGATTAGATTATCTGCCTATATGCATTTCTATTGTCATTAAAAATTAAATGACAAAAAATAATCTATCTATCTATCTATCTATCTATCTATCTATCTATCTATCTGTCTGTCTGTCTATTGGTCTGTCTATATTAGTATCATCTATCTATCTATCTATCTATCTATCTATCTATCTATCTATCGGTCTGTCTATATTAGTATTATAATTTTTATTTATATGCAATTTTTACATATATTTTGATTACATTTTACACTTTCTGTCCTATTAAGCATGAACACATATGTGTATCATTTTAAAAGGTTGTTTTGTTTTCTTTTTTAAAGGATTTATGAGAACCATTGTTGTGAATTTATAGAATTGTGAGAAAAGAAGCTAATCTACTGCAAGGGAAATAAAACTGCCACCGAATGAGCCACATGGCAGACCCAAAGCATCTTAACACCCACACCAAAGCAATTTCACACCCAATACATTTAAACACCAAAACACCTATAGTTAGTGAAAGTAAGTGAGCATGTGCATGTATAAACATTTATACCCTTTAGGAACATGAAGTTATGCTTGCTACAAGTCTGCATTAGTGTGCATGTGTATGTATGTTTGAGTTTATATGTGTATCTCACCTGTAGCTCTGCCATAATCTTGTCTCCCTCATCGTCTTCCTCAGTAATAGCCGAGGCAGCGATAGGTGGAGGAGTAATGGGTTTGGGCTTCACCTCTGGAGAAGATTTTGGTTCAGGCTGAGATGCTGTACTGTTGGACTCCTCTTCACCCTCCAATGAAACAAGTTATATTCATTTAATTATATTTATATTTGAATTTGTATTATTTTCATTTTATATAATTATTTCCTTTTATTCATTTAATTATTTAAAAAATGAATTACAATTTCAATTAAAATTATTCGATTTCTTTTATTATTTAATTTATAATAATTTGTTTACAAATTCAATAAAAGTTCATGTAACTAGTATTTATTTTTTATTTTATTATGGGTATTTCAGACAAAAGTAAAAAAAAAAAAACATATATATATATATATATAGAATATAAATCTGTCCTGCAAACACACTTGTACCATAACAGACTCCTTCCTGCTGGTGTAAATGACCTCTCCAGATCGGGTGGTGGTCATGCCAGTATTGGTGGTGTAGTTTCGACGAGGTGGGGGTGGAGGAGGAGACTTGTTGGCTTTCTCTGTGGTCTGAAGCTTAACAACTTTTTCCTGAGTCTTACTTTGTCTCTCTAGGCTGGATTTGATGGATAGGCTGGGTTTAAGAGGTCTCTCCAAAGCTGACTTAACTGATTTCTCCAGAGGTTTGGGAGGTTTCTCTGGAGCAGTCTTAGTAGGTTTCTCAGAATTTGGCTGATTGTCATCTGCAGAAACAAAATGAAGTATAAACATAGCCAAACAGTAGTCTCAAGAGCTCTGGTGTGTCTTTCAGTCTCTTACCCTGCTCTGCTGGTGCTGCTGTGGGCTCATTTTTTTCTACCACCTCCTCCAGGGAGGCAGAAACCACTGCAGGGGAGCCCTCAGGTTCGCTGGGCACCTCAAGGTTTGGTATTCCTCTCAGCATGTTGGCTTCTGCTTCCTGGAGCATCCGTTCGAACTCCTGCCCATCATAATGACCCATGTTCTGCCTCTTCTCCTCCCATTCTTTCTCTGCCGCCTGAAGATACCAATCAAACGAGTAACTAAATAATGGAATGCACAATTTCACCTCATTCATTTGGTTTAACATGCACAATACTCACCTCTATTGACACAGCTCTGTTCTTGTTCTTGCTGCGGCTTGCGTGGATCTCCTCAATGAAGTTTGGAGAAGGACCTTTGCCATGAATGCCATTAGAAGAGACTCCATTACTGCTGCTATTTGGTATTAGTGTCTGCTCGAGTGAGGGTTTTTTGAGCTGTTTGGTGGGTGAAGGGGTAGACTCTCGTCTTTGTGCGGCAGAGGGAATGGGTGAGGGTGCTGTTGATTGCTGGGATTGTTGTGAAGCTACCGGAGAGGCCTGGGCATGGTGGATCACCACAGGGTTTGACGGCATAACCTCTGACCTCACTGTGGAGCTCTGAGGTGCAACCGAGGCAGTCTTGAGGGATTCAACCACAGCTGATTCTGGTTTTTCAGAGGCAGGTGTTGAGGAAACAGGGTCAAAGGGCTTCAGCAGGCTTTCTGTGGCAGACCTAAAGAATAAATGAGAAATCAAATAGAAATCAATAAAGAAAACATTCACAGTACAGTAAAATCTAACCAAATTTAAAATCATGAGCTTATTTTTATCATCTCTAAAATATGTTTAAGGAGTAAAAGCTGGAGTTTGTAAAAAGTAATACTTTTTTTAAAGTATTAAAATACTCCTAAAATGTACAGTGGTGTGAAAAAGTGTTGGCCCCCTTCCTGTTTTTTACATTTTTTGCATATTTGTCACACTTAAAAGATTCAGATCATCAAACAAATTGTAATATTACACAAAAATACAGAAGTAAATACAACATGCAGTTTTTAAATGATTATTATTTATTTTATTAAGGGAAAAAAGCTGTCCAAACCTGCCTGGCCCTACGTGAAAAAGTAATTGCCCCCTAAATCTAATAACTGGTTGTGCCACGCTTTGCAGCAACAACTGCAATCAAGTGTTTGCGATAACTGGCAATGAGTCTTTCACATCGCTGTGGAGGAATTTTGGCCCACTCTTCTTTGCAGAATTGTTTTATTTCAGCCACATTGGAGGTTTTTCGAGCATGAATGGACTGTTTAAAAATCTCAATCGGATTTAAGTCCGGACTTTGTTTTGGCCTCTCCAAAACCTTAATTTAGTTTTTCTGAGCCATTCAGAGGTGGACTTGCTGGTGTGTTTTGGGATCATTGTCCTGCTGCATAATCTAAGTGCGCTTGAGCTTGAGGTCACCAACTGACGATCGTACATTCTCCTTCAGGATTTTCTGATAGAGTGCAGAATTCATGGTTCCGTCAATTATGACAAGTCGTCCAGGTCTTGAAGCTGCAAAGCAGCCCCAGATCATCACACTACCACCACCATGTTTGACTGCCAGATGTTTACGCCAGATGTAACGGGACACACACCTTCCAAAAACACAGAATATTTGCCCAAAAGTCTTGGGGATAATTAAGATATTTTTTTGGCAAATGAGAGACGAGCCTTTGTGTTCTTTTGGTCAGCAGTGGCTTTTGCCTTTGAACTCTCCCATGGATGCCGTTTTTTGCCCAGTCTCTTTCTTATTGTTCAATCATGAACACTGACCTTAATTGAGGCAAGTGAGGCCTACAGTTCTTTAGATGTTGTTCTGGGTTCTTTTATGACCTCTTGGATGAGTCGTCGTTGTGCTCTTGGAGTAATTTTGGTTGGCCGGCAACTCCTGGGAAGGTTCACCATTGTTCCAAGTTTTTTTTTTTTGTGGATAATGGCTCTGACCATGGTTTGCTGGAGTCCCAAAGCCTTAGAAATGGCTTTTTAATCCTTTCCAGACTGATACATGTCAACTTTTTTGATTCTCATCTGTTCTTGAATTTTTTTTAGATCGCGGCATGATGTGTTGCTCCTTAAGCATGCTTTTCTTTGTCAGACAGGTTCTATTTAAGAGATTTCTTTATTTAACAGGTCTGGCAGTAATCAGGCCTGGGTGTGGCTAGTGAAATTTAACTCATAATGTAAAATAATGAGGTTAATTGCAGTTCTTTCATGATTTAACAGGAGGGGGGCAATTAATTTTTCACGTAGGGCCATGTAGGTTTGGACAGCTTTTTTCATTTTTTAAATGAAATCATCATTTAAAAACTCTATTTTGTATTTACTTGCATTATCTTTAATGTAATATTAAAATTTGTTTGATGATCTGAAACATTAAAGTGGACAAACATGCAAAAAAATAAGAAATCAGGAAGGGGGGGGGGCAACACTTTTTCACACCACTGTATCTGGTTGCTCTGTGGAGCTTTCAGAATATTTATTTGAACAAACAATGAAAGACTATTGTACTGCACATAACATAACATGTTTTGAGCAACCCCATAACTGAATGTTTGTGCTACCAACACGAATACTATGAACCCTAGTCATTTTTTATTATTTGAAATTCATAACTTATTATATACTATTATTAAAAAAAATCTTAATATCAAAATAAATAAAAGGTTAACATTTTTAAAAATACAAACATAACTAAATCCTTTTAAATAGCTGAATAGGAAATTAAATTAAAAAAGAAGGTAAAAGAAAAAGGAGAAACGGGTATTATCTTTAAAATAAAAGTAATAACAAGAAAAACATTCAGCAAGTACAATATGATGTAAAATAAAAGCTAAAATACAATCAAATCATTTACATTACCTTAAATATGGCAGTACTTAAATTTTAATTACAGTATATCAATATATCAATTACATTTAAGTAAAAAATATATATAAATAAAAAAGGAAAATACAAAAAAGCAAGAGAGGAAATAAGTCGGTGTAATTTAATTTTAACTTGGGGTTAATTTGGGGAAGAAACTTGAGCCATATCATAAAACTTTTGACATGGGGCCAAAAAGTAACCAATTAGAAACCACCTGAAACACACTAGCGACCACCTATTTCACAGACATTTTCATTAGAATGTGTAAAAATCTGTTTAGTTTTGCAATTACATTTGGTGCCGGCCGCTAGCGGAGCAGAAACACGCAGCAGCTTCAGAAACAAAACACTATTTTCCAGAGTGCTGGTAATATTCATTGCCTTCGCACATTCACAGAGAACGGCAACCGGCTTGAGTCTGATCAGGTCTGACACAGAGGAGAAAGGAAGTGACTAGCAGCAGATGCTCCAGATCTCTCAACTGTCTAAACCTATACAGAGTCTCTGCTCACACATGATTACAATATGAATGAAAGATGGAGAACAGAAACTGCATATTAATTTCCATAATGCTCTGTCTGGCTGCTCGGATACGTGGCTGGAATTAGAAGGTGTACAGATCCATAAAGTGTGTCGTAAAGTATTTTATTAACAACAATCTTATTATATTCGCAATTGAAACGTCTGTCTCAATCTCTTTGTCTCTCTGTCTGTACCTGCGAAGGTTGCTGAGTGTGTCCGTGAGGGTTCGGACTCTCTTCAGCATGCTGTCAAGCTTGTGCGGCTCTTCTTTGAGGAACTTAACAGCCTCCACCTCCACCCTGAGCACCGCCCGCATACGGGATTGAAGAGCTGGAAACTCCCCTGCAGGGAAAACATGATGTTTTGCTACTAAACTAAGTGTCATCATCAGCTGGGAAAGCGTCTGACATTTAACCTGTTTACGCATGTCGGTCGTCATGAAACATGACTGAGAGTTAAGTAGGAGGATTTTCCTTCCTAGTTTGTCTGAGATATTTCAGTGAGTAATTTATGTTGTTGTACCTTTCAGTCCAGCCAGGTTCTCGCCCACCTTCCTCAGACTGACTGCTCCCTCCTCTACCTCCTTCAGCGTCACGGCTCTCTGAGACACAGCAGGGCTGGAGTCAGTCCTCAGTGTCTCCACATACTGCTCCAGATCCCTACACACATGACACTTATGACACAAATAGCAATGCAAATATCTTATATTATTACTGATGAGCCAATCCATCCACATAAACTTGTGTTTTTGTCATCCAGTTATCTGATCAATATTGAAATGACACTGTTGTGGCACCAGAGGGCAGTGTAGATTTCAAACATAGAAAAAAAAAAAAAAAAAAAAAAAAACCACATGAGGCCTGACATTTTTTGCAACCAATCTCCTTATATGGTGTTCTTGGGGGGCTGTGTGCTTGCGTGTGGGCTTACAATGACTTAAAAAGATACATAACAGCTAGTGTATGCACTACTTGCTTTTATGCAAGCACTATAGGATAAATCACTATACAGGATTTACCCTATTATACTTTATCGACACGAATTGATAGGTGAAGCAACAAACAGCCACCCACAAATAGTCTATAAACAAAGCATCAGGTTGTTTTTGAGTTCACATGAACAACGGTTAAAGTTACTCGTCGTCAGACTACAGAAGAATACCATAATTCCTCCGTTCAATTAGGCCCAAGACATCAAGAGTCACGCAGACCTATAACAACCCAGCCACAACAAATAATTGCAAATAACATGCCTTACCTTAAAACAGAATCAACCACAGAGTCCAACGTTTATATTTTATATTTATATTTCTACGAATCTTTAAGTTAACATGTACTAAACATGAGTGGAATTTGCACCGCAGCGCCCCCACACCTTGATGCTCATGACAAGAATTGTATGTATAGTTATCTTTATTGAAGTGAATTAGGTTTAAATCGCCGTCATGCATGAATAAATGATATTTTTGCAATTTTACAAATAATAAACAATGATGATCACATTACACAAAACTTAAATTGCACGTCAAAATAACACTTTGTCAATATTTTTTGAGACCCCCCAAAATTTCACAAATCACATTTTCAGGGGAGCCCATGCCTTATTAAGCGGAGCCGAGCTCCCCCTAGCTCCCCCGTAGTCCGTACCCTGTATATCAGTGTGTACGGAAAAGTATTCAGACCCCCTAAATTTTCACTCTTTGTTATATTGCAGCCATTTTCTAAAATCATTTAAGTTTTTTTTTTTTTTCCTCATTAATGTACACACAGCACACTATATTGACAGAAAAACACAGAATTTTGGACATTTTTGCAGATTTATTAAAAAAAGAAAAACTGAAATATCACATAGTCCTAAGTATTCAAACCCTTTGCAGTGCCTGGTTTTCTTCTCCACACATGACCGCTTAGAATTAAGGCCAAAAAGTTCGATCTTGGTCTCATCAGACCAGAGAATCTTATTTCTTAGTTTTTTTAGCAAACTCCATGCGGGCTTTCGTGTGTTTTGCACTGAGGAGAGGCTTCCGTCGGGGCCACTCTGCCATAAAGCCCCTACTGGTGGAGGGCTGCAGTGATGGTTGACTTTTTACAACTTTCTCCCATCTCCCGACTGCATTTCTGGAGCTCAGCCACAGTGATCTTTTGGTTCTTCTTTACCTCTCTCACCAAGGCTCTTCTCCCCCGATAGCTCAGTTTGGCCGGAGGCCAGCTCTAGGAAGGGTTCTGGTCTCCCAAACGTCTTCCATTTAAGGATTATGGAGGCCACTGTGCGCTTAGGAACCTTAAGTGCAGCAGAAAAATTTTTTGTAACCTTGGCCAGATCTGTGCCTTGCCACAATTCTGTCTCTGAGCTCTTCAGGCAGTTCTTTTTGACCTCATGATTCTCATTTGCTCTGCCATGCACTGTGAGCTGTAAGGTCTTATCTAGACAGGTGTGTGGCTTTCCTAATCAAGTCAAATTAGTATAATCAAACACAGCTGGACTCACATGAAGGTGTAGAACCATCTCAAGGATTATCAAAAGAAATGGACAGCACCTGAGTTAAAAATATGAGTGTCACAGCAAAGGGTCTGAATACTTAGACCATGTGATATTTCAGTTTTTCTTAATAAATCTGCAAAAATGTCAACAAATTCTGTGTTTTTCTGTCAATATGAGGTGCTGTGTTTACATTAATGAGGAAAAAAAATTTAACTTAAATGATTTTAGCAAATGGTGCAATTAACAAAAGTGAAAAATTTAAGGGGGTCTGAATACTTTCGTACCCACTGTCATATATATATATATATATATATCTATATTATACATATAACATTATTATATATAGTTATTATGAAAGGCGGGCATTTTACAGATTCCGTAGTCTTTATGAAATTGGGGTTTTTCAAAATGGCAAATTATAAAAAGATAATATATATATTTTTTTTTGCTTTTGATCAATTTGCCCTCTATTTTTGAGTCTGTAACATAATGCTGCCCGTCATAAAACTGGTTTGTTTATCACTTTTAGGGGTCTTAGTACCATATACCAAAATAAAAGTATATTTTTAATAACTTAATTTTTATATTGTTTTTAAACCTGTTTTCCAAGAGTTAAAGGGAGTCATATAATGCTTTTTAAAGATCCATTATTTTGGTAGTTGGTTAACAGAATATGTTGACATGCTTTAATGTTCTAAAAACATTATTTTTCAAATACTGTATGTTATTGTAGGGCCTCTATGCCCCGCCTCTCTCAACGCTTCGTTTTCTACAAAGTCCCTCCTACCGACAAGCGCAGTCTGCTCTGATTGGCCAGCAGACCCAGTGCATTGTGATTGGCCGAACACCGCAAGCACTCGTCGGAAATGTAACACCCCTTACCATAATCGCGAGCGTCCAATCTTTCTTTCCGTGCACATTTGGGCGCATTATGCAAATATTCCCACATAGTGACCTAGATATGTGGGGGCGTGTTAGAATGAGCCATTTTAGGGGGGCGTGGCAGAGTCTTAACTTTGATGAAGAATATCTCTTTGGTTTTGAGATTTTAATCTTTGCAACTTCAGGGATCTTATCTATGCACAATCAGCTTGTAACACTCCAAAGAGAAAGGAAAACTTGAAATCGCATCATATGACCCCTTTAAAGACTGATTAGGCAGTGTTCACTCCCATTTGGCACTTGGTGAGTGTTAATTTTGGACCCTGTTAGCGTATATATAAGCACTAACATAAGAATAAAATATAAATCTCAAGCAGTTTTTACACTTTAACAGTTTAAATTGGTCTGCATGATTTATTTATTTATTTGGCATTTTTAAACAACAGATTTGATGATGCATTCTAGTACACTCATCTTAGGTTCCAAAAAATAAAACAAATAAATAACAACACAGTGTATGTTGAAACTATTTGTTTGGCCACAGGAAAGTGAATTTCCGATTCCATGGAGTGTGTGTGTGTGAGTCATACCCTAGCTGGGTGAGAACTCTTTCCTGCATGCTGAGATACCGGTGTCTCTCTTCCTCCACCAGTGTCCTCTGTTTTTGTGTCAGATCTTCCTGTCGTCTCAGCATTTCAGTCAGCTTCACACTGATCTCTTGCTCCGCACGCTTTATCTGAGCACGCACACACTCCTGATTCTGAAGCTGAAAACACACATTTACTTCATTTTGTAACATTATTTGTTAGTAACAATTGAATGCGTCCTTGCTAAATAAAGGTAAAAATATTTCTTGCTGACCCCCAACATTTTTAACTTTAGTGTGTTATAATGATTTTAATGTAAAACTTTCAAATAATTTTGCCCTGAATATTATTTTACTGAATGTAAATCTGTCACGTTACTCTAGATAAATGAGCTATGAATGTTGTTTCATGTTGTCGTTAAAATAACAATGAACATTAAGACACTTGTTGAACAAATGTAGGACAACATGCATATTATAACAGCAGATTTCTCAAGATATTAACTGACTTTCATTACCTGTAATTGTCTCATATGTTGCAGTTGGAGGCGGAGCTCAGAGACATTCTTCCTGAACAGGTGTAGGTTGACATGCAAGGGGGCGGGGCCTAGTGGTGGTGTAGGGGCGGGGCTACGCTCAGGAGGTGCTGCAGCAACTTTTGGCGCTAATACGGGAGAACCTCCTAAACAAAACACAAAAACACACAAAAACATGACCTACAATCACAAACAAAAGTATTTCATGTTAAGACGTCAGACTGGGCTCTCAAATGTATGTGTGACAGTTATTTGACATAAACATAGATGTAGACGGATTGCTGCAAATAATGTGATGATCCAAGTTTTATAGATTTTTTAAAAAGGGAATTTATAATCTTTTTATAGCTCAATAAATTATGCTGTTGATGTTATCAATTTAAGTGCCTTAACAAATACATATTCACATATATTGGCCCTAAGCTTAAGGAGATGTGATATTTGTTGTTGTACCCATATTTGACCATAACATTTGGCAAGATTACATTTCAAACTCCACTGAGCATAACTGAAAATACAGCATTTCAGATCAAATCTTGCAAAAGTACATATTTATGTGAGTGCGCAAGACAGCGTGTAGACGTGTTTGTTCTTTTGCGGCTTATGCTGTTTGAGTGACTCGCTCTCTGTGTTCTTGTCAGCGTGTGTGTGTGTGGAAACAGTGAGAAACATGTGGCAGTTCTGCAATTCTGAGTGACAGATGAGTGGGAAAAGATCAGATTTTTGGGATGCACAACAGCCACTGCATTACAATATGTTGCTGCAAGAGCCACCAACACACACACACACCCACACACACAAACACAACCACACACACACACACACACACACACACACACACACACACCAGTGGTCGACCAATGTTGTTTTTTTATGGCCAATGCCAGTATCTTAGAGAGCAGGCTGGCCAATATAAAACCAATGTATATATCACACTATTTAATTTAAATGTAGTAAAAACACATGTATAACAATTGCTTTATTTAAAATTATATGAAAATAACACAAATAAACAGATTCATACTTCAGATGGCAACTTCTTGATTCTGTAATCCTATTAGTATTTTTATTTACACATAAAAAATATTAATAAAAAGAAAGTGAACAATGTAAACACTAAGGGCAGTCAGTAATATGGCAAGTCTGTGAGCACTAGGAATCATATTTTTTTAATAATGTGCTAATTTTGCATACATTACACAGTGAATATGACATGAATATGACATCGGCCATCTGAATATAATGCAGCATAGTTTGAAACCAAGAATTTAAAGTTTGATAGTACAAACATTTTTATGAAGTCTACAAATGCACACTTCAGAAGTTCACACTGCTGCATTCCCCAAAGTTTGTGAAATTAAATGTTTATGAGATATTCAAAGACTTGTTTAAATGATATAAATGTGTATTTGCTGAATGCTGATGGTAGGTGAGAGAGTATTACAGAATTTGCCTTATATTACTAATAATAGATAAGCATGTATGTTGACCACTAGAAAAAAACCAGATGAGGTCTGGAAGCAATGGTAAGAAGGAATTTACCTGTGCTAGATGTGCTGTGAGCCGGTGATCCGGACTTTACTGGTTTCTCACTGGAAAAATACAAGAGATATAAAATGACTGAATGCACATATGCACATGTATAAAGACAGAGACAAAATCACTCTACAAACACTTGCAGTTAGTCTGTGTTACAGTGGCACAAGCACTGCCATTTGTAAAGGCACCAGTTACTGTGAGAATTAGTTAATTTAGTTCATGCACAGTTAGTAGTCATAGAACCCACCAAGTCTTTTTCAAACACCCAGTGTCTGATTACCACCACCTTTAATCCACCATATTCCTCCTTTTGCCTTTCTTATTTGATTTGGGAAACAATGTGATATTCTGGGAACTACATTACCCAGCCTGCCTTGCTCACCTGGGGTGTTCCTGGTTGCTGTTAGTGCTGTGGCTCTTTAAGAGAGCATGCTGCACAAGACCAGTCAGACTGGCTAGTTGCTCCTCCATGGCCTTCATTCTCTCTCTGCAGAGAGATAGAGCATATTGCATGCTTACTACTGATGGAGCATGTGTGGAGACGGGCGAGGGGGAAAATTTAAATAACAGTAGGACTGTGTACCTCCTGAGATGGCTCAGTTATCTAAGGCCATTTTACTCATTCATCATTAATAAAAAGACAGATATACTAACTGGTTAATATAGCATTTTGGCTAAAATATCAATTTATCATAATGTACATTAAAATGTTGTGATATCTGAATTCACTTGTAGCCTTTAACAATTGATTTGAGTGTTTAGTTTTAATGTATTTACACAAAAATTATAATATATAAAATAATTATCAGCTTACTGGCATCAGCCTAAATTTTACAATCAATGCATATTTACAATAAAGCACGGTCTCTTTTACTTTAATGATTTCTGAGAGATCATGTGACACTGAAGACTGGAGCAATGACTGCTGAAAATTTAGCTTCATCGTCAAAGAAATAAATTACATTTTAAATATATATGTACAGTATATACAAAGAGAAAGCAGTATTTTTAAATTGTAATAATATTTTAAAATATTACTGTTTTTACTGAACATTTGTTGAGCATAAGACTTTTCAAAAACATTTAACAAATATTACCAACCCCAAATTTTTAAACGTATGCTGCCATTCATAAAGTGGGAATTTTATGTGAAACTGCACAGAAAAAAACAACTTGAAGTAAAAAGAAGAAAAATCTATTGGCAACATTTTAACCACATTTCAATTATAAAACACTTCCTTGATTTAAGGTCAATCCTATCTACAAAAAGCATTAAGCGAAAGGGAGTATGATCTGGACCCCTGCCTATGATCTTAGCATATACAAAAAAACACAATAAATCAAAAACATTAACTTTTCAAATGATGATTAACTAAAGTCTTTTTTTTTTAAATGCTAAACTGCCCATTTGCCCTTTCTGTGCCAACACACACACCAAACCACTATTTCTTTGCTCTACAAGATAATGTTAGAAACGTCTGGCCTGCATGTGCTCTGCCCTTTAAAAACAGTTTAGCATGTTGACTCTCTGTATTGACTGTTCTCAGCCAGCGAGTACATCGCCAAGCACAATAAATCTGACTTACAAGGCACAGACAAACATAAAGGGTACAATTAAGTCCACTTAACCAGCACAGTAAAACAAAGCTGACTGAATTACAGTTCAAAGTCTTTTTCTGAGTTACGTAAAGCTTTATTCTTGAAAGCAAACCGGGCTAAACAGATTATCAACCCTAAAAAATGTACGTGAACATAACTAGGGATAAAGGGATATTTTTATACCACCAGTTATGAGGGACAATACCAGTACAAAATTTGATACCAGTTTAAAGGGTAAACATTATAAATGAAACATACTTGCTTATAATAGGCTATTGAGCTTCTACTTGTTGGTACTGCACTGCCTATTGATTCAGTTACTTTTAATATACAGTATGTCTATATTTGCTAATATTTATTAAGTGAACACTTACATTTATTTACAATGATCATAATTTACTACAATGGTCATTTACTACGTACAAACTGTTTTTTGACTCTCTTTTGGATGTTTGTTAGAGTAATCGACAAGTAGGTTACAAATTTCCATTTAAATGTTAACACGCACATCCAATAATAGCTGCTAGTACTTAGACAAGACATTGTTGATGTGTTTTGGATGCATTTAAGGAATGCCATGATGCAGTGGAAGACAATAAACTGGTGCAGAGTTAGAATATGAACATATCACGGATGCTGATGTATACTGGGATGTTGTAGATGGAAAGTTAGTTATTTTCATGCTTCAATATCTCGTTTAGACTTAATGATGACTTACCGTGTCTGAGGGTCTGTTGAGGGGGCAAGAGGATTGTGAACCTGAAGATCAGGGGTGGCCGGGGACCCCATGCCACCTCTTGCCTTTACCATGGTATCCATAGCAAGAGTAGCCTCCTTCCTAAATGACTGTCTGATAGGGGATGCCCTTTCGAGAGTCATGGAACTCTGCGGTTGGACTGTGTGAATGTCCATCACTCGCATCTCGCCCATTCGGTGTGGGGAAGGGGGCGGGGTTTTGGAGCCTAGCATGGGTAGCTGGCTATCTGTGTACTTCTTGCTTTTCTGTCGGAAGAGCGAAGGATGGTCCGTGGGCTCTATGGGAACGCTGGGGTTACTGTAAGAGCGCATGGTGGCACGGTGGTAGGCGTGGTCTACTGTGTCAGGGGGCGGGGCATGGTGATGTAACATATAGGGGTCAGCATAATGACTTTCGGCTCGGGCGGGCAGCGACATGCTTTTTGCATCTACGTCCTCGTCAGGTTTGACGTCGCGCCGCTCGAGGATGGCGCTCGGGCAGGGGGAGGATGCGCGAGCGGGGGTGGGAAGTGTGTGTCCTGCTCGTTCACGTGGCATCGTGGCAACCCCACCGCCTGAGGTGCGTGGGCCGAAGGGGATACGGGATGGGGAGGGGGGCATCGCATGAGGTGTGGTAGGGGACATGGAGCCCTGCATATGGGGTGGAGGAGGACCCATCGGGGGCTGCCGGAGAGGATGACCACTCGGTCCAGCATACATCATCTCCCTGTGAACCTGAATGAGAGAGAAAAGGACATAAGATTTCACATGAAAAGAGAGAAAATATTTCAAACATAAGAAATTCAGTTGAATTAAAACAGCTTATAAACCAGCCTAAACTGGTTTGCTGGTCATAGTTGGTCTTTTAGCCAGCTTAAGCCTGGTTTAGGATATAAAAAAAAAAGATATTTTTGAATTACACATAACGTATTCAAATATGTGATGTGAACAGAAAAAGTTCATTGTATTTGGTAACACGGCCTGTATTTGGTAAGTGGCTTATGCAGCAAAAATAAAATAATGTAAAATAAAATGATCCATTGAAATCTCAAAAAATACTTGCTGATATCACATAAAAAAAAATATTTTTTATATATTTCTATATTTAGAACCATAATGTTATCTCTAAAAATAGAGAATAAAACTCACTAAAAATACTTAAATACTCCAAAATTACACTTTGCATGTTAAACATAAATAGTAATACCATTGTTATTTTAGTATTATTTATATGCCATTATAGTATTTATTAATATTTTGAGTTAATACGATTTTAAATTTGTTTTTATTTCAGTTTTGGTAATTTCAGTACTTCTCTAAACTTTTCTAATTTCGGAAAGTTGACAGGGCAACATTTCTCATTTTCATTTAAGTTTTTCTATTTTTCATCTAATATTTAGATTTTATTTTTTAGATTTTATTTCAATAAGCACAAATTATTTTCTAACAGTTTTAGTTTTTCAATTAACAATAACAACACTGACGAAAACACACAAAAATGCTCTAGTTTAGTCTAAAGGCTTTTCTGTGCATTCATCACAGTGAGAAAGAAGTGTTACATTTCCATTTCACATGTGAAATGAAAGGGCTGAAAGAAGTCAAAGAAAGAAACACTGACTGATCATGGTATTCATGGTTAAAAACCCCCCTTCTGCTTGGATCAAATAATATGTCATTGTGTTCCATCTAAATTCAGAGCACCTGTAATCCATGGGCAGCCTGATCTGACTTGACCACCCAAGAAGGTCCCCCAGAGTAGACTAATCACACTAATACGCTTCAGATGGAAGCTCATATTTTGGAAAAACTGTGCAAGTATGTGCGTGTGTGCACTCAGACATAGGTGGTCAAGGTTCATATACATCCCACAATGTAATTAAAAGGCACAAGTGGATATAGTATTGCTTTAAACAGAGTCTGCATCCATAAAGCGATGCTCCTGGATAACCACAATCTACTAAAAACAAATGATAAGCTGCAGATAAACTGCCATGTCATTCAGAAATAACAAGCAGTAAACATAACAGATGGAGACAGGAAACACAACAACAACATACAACCATTAAGACCACTTAAAAAGTTGTATCTGCATCTGATAACTGCATGCAACAAAAAATAAAAGAATAAGGCTCTGAGATTTCAGATATGACTTGAGCGGATGAAAGATTTCCGATCAGTGCACTTCAGAATGCAAAACTTCATGCCTGAGGATACTAGACAGACAAACTCAGATGTATCCGGCTCCAAACTCAGCAATGAGGAGCAACAGGAAAAACCATATGACTTGACAGATGAAAAGAATTCAGAGAAAAACTGGTTTAGAGTGAAACTAAACGTGTTCTTTTTTCGGTACCTAAAAATGGCAGAGAAACAAAACAGTCATTGAGACTTTTCCATCACCTCGGGCCCAATTTCATTTAGCAGAAAGTCTTTTTTTAAACCAGTAACTCATTTAAAGCAATAGAACCAAATCAAATCAGGTTCCGTTTTATTAGAATACACCTTAGAAGGCAGCTGCCTATGGAGGCAGTAGACAGCAAAGCATTTCTTTTCTGAATATGTCTGCATCATCCAAATAGAAAACAAACCAAGCAGAGACCCAGAGAAGAAAGAAAACAGACAAGAACGCGCCTTTAAGCCAAAGAGCTTTGTAAAATAACAGAAAGATGACAGAATGATGTTCCTTGGTTCGAAGCATTGCCCTGCTTCTCTGAACCAAACAATGTAGCATTGATTTGGGTTGAGTCACGTCCAGTCTACAACCGACCGGTGAGACTTTTTTCCAAGTCTTTATGTGCCTCAGGACACAAGCGTGATATTTTGCAACATCTATCACCATGGTGGTGAATTCCATGAGTAAATATGCAATTCACTTACCACTTTACCAAAATATTAAATCTCATTTCTGCATTTCCTGCCACCTCTCTAGTATTATGTCCACCAAGACTGCCTTTATCGGAGCAAAAATACATTATAAACATTAATATTATGATATACAATAATTTCAAATAACCATTTTCTAATGCAACATATTTTTAAAAGTCATGTATTAAATGTAATTTTCTCTGCAGCTATACATCTCTCCAGTGTCATATGATCCTTCAGAAACCTTACATAGGCTGATTTTGGTGGTCAATGTTTGAAACGTTGTGCGAATGCTTAATATTTTGTAAACTATTATATAATGCAAGTACTGTGCAAAAGTCTTAGGCAATTAGCATTTTTGAAAAAAGGTTTTTAAATTAGTTATTTCTATCTTTTGCTGTAGTGTGTCAGTAGGAAATATCAATTTACATTTCCAAACATTCCTTTTACCATTAATTGTAATAACCCAGTGAGATTTTTGTATGCACAAATCCGACAACAGTCAGTGCTCCACACAGAGATCTGGTCCAGTCTGCTTGCGATGACATGAAGGAACTTGAGACAGACTAAATCCAGAGGAACTGTGGCAACATCTCCAAAATGCTTCAAGAGACCTACCTGCAAATCTACAGTACTGTGAAAAGTTTTAGCACTAGTGGAGCACTGGCTTATTACAATTAACGTGCACAATATAATATGTATAGGGAGCAGAATGCAGATTTGTTGGAGTTTGATACAGTGGAAGGCATAAAAATCACCTCCAGATGTTACCTGAGCAACATTGTCTGAATAACACGAAAGTTTTTGCCTGTCTCAACCTCTCCAGGTTCTCATCTCTTCGTTTTCTCTGTGCATTACCTTAAAAGGTAGAGAATTTGCTGGAGGAAGGCTGACATGAAACATTAAACCTGTGATAAATAAAAGAAATCAAAAGATGACGGAATGAGAACATTTGGTTTGAATTTGGCCCAAGAGGGATTAAAGACAAATTCTTATGCCCCCTTTTCCCCTCATTTTCTGCTCCTCTTGCTTTCTCTCTCTTAGATAAATGGCCACAAGGCCTTATTAAAACCTACAACCAGAAAGTTTAAGTGTAGGAAAAAGATGCCATTATTCTTGACACAGACCTGTGAGATGATCGATTTTAGATTGCCCAAAAAAACCTCTTGGATGCCGAAATACAAAACTTTAGGCAGTTTTTGGCCAGAATGTTCTGCAAATTGGACCAAACTTCATGCACACGGTCAAAAGAGACTAGTCTGACCATACGTTCATGCAGAATTTAGCAGACTGCATTGGTTTTTATGGGTCTGTTTCAAATTAACTGTCGTCTGTAAACTGGGGTCAGTCACGCTGCACAATAATCCGCTTGCTGTTTTAACAGACTGGCACTGAGACATACACAGCTGCATGCGTATGAGCTTAGACACACGCGCGCACGTGTGTGTGTGTGTGTGTGGTGTGGGTACGGAATTTACACAGGAAAAAAAAAAGAAAAAATTGTTCCCCCCCCCCCCCACCCAAGATCTGAGATGTGCACTACTGTTAAAACAATCTCATTAATCCTTCATTACTTAACGGCTGGATTTTCAACACACAGACACTTGTGTTACATAAAAATACACATTCAAATGATCTTTGAATTTTAATGGTAGAAGACTGTAAAACTGTTGCGGTAAGAAATTGGTTAATGGTAAGTTTCCTTACTATATGGTGAAAAGCTATAATATATCTAATGTGACATTAGTTCTACAGTAAAATACTGTTAAATTTACCATGGCATCTTATAATTAACAGTGGAAAACGCTCCGGTTACTATCGTAACCTCGGTTCCCTGAGAGCGGGAACGAGACATCACGGAGATATTTCTCCGTATGGGAACTCCTTCCCTTCCAACCTTCCCTGAAGTCCTATTGGCTCCCGCCAGTCAAATGACTGGCCAATTGACGCGAAGTATGCAAACCGCATGCAAATACTGACGAGCTCAAGCGGCAGTATAAAATGCGGTGCACGCGACAATTACGTCAGAATCGGATACTGAACGCAACTCTAGCTGATCGAGTAGCGAACACGGCGACCACCGGGATGTCTCGTTCCCGCTCTCAGGGAACTGAGGTTACGATAGTAACCGGAGCGTTCTCTCTCGAGCTTTCACGAGACATCACGGAGAAATTTCTCCGTTATGGGACCGATATTCAATCCCGCCGTGAGAGAGGCTACGAGCAGCCTGTACAAGTTACACACTCAGCGAAGATAGAACACACACAATTCCCAACCAATAGCGACGCTTGTTAGGCGGGCTAGCAGCTGATAGGTGGAGATAAGCCAATGAGCGTCTTATGCCCAGGCATACGAAATTTGCATATCTGGTAATTTAATAATGTTGGCTGTGCTGAGAACAGGGCAGAAGCAACAACATTGTTGTCAGGGGCTGCACAGAGATAGCGGTGTTAACAGCATAACACATAACATGATAATCGAGGCAGCAACACACGAATAGAGGTAGCATAAACGTGAATCAGTCACTCACCGACAGCACTCGGGAGGCTAAGTACTGAGTGTCCAGCTTGTAAAACCTGGCGAATGTATTCTGAGAAGACCAGCCGGCTGCAAGGCATATATCCTGAATAGACATACCTCTTTACCACGCCCAGGAGGAGGCGATAGCTTTTGTTGAGTGGGCCCTAATGTGAAAGGGGCTTTCCAAACCTTGGCTCGTATAAGCAGTCGTGATAGCGTCCACAATCCAGTGGGAAAATCTCTGTTTTGAACACGCCGTCCTTCGCGATCAACCAACCAGTACACACTGACAAAGACCGGTCAGATTGCCGACAGTTTTTCCGAACGTCAATGTCAATGAACATCCTCAAAGCCCTGACGGGGCACACCGAAATCTGATCGTCCGCATCACGCGAGGTCGGTGACTCAGAAGACAGGGCAGACAGCGAAACAATCTGCGCTCTGAAGGGGGTAGATAGTGATTTAGGCATGTAGCCCGGCCTCGGCCGGAGAGTGATGCTGCAGTCACCGGGTCCGAAGTGAATACAGTCGCTGTCCACAGAAAACGCATGTAAATCCCTTATGCGCTTAGCCGAAGCGAGGGCAAGAAGTAGTGCAGTTTTGAGGGATAGCTCCTTCATATCAACGGATGCTAAAGGCTCGAATGGTGGCTGTGAAAGAGCTCTTAACACCACCTCTAGGTCCCAGGGCGGGACTGAAGGCGGACGTGGGGGATGCAATCTCCTCGCTCCCTTAAGAACACTCACCACCAGCGCATGACTACTGATCGATTGCCCGCCCAGCGGGGAACAAAACGAGGCAATAGCGGCCATATAGACTTTCAGTGTTGATGGCAGAGATGCACTATCCAGTCTGTACTGTAGAAAACGCAAAACATTCGACACGGAGCAAGCAGCCGGGTCTATATGAACATCATGGCACCATTTCACGAACACTCCCCATTTTAGAGCATACAAGCGCCTCGTGGAGGGCACTCGTGCCTCTGAGAGTGTGTCGAGAACACGGGAATGCAGGGCGCTCAGCTCCTCTGATATCACCGAAGCAGCTACACATGAAGGTTCCATAACTCCGGGTTGGGTTGCCACACCGAGCCGCTCGTTTGAGACAGCAGATGTTTCCTGATGGGGATCGGCCAGGGCGGCGCCACCAGCTGCTCTGTCAGGTCCGGGAACCAAGGCTGTTTCGGCCAGTTCGGGGCGATGAGTATCAGTGAAGCCCCCTCCTCCCTGATCTTGCATAACTCCAGTGGCAATATCTTGATTGGAGGAAACGCGTACAGCCTGGCCGCTGACCAGTGCGATGTCAGAGCGTCCCCCTCAAGCAGGGAGTGAGACTGGGAGAAGAACAGCGGGCAGTGCGCATCCTCGCTCGTGGCGAACAGATCCACCTAAGCTCTCCCGTAGCGGGTCCAAATCATCCAAACTAACTTGGGATGCAGCCTCCACTCTCCTTGAGGAATCCCCTACCTCGAAAGCATGTCCGCCCCCCGGTTCAGGAGACCGGGGATGTGCGCTTCTCTGATGGAGAGAAAGTGACGGTCCACCCATAGCAGGAGATTCGCTGCCTGCTTGTACAGAGCCCTGGAGCATACGCCTCCTTAGTAATTTATGTACGACACCACAGACATGTTGTCGGTGCGAATCAGTACATGTCGCTGTTCCAGCTGCGGCCGAAAATCCTTTAGAGCTAAGAACACTGCTCCCAGCTCCAAGCAGTTTATGTGCCACCGGCTCTGAGGTTCTGACCACAGCCCCAAAGCTGGCATGCCCTCGCACACTGCTCCCCATCCGCGAGTCGATGCGTCCGTCGTGACCACAACGCGTGCTCACCAAGCCCAGTGGAACCCCCCGGCTGAAGAGATCTGGGTTGCGCCACGGCCTCAGAGCTTCGATGGAGCCGCGGGAGACCGCGATGCGCAAACTGCCGAAAGTCCACGCCGTCCAAGGGACTTGAGATTTCAACCATAATTGCAGGGGGCACATTTGTGGTAAGCCCAGATGACATACCGCTGCAGAAGACGCCATGAGCCCCAGCAGCCTCTTAAATTCCTTCAAGTGAACAGAGCTGCCCCGTCTGAAATATGCGATCGGTAAGACAAAATCGCCGCTACGAGCCGCAGTCCCGCGCGAGTCGGGCTCTCATCTCCCACCCCCCAACAAACCGAGTCGAAGCACACTCCCAGATATGTTATAGACCGACTCGGGGTGAGAATGCTCTTCTGCGTGTTGACACATAGCCCTAGGGACTCCCAAGTGACGAAGCAGCGTGTCTATATGGCTGACTAGCATGTCCCGGGACTGAGCTAAAATCAGCCAATCGTCCAGATAGTTGAGAACGCGCATCCCGCTCGCTCTGAGATGGGAAAGTGCTGCTCCATTCACTTCTCGAGAAAGTGGCGGGGGGCCAAAGCCGCCCGAACTGGAGAACAGAGTATTGGTACGCTGTGACCTCGAAAGCAAACCTCAGAAAGCGTATGTTATGCGGTGCTATCTGAATGTGAAAGTAAGCGTCCTTTAAGTTCAGGGACGCAAACCAGTCCCCGGGGCGAATTTGAGCCAGGATCTGTTTCAGCGTTATCATCCTGAACTGATGTTTGCAAAGCGCTCTGTTGATGGGCCTGAGATCTAGAATCGGGCGGAGTCCCCCGTCTCTTTTGGGTACCACGAAATAGCGGCTGTAAACCCGCTCTCCAGCTCGCTGGGAGGGATTCGTTCTATCGCTCCTTTTTCGAGTAGACTGCATACCTCTTGTCTCAGAACTAGGGCGTTTCGTGGCAATGTTAGAGACTGCACCACGCCGTTGAAATGGGGTGGTCTGCGTCTGAATTTAAGGGTATACCCACGCTCTATCACACCGAGTTGCCAGCGCGAGATTCCCGGAATAACTTCCCATGCGCTCAGGAACTGACATAGCGGCTTTTGCGGCTTGGTCGTTGGATGCGCCGGCGAGTGTGTGGGCGGTGGCTCTGCACTGCTCTGAGGCGGGGCGAGTGGCATTGCATTGACTGAGTGAGGAGGAAATAGCTGTTTTTGTGAGAATGTATGCATTTTTATTTAATGAACATCCAACACACAAACATTTGAACGCATGAACTTGTGGCGCTTGGGAGCCGGGCCGCTCATGCATTCTCCTCCTCTCTTCAGACCGTCAGGACAACGGCTTAGCCGGCAGCGGCGGCGGGCGAGAGTCGCGTCGCGGGCTCCTCCGCTGGCCGTGGCGTTTCCTCCCGGGACCCTACGCCTTCCTGCGGAAATCCGGCTCCTGGCGAGGAGCAGTAACGTTAGCCCGACACCGCTGTGGCCGCTGGCCTGGGGTTATCCCTCCACTGGGAAGAGCCAGGTGCCGACGAGGACCTGGATCTCGCCGTCTGCTGCTGGAAAACGCGCCTCGGCATCACGTGACTCATGGCTTTGGCGCGCTTTTGATCCTCCGCGAAGCGCTCAGTACAGTGAACTTGCCACGGCTGTACACAAAAGGCCGGAGGGATTCAAAGGACATGCATTGGATCCTCAGCAGCACTTTACGGTCATAATCCTTGAGGTCAGCTAGGTTCAACCAAAGGTGCCTCTGAAGGACGACCATAAAACCCATGGCCTTACCCACAGCATGGGCCGCTCGCTTCGTCGCCATCAGCACGAAGTCCGTCGCCGAGGAGACAATGTCTGCGTCTTCATATTCCTTAACGGCCTCTGTCGTGAGGGCTCCGCCCTCCGCTGCCTGCAGGAGCTTCGCCTGAAAAACCTGCAGCACTGCGATGGCGTGCAGCGCGGAAGCCGCCTCGCCATCAGATGCATATGCTTTATTGGCAAGGTGGGCGCTTTATTGGTTCTGCACGGCTTTGAGGGGAGGCTGCTGTCTGAGCCTAGGGTCTTGGCTGCTGCAGGACACAGGTACGAAGCGACAGTCTCCTCGACTGGGGGAGAGCGCACATACCCGTGGGCCTCCACCTCATCCACGTGGGAAAAAATGGCCTGTGTGTTCCAGAAGTGCACCGCGGCAGCCCAAATAGATTTGGTCGTGCCAGACCCATGTTTTCACCCGCGCGCGGGTACGGTCGGGAAAAAGGGGCCCGGACGTCCGCGAGTCAAGCTTCCGTGGTGGACCTGAAATACCAGATGTCAAGCTTACTCCTGATCAGGCGTACCTCTGGAGGATCCAGTAAGCACGGCCAAGGCTGCGCTGGACACGCCCTGACAAATCCCCTCAATGAGCCGTCCTCCTGAGGTTCTGGGGCCCATGCTCGTACTCCTCTGAGTCGGAACTCCGATCACGCCGCCCCGACTCCTCCCTGGGGGGGGTGCCGGGTAAGTGGGAATGGCGGGGGGGGTGGGGGGGGGGGGGTCTGGGGGGGGGTATATTTTACGAGGCCCGAGATGGCATCAACGAGTCATACTCCCCCTCCTCCGGGCTAAAGGAGATCAACTCCGGCGAAACCTTGGAACTTAGGCGGAAGCAGTCCTCGGGGAGTAAGACCGGGGAACGGGGTGACCGTTGGGGTTGGTGGAGCGACAAGAGGACGCTCCCATCACCGGGAGGGCCCACCAGCGGCACGCTGGCGGCGGTGGGCCTCATCCCGAATAGGCCGCGAGTCACATCGCGGCGGGTCCGGAGCACGCGGTCCGGAAGGTCCGTGCAATGCCCGCAGTTGGACTCGTCCATCGCCGCCTCGGCGTGGGCCAGTCCAGTGCTCGCGGACAGTAGTCGTCGGATCCGGCTGCTCTATCGTCCCGCTCAGTACAGCTGCAGATTGTTTCACCATCCGTAGAATTCAACAGTGAAGTAGAATAATTCTGCGTAATTGTCCGCGTGCACCGCATTTTTTACTGCACGCCTATAGTAGCTCGTCCATGATATTTGCAGCTTGTTGCAACTTTTTCGCGTCAATTGCCAGGTCCATTTGACTGGCGGAGCCAAATCAGATTCAGGAAGTTGGAAGGGAAGGAGTCCTCATAACGAGAATATCTCCGTTGAGGTCCAGTGAAAGCTCGAGAGGGAACCATAACTGACATACATTTTTGACTCCAGATTCTCTGTGTACCTACTTACACACATTTGATGACCCCCTTAGGTACATTAGGGTTTAACAACTTCATTACAAAAAATTAAAAGGTAACTTACAAAGGTTCTTTAAAAACCATCTCTTTCTTACCTTTTTATAATATGAAGAATCTTCTTTCGCCACAAAGAAGCTTTTGCGAAAAAGAAAGGTTCTTTAGTTGTTAAAGGTTCTTTATGGAACCCGTAGACACAAAAGGGATCATCTAAAATGGCATCAGATGAGCACCTTTAATTCTATTTAAGAGTGTAGACGTTCCAGCGAATATTGCTAAGCTATTGTTTGATTGCATATCTTAGTGTCATTTGTGTTCCCTGAGTGCCTTTGTATTTGTGTTGAATGAAATTTTTACCTATAGATATATATATAATATATTTATATTTATCTTCCACTTGTGGAAAAGTACTTGTGATGAACTTTCATCATGTGACTCTTGCTTTTATTCAGTTTATTATAAAAGTAAAGGAACTGCTGCAGTTCATTCACTGTATATTTTTGGCCTCAAGTTTCAACAGGAAGTTACGACAATGATCAAGCCTCTTTGACACAGACACACACAGAAATAGTGTATTTGAACAGGTGCAGGGCTTATTTCATTAGTCTGTTAAACCTGTCTGACTATCTCCATGCCTGCTTGAACTGAGAAGGCCTGATCATGTGTCTCTGTGTATGTGTGTGTTTGCTTATTCACATGTGTGTGTAAGTGTACTTCAATATAAGCTCTGGAAGAAAGCATAATGGATCTCTTGTCCCCTGACAGTTACAATAGCAACAACTGTGGTCAAAACATCAGTGTGTGTTGAACATGGTCTTCATCATATGTGTGTTCTGGCTTCAAATCAAGCTCGACTTATTTGAATTACTGAACCAAACACAATTAGACTAGGAGATTTGCAGGCAATCCTCCCTACCGGATTTATTTCCATATTTATACAATATGTCATTTTGCCTGTCATGCCTGACAAAGATGAGTCAATAAACCATTAACCGTTTGTCTTATTTTACATATCAACAATTAAATATGTTATAAAAAAGTTTTCATTGGCATATTGATTTACGCTCAGTTTTCATGCACACAAGGACCATTGTTTATGAACATCCACTGCTGTGTGTTGATATCAAATGTTTCCTTTTTCAATAGAGGGGGGAGATAGAAAGAGAGGAATGACTCTCATGTGGCATGAAAGTGCTACGTTTTGGATTTCCTGCTTTTTAATTGAATGACGAGAGATTAAAGTCATTTGCACTGTCAAGTTTCAAGATATTCAGATCATATAACATCACTCTGATACATATACAGACCAGCATATACCAACAAACAAATAATTCCATAAATATAGTAAACTTGGTTGTCACATTACAGCATTAGAGGCACAAAATACAATGCTTTAAAATGTTTTAAGAGCTATTATTTAACTGCTATCTACATTGTCTGAAAAGTATAGTCTTTAATGCATTAATCACCTGCTTCAGTCTTGACCTTAATAATCAGATTATTAAAATCACACAAAAGTATCATTTTTCTTCACATACTCTACTGAAATAATATACTGATGCATTTAGACATCTCAAATTTAGCAAAAACAGCAGTCTCCAAAACTGTTAATTATTTTCTGACAGTTAAACACCTTATTTCACTAATCATTTTTTGCAAATATACATATATTAAATTCTTCAGGTCTTATTTTACATCCTATTCATGCAAAGTGGCTGCTGTGTTTATACAGACACACAATATGAGCTGGGCGTCAAACCTATGATCCTTGTTGGTCACATGGTAAAACATGCGAGAACTTGCACAAAGAACTTGAAGCCTTGATAGCTGTTATGCAATAACCTCTTGAAGGTGGAACAGGATTTATAGTGATCAGGAACCCCAACACAGCTCTGTTGTAAAGTCTGTTACAGTTTCTTGCTGATTATACTTTTCTTGACTTGTTACATGTGTTACTATCAGTGTTGGGGAAAGTTACTTTTAAAAGTAATGCATTACAATATTGCGTTACTCCATAAAAAGTAACTAATTACATTACGTAGTTACTTTTTATGGAAAGTAATGCGTTACGTTACTTTTGCGTTACTTTTTAAATCTGCACAGGGCTTGCTTGTTTGTTTTTAAAATAAAAAAAGTTATAATTTTGGCAAATATATAAGCCTTTTCATGCCAAAAGTGAAATGAATAAGCCTTAGGCTGAAGGAAATTTAAATTTACGTCCGTACAGTAAAATGCAGAAGAAGAAATTTCAACACACTTCAGCAATAAAAAAAGACACAAATGTTTGTCTAGAGTAATTTTTGCTTAGTATGGTTGAACTGGATCATCAAAGGTCAGAAGCAAAGACATTGGTTAACAGAATGGGATTAAATACATAAAGGATATTTGTGTTGTTTAACATTTAATTATTGCAGGTTTGCGTCATATTCTGAGTTGCATTATTTTTATTCATTTTGAGGAATACTGAATCTGTGTTTTTGTTTTGTTTTTGTGAGTGAGATTAATTAATGCGTATTCATATTTATTTTGAACTACAGTAACGTCTTCTGATTTCTCTCAACTTGGGGACAGGAGAGCTGTCAATCAATATATTGGAAAAAAAAGTAACTCAGATATTCTCTTGTAAATTAAAAAGTAATGCGTTACTTTACTAGTTACTTGAAAAAAGTAATCTGATTACGTAACTCGCGTTACTTGTAATGCGTTACCCCCAACACCTAACTTAAACTAGAGGACAACCCAACACCAAACACTTGCACAGTCACACATTTGTGTGACTAACATACAAAGCTTAGTCATAATGCCATATAACAGAGATGTACTTTTACTCTATCTTGACTTCTCTTTAAACTGCCATAATAACAAACGCTGACACTGTTTCTGTGAACTTTGGCAATTATCTGTACAACTTGTTCTCGCTCTCTTGTCAGAGAACAGATAATAGTTTCTACCTTTTGTATTACCTTGCTCTTCTCTCTCGCTCTCTCTCTCTCTCTCTTGTGTGTACGTATACAACTTTAAGTCATCACACAACATACTTTAATCCACTTAGGCACGGGCATGTGACACAAACAATAAGCCTTTCAACTTCTAACTTTGCACGCATACTCTTGAAAGCGACATGAAATGTTAATAAGAGCCTTAAAACAAAAATCAAACAAAATATAGTGAGTAAAGTCCTTCACTTCTTGGAACTTCTACAACTTCCCTTAAGGGCTCTTATGGCAGTGTCTAAAGCTCTAATCAAATGCATATTAGCTGTGCGAGTTGGTCAAAGCCAGACCGGGGATTACCACAGACAAAAGTCTGGGGCTACCTTGTTAAATTTGGGGAAACACACAGAGAAAATGAAAGCCTCGCGATCTAATTTCCGTTACATCACACCGCCAAACAAACACGGCCGGCATGGCAAGAGATTAGAGGGGATTACGGGAGGAAAAGGAACGAGGAAAAAGCCTTTGCTTTCTATTCAGTGCTTCCACCAATTCTGCTTCAATCCTGATCCAATCCCCCTGAAATTAGGCCCAGGGGACAAAGACGGACATGAAAGGATTGGAACGGGGTGACCGGACAGAGAATTAAGAAGGCAATAACATGTGATTCCCATAGAGGTGCGAAATGTTACAAAGACAACAGACAAGCGGGGTGGGGGTGAATCTAACTGTGAAGAGCAGAGGGACCCCTGGAGACGGCCGAACAGAAGACTGGAGGCCGAGAAGGGACCTGTTATTTCATAAGTGGCCGCTACATTATTATTCTTTCTTCATGAGACACAGCCATAAAATAAAAAGTGGCATCATTTGGGCATTACAGAGGATTTGCAAAAGAGCATATTTTCAAAATCAAGTAGTTAGTCTGTTTCAACAAGTAGGGAGGCACTCTATACTCATGCTCGTTTAGGGTCGTGTCTACCAGACACATGGTTGATAAGTATGATATCGGAAATATATATATATCGGTCGATATTAGGGATTTTTATTTATTGGTATGAATCGATACTGTATATTTATCAGTTGATATTGTACATATAATTTCTCATGCTCATTTATCCTATTTTTAAACTTAGGTTAATCTTTAAAACATCAATAATTTAACAACACTGTTAAATCTTTAGCAAATCTAAAAATTAATATCCAGATTTCAAATTATAGGTACAAATAGGCATATTTGGCGCCTAAATTCACTTATAGGATTAAAACTGAAAAATGTTTGATTTTTTTAATATGTTTACATTGATAATAAATATATATTTTTTACATAAATTCATTCTTTTAGCGTAGCTAGACTAGTGAACCTCACAAGTCAGTTTTTGGGTGACTTGTCAACTATCCAGACCCATCCTTAACAAAAACCAGCCAACCAGAGCTGTTCTAAAGTCTGATGTATTTAGATCACAATTATACATTTCACAATATGAGGACCAAGTACAAATCCAGTCAAGCTACATTTGTAGCTATCTAATTTTTTAAAGAGACGATTTCTCCATTAAGCCTTCTGTCTTAACAAAAATGTCCACACTAGGTTGGCACTCACCCTTGCGTCTCCATTGCTTGGCCGGGCTCCATGACTGAAGGCGTGCGCTGGATCTTTGTGGTACACTTTCAAGCAGGAGTGATCTGTGATGCTCCTGTGTTGGGAAAAATCCACATCAGTTGCATATACAGACCAAATGTCACCATCCGAACGGGGTCGGCCACGGTGCCTTAAAGTTCGGCCCCTCAGCTCTGCCACAACCGGGTGCACTAGGGCTGGCGAGATGTCAACACGTGAGAGCGGAGAGTGACAGCGAGAAAGGTCAAAGGAATCGCGAGAATGAAGCGATTCACTGAGAGACACAGGCGAGCTGGAGCGAGAAACTGGAAATGGAGGTGAGAAGCTACAGCTCTCCGAGACAAGATCCATGTCTGAGATGTCCGTTAATGTCCAGACTTCAAATCTCTGTAGGTCCAAGAATGATTTACTAATACAGCATCAAGCGAAAACATTAACTGTCTATAAGTAACCAAGCTTGTCTATTTATGTTTTTAAGTCTCTGTCTACCAGGATCGCTCATAATGTGTTTGTGTGTGAAACTAGTTGTGTAAAGTGACGTGAGCATTTTTCTTATGAAGTCTGATATGTGGTCATGTGGCTATAATTCAGATTTACAGCCATGATAGTAAAGGAGTCGTATCAAAGTGCAAGTTACATCACCATGGAAATGTAAGGAGAAGGTCTGCTCCTCTGTCTACATGGGACAATATAAGTATGAGTCAATATTGATAATTTTATCAGATCTGAGCAAACAAAGTCAATGATTCAATTTGTTTTTGATTGGTTGGGTCTTTAAAGACACCCTGAAATCGTTTGAGGGTCACATGATTCATTCCTATACTGACGTATTTACTGAGCTGAAACTATGTTTTGGTGGGAGGAACTGAAGGGCTGATATGCTTTAGTCTTTTTTTCTTCAAAATTAATATTTTACTTAGCAAGGATGCATTATATCAAATGACAAATATAACAGTAAAGATATTTAAAATGTTACAAAATATTTATATTAAAAAAAAAATGCTAAACTAGAAAATAAATCACTTTTTCAACATTGCTAATAATATAAATTTAGTTTCATACAGTGGCGGTTCGTCGGGGGAGGCACAGCTTCCCCAAAATATTGAGGTGAAATGGAGGTAGACCGTTAAATGTTAATACAACATAATCACATTCCTTTCAGGTCATGTCTCAAAATTGGTCATTTTTGTTTCTCAAATTTCACAGCGTAATAACATGTTACTCCGGATTGGAAAGCGCACCGGTTCTATGCTACGAATTGCCAGACTCCTGCTGATATTTTACAACTGCTAGGTGATAGAGAACGGGAGGGGGAGGCCGGGGGAGAGCTGAGCTCTCGTGCCTCCGTTGGTAAAAAAAAAAAGGCCAATCACCATCGAGTGTTCACTTTCAGCGCTGAGGAGTGTTGAGAAAAGTAACCTCACAGGGGGGGCTAGCCTCCCTTCTGGTATTTCAACCAATCATCACAGAGACGTAAATAACGTGATATTAGTTTGAACGTCTCCCGCTGCGCTGATAATGTCCCAAGTACTTATGATGAGTAGCGATACTGAATTTTTGATCCCATACAATTTACATCTGTCATTCAACGTTCTATATATATATAGTGGGTACGGAGAGTATTCAGACCCCTTAAATTTTTCACTCTTTGTTAAATTGCAGCCCTTTGCTAAAATCATTTACGTTAATTTTTTTTCCTCATTAATTTAAACACAGCACCCCATATTGACAGAAAAAAACACAGAATTGTTGACATTTTTCCAGATTTATTAAAAAAGACCGACCACTGAATATCCATGCGGGGTCCCTAATATTCAGACCCTTTGCTGTGACACGCAATATATTTAACTCAGGTGCTTCCATTTCTTCTGATCATCCTTGAGAAGGTTCTAAACCTTCATTTGAGTCCAGCCGTGTTTGATTATACTGATTGGACTTGATAAGGAAAGCCACACACCTGTCTATATAATACCTTACAGCTCACAGTGCATGTCAGAGCAAATGAGATTTATGAGGTCAAAGGAACTGCCTGAAGAATTCAGGCAGAATTGTGGCAAGTCACAGATCTGGCCAAGGTTACAAAAATAATTTCTGCTGCACTTAAGGTTGCTAAGAGCACAGTGGCCTCCATAATCATTAAACGGAAGACGTTTGGGACGACCAGAACCATTCCTAAGAGCTGGCCGTCTGGCCAAACTGAGATATCGGGGGAGAAGAGCCTTGGTGAAATAGGTAAAGAAGAACCCAAAGATCACTAAGGCTGAGCTCCAGAGATGCAGTCGGGAAATCGGAGAAAGTTGTAGAATGTCAACCATCACTGCAGCCCTCCACCAATCTGGGCTTTATATATGGCGAATGGCCACGACGGAAGCCTCTCCTTGTTTCGCAGACACCAGTGCTAAAGTCCCGCATGGAGACGATCCAAGATGGGGGTGAGAAATGATTAGCTGGTCTGAGTGATGAACCAATCTAAACTTTTTGGCCTTAATTCTAAGCGTCTGTGTGGAGAAAACCAGCACTGCTCATCCCTGTCCTAATACAGTTCCCAACACGTGCAGCATGGTGTTGGCAGCATCATGCTGGGGGGCGGGGGGTTTGTTTATCGCTGGCAGGGCAGGGACAGGACACTGTTTGCAAAACAATCAACGGAAACAGATGATGCGGCCAAGTACGGGAGATCCTGGATCGAGGTAACACCTCATCCAGTGCTCAGGACCTTCTCCAGACTGGGCCGAAGGTTTACCTTCCCACAAGACAATGACCCTAAGCACACAGCTAAAAATAACGAAGGAGTGACTTCACAACAACTCTTCTGTGACTGTTCTTGAATGGCCCAGCCCGAGCCCTGACTTAAACCCAATTGAGCAACTCTGGAGAGACCTAAAAATGCTGTCCACCAACGTTTACTATCCAACCTGACAGAACTGGAGAGGGACTGCAAGGAGGAATGGCAGAGGATCCCCAAATCCAGGTGTTAAAAACTTGTTGCATCTTTCCCAAAAAGACTCATGGTTGTATTAGATCAAAAGGGTGCTTCTACGAAATACTGAGCAAAGGGTCTGAATACTTAGTACCATGTGATATTTCATTTTTTCTTTTTAATAAATCTGCAAAAATTTCAACAATTCTGTTTTTCTGTCAATATGGGGTGCTGTGTGTGCATTAATGAGAAAAAAAAATTTACTTTTTGATTTTAGCAAATGGCTGCAATATACAAAGAGTGAAAAATTTAAGGGGGTACTTTCCGTACCCACTGTATATAGATATTATAGATATATAACAAAATTAAGAAATAAAGGAGGATGACAGCCTAGCTGGATATAGGCTACAGCAGTCGGCTTAATTAAATAGCACAACAGGCAGCTCTCTTTTTAACACGGACTTTTAAGAAGGGATGGATGTTTGCTTCATGTGATAGGCCAGGTAAGTGAAGTTATATTGCTGTATGTATGTCGTTTTCTGATTAAAAGCAACCAAAAAGTCATTTTAATGTGGTTAAGCAAATAATAATATTAATCGGCAGGGATCCCCAGACCAATTAGTGTGCCTCCTCTATTTTAAAACCTACGAAACGCCACTGGTTTCATAAGCAACATATCAGCATATTAGAATGATTTCTGAAGGATCATGTGACGCTGAAGCCTGGAGAAATGACTGCTGAAAGTTTTGCTTTGCCATCACAGGAATAAATTGCATTTTAAAATATACTCGGCCTGGACTATAAGTTATTTATAGTAGGATTTTTGATACTAATATTTCACAACATTACTGTTTTTATACATTAAAAACAGTAATGTTGTGAAATATTACAATCAAATTTGGTCAAATAAATGCAGTCTTGGTGAGAATAAGACTTCTTTCAAAAACATTTTCAGAAGTAGTGTATCATTTTGTCAACTTTTAGCAGTATACTAGCACATAGAAACGGACTAAAAGTCACAAAACTCCAGCTCTCATTACATGGGGTCTTTCAAATGTGATCCCTAACTGAGAATGTGTTGTGGTTAATTCATAACTCTGTAAATAGGTAGAGAGATACGGAAAGGAAAGCAATGGACACACAAGTGTTTGTAGACTGAGGGTGGAGGGAAAGACGAAAGACCAGAGAATGAGAGCGAAAATATGTGGGAGTGTTTGTTTGAAGTGTGACATAAGTGTTATGTTAACATTAGCTGTGCTGGTGGGTGACGTATGATAGACAGTCAGGTTTATTGGTTTAAAGTCAGAGAAACAAATGCTGTGAGGTATTTTAAAGTATGAGACAGCAATTTGGTTCAAATGAAATCTAAATATAATGTTCTGTTCATGTGTATGTGAGCTAGGAAGTCTTATTTACAGTCTAGACTGTTTAAAAAATAATAATACTTTTCACAGCTATAGTTCCATATAAGATAATAACTCTCCCACAAAATGAAAAGTCTGCCATCATGTATTCACTGTCATGCTGTTCAAACCCATATGAAGTCTTAGTATCACAAATAAGATTTGAAAGCCATGGCAGACAGCATTTTCAGCAAATAAAGCTTAAATTTCAATGTGTTCCTCACATAAAGCTATCATATGACAGATTTGGAATATAATGCAGTCGTATGGACTACTTTCATGACACATTTAGGCTTCTTTTGTTGTTTTGTCTTTTAATTTTGAAAAAAGCAGCATGAACATTCTGCTAAACATCACTTTTATATTCCACAAGCAGAACATAAGGGAGAGTATGTATGAGTTTTCATTCATTTTCAACACTTTAACAAATGCACATTTCCTGTAAAACTAATGCCCGTGAGATTCAATTACTGAGTTGGTTCTCAAGGAAAAAGCAATAGAAAAGGAAACAAGGTTGCCTTGGAACTCTCTCGATAGAAGTGGCACTTCCTAGTGTGTTGTCGAACGTGATGTCACAGAACTAGAGAAAGCAGGCCATGTGGAATGAGGAAGGAAGATAGTAAGTTGTTGAAACTTTAAGGAGGCTGAAGCTCATGCACACACACTCACCTGACATCAGTGAGTTCGTAGTACACGTTCCTGGTCTCGTCTTTCACATAGATGGCGGTGCTGGGCGACTCCAGCATCTTCATGTTGAGCTGATGAGGGAAGGCACTAACGAACAGAGCTCTAATTGTATCTACACTTGTTATCTCATTAGGCATGCGTATCTGCTTTGTGTCATCTCCATACTGCAGATACAACACCCCTGAAAAAAAAAACAAACAAAAAAAAAAACAGAGAGAAGAAACGGTGTGAGAAAAGTTCAAGGCATTATTCGAGCAGCTACTTGCAACTAAAATTCTGTAGTATTTTGTAATAAATTAAAAACAACACTTAAAACTAAAATCAATGATTTTTAAATGAGTTTAGGCATCATGTACGGTATGAAAAATGCTAAAATGACTTTTAATAGTGTTATTAAGACAATTTAACACCCGTAATATCAGATGATATCTGATATGGCACTGATGCATCATGCATTTGTACGTATCAATTAGTCAATTATCTCTTCCTCCATGATACTCTATGAGGGATCCACCCAGTTGTGGCTGTGGGTGTGTAAAATCTGGTGGGAAGAGCATGTGGGTGAGACAGAGAGCAGTAGGGTGTGGCAGAATGTTCTGGGATAGATGGATGGAGGGAGTTTTATGTTTGTCACTTGTTCACAAGGGACTATATAAATGCATATATGTGAAATGTGTATTATAAAACATTAGTTAATTAGACAGACAGACAGACAGAGAGAGACAGACAGATAGATAGATAGATAGATAGATAGATAAGAGATAGCTCGTAGATAGATAGACTCGATAGATAACGTGATTTTTGAACAAATATAGTGTGTTTTGTACACAACATCACGCCACAATGTAGAGAGATTCCAACAAAAGAAGTTTGGAGAAATTGACTCTACCAAACTCCCACATAATTGCATCAACTCCTGAATAAATGAGAATGTGAGCGTTTGCTGTACTTGTAAACAGGCCATGTTGATGTCTGGAAAACCAGTCTGCAAACCTCCAGTGGTTACTACGAAACTGTCAATCAAACAGAAACCAGACACAGAAACGAGACAACGGTTCTCACTCACTGTATGTATGTAACTTTCACTCCTTCAAATGCTACATTTCCGCTCTGTACAATCATTCATGTAGCCAAACCAGATCTGCATGTTGATTAAAGAAAGCATGTAGGATATTTCATAACCCTCCGTCGAAGAAAAGCAGACCTATTTTTGTACTTTAAGAATTCTGGCTATATAAGCCACAGAGTTTGATGAGATGATGCGCTCAGTGAAAACGTGGAAATGGATCCAATGTTTGCGTACTTCATTATTGGTTGTCACTCAGTTTGCAAAGACCAAAAAAGAAGGATTTTCTATATATCGGAATTGAGAATGAATTGTGACTTCATGAATCAAATCAAATTGTGAGATCCCAAATGTTTCCCACTATTTTAGACACACTTTTTTCATTCAGTGCGGTATTTTAATTCAACTCACTTTGGTTTGGAACAGTTTCTGAAACGCTACCCTACAATTTCACCAGCATTAATAACTAATTACCGAGCATCAAACAATCAACAGCATATAATTCAGACGAGCACCTTGGGCAAAATGCCAAGCCACATCTGAATGACTGCTTTCATCACAATCACATACAAACACTCTCAGCCAAACTTGACAACCCTCAGAAGCAAAAGCTTCTAATTGTATGAATTTTAATACAACCACATGAGACATTTCAATCATCCATTCATACTGTTTACTGTGGAAAAATGTAATTAATTCTAATTACAAATGTATTCTTATATCATCCCACTGTCTTGTTGTCCAACTGAAGACATAGATTTTTTATATCATCCTACTGTCTTATTGTCCAACGGAAGACATAAGTAAGATTTCAGAAACCTCCCATCTTTTGAGAAATTACAGAAAATTATTTTTTTCTGTTCATTTTCTCCATAAGGATCAGTGTTATTTTAGTATTATTTATCTACTTTTATAGTTTGTATTCATGTTTTGATTAGCTTTTATTTTTATATGTTTTTCGGGATATTAATTTTACGTTCAAATTTGTAGCATTTTCTAATGTTCTTTTGCAGTTTTACTTTTTTGTATTTCTACTTAGCTTTAGCTTCCTTTTACTTCAGTAATACTAATTTTAGTAGTTCAGCTTAAACTTACATTTTATTTCAATTAGTTACCAAAGTAACATTTCTCATTTTCATTTGTTTTTAATCTAATATTTATATATGTTTTAGTTTCAGCGTTATTTTAAATACCAAAAAATGACGTTTAATAGTTTTATCCAACAACAAAAAAGGATAAACAAATAATAACAACAAACAGCTTTGAAATGAATGTCCAACTTTGATTTGAATCTAAAATGCATTTGAAAATGAGAAAAATAATTAATAATTACAAGATTGCATACTTAACATCTTATACAAAGTCATGAACTGCACATCCCATGGTGCACTGCGAATGATGTAAACAAATATAAATGGTACAATATTAAACTACTGGCTAAACGTCAACATGCAACTGAATAAAATATGACATATTTGAAGTTAATTACAAAATAACAAAACGTTTTTGTTACAAATAAATTTCTGTAAAGGATAAATAAATGAACTTTTTACTTCCAGAACCTATACTTCAAAAGAAGGTCTTAAACAAACCTAAGACGACATCTCTCAACAGCGACTGAAACTAAATACCGCTGGCGCTGAACTAGATGAATGATGACTTACAGCAATCGGGTCGACGCTGAATCTCTCTAATAGATGCACGTCTCCTTGCCTTTGTGTTCCTTCCTGATTAAACAACATCTAGTTTCTCTCTGCAGGTCTGTCTATATCTATCTTCTCAGATGAATTTTGAGGGAATAGTCTGAGTGAACACACAATTTCTCCCCATAACGGTCTTTCCATCTGGTCCTTGTTTAAACCAACCAATCAGAGTTGAGCAGCCAGAGAAGGCTCCCATTTCAAGGCCTGTGTGTGTTTGACCGTCATTCTATCTGGATGTAGGGAGAATACAGAGTGTGATAGTGTACTATATATGTGTGTGTATGTTGGCAAAAGAGTCCTATTTCCGTGTGTTTCTGTGTGTGTTCACGAGCATGAGTCTGTGCCGTAATATATGCCTGTGCGTTGTTAAGTACAGGCTATGAATTTCAGCTGTGGAGCTTCGTATATATTTCCATTACATGAAGCGGTAATGACAGAGCCGAATTCGCTGTTATGACATTGAACTTAAATACAAGAGACAGACAGACAAACGTAAGTAAACACACACTTCCACAGACGCTTTAACTCTGCAACTAAATCATTTAGCAGTAGACGGGAAATAAGTAAAGCAGCAGTGCGAGATCACTCATTCACAGACCCCCAAAACTTCACAGAAAGCTCAGCGGATTTCCGCAGAAATCGAACACCCATCATTAATACAATTTGACAGGCCCCGCAACCTTTGCCAGTTTGAATTAAATGGGGAAAACATATTGTATGTGTATTGTATAGTTTTTATTTAGCTAGTTGTAGGGCTGCACGATTTGGGTGAAAAAATGTAATTGCGTTTTTTTCCCCCCAATTTTTTTCCCGACTGCAGTTGAATGAATGAATGAATGAATGAATATAAATTTAATAAATCTAATAGGTCTGCATGGTTGCTATATTTGTAACGTGTGTATTTACCGGGGGTGTAACGATACACGTATTCGAAATGAACCGTTCGGTACGAGGCTTTCGGTTCGGTACGCATTACAAACCGAACGATTCGTTGGACTAATCCTATTACATTTGGAAAATAAAAGAGCTTAAAGAGTGTGAAATATAATGTTCTCAGTGCCACTGCGCTCAACAAGGCAGCCCAAATGACATAACAGGCAATGTGCTGTCTGCCCAGTGGTGTAGCGGACAGCCCCACGATAGCCTCCCCTTGCTGGGTTGCGTCGAAAGACAACGATCTTGTATCGACGATAGCCAGAGATATTGACTAAAAACCATAAATTATTCAGCGTCAGATGCTAAAAGCTCCGTCATTACTCCGTCATTCCGTTTTTACATTCGCTTTCTGCATAGTGAATTGACTGAGATTAAGACGTTCACTGGCAATAGTTTGCACGTTGCTTATGTGATATCCACTGGCTCGCCTTCGTGGTTTAAAACAGAAATATTTCCAACATAAGCAATTATATATATATTAATTTCTGAAGTAAGCAATTACCCTCACCCCACCAACCCCCCTTTTCGAAAATGTACCTAAAACGTACAGAACTGTGACACCACTATGCCATATGAACCGTTACACCCCTAGTATTTACATATAATTTAGTATGTGCAAATCAATGTGTATACCTAGTGAGCGATCCTTGGTCTGGTTGGTAGAGCGGACCACGGGCAGACTGGCTCGAGACCGGGAGCCTCGGGTGAAGGCGATGGGCATGTCGCACTCAGACATGACCTCCAGAGCATCTAGAGAGAACAGTGAGCCGTGCTCCACCTGATCCACAAACACAGGCACTGGACTCAAACACGCCACACTCTGCTTAGAGCCTCGGCTCTGTAGAAAAAAGAAAATAAAAGTTCAGATAACATGCTGGATTTGATGACACATCATTAGAGCAATTCCTCAAAACCATCTTTGGCTTCTCTGGCAAACAGAACATACCAACTTAAGATGTTACGGCTGTTTTTAGGACAGTGGTTGGTTCAAAGCGGTCTACTAGCACAAGCCAGCTTGATAAAGACATTTTGACAGATCATACCAGATTAAGATGGTCAGGCTGTTTTTTTAGAACATGTAGCTGGTTTTAAAGTGGTCTACCAGCATTAACCTGCTTAATAAAGCCATTTTTGTCTTTTTTAGGACATGGTAGACTGTTTTTGGGATGTGGTAGGTGGTCAAAGGCATTTTTGTCTTTTCTGCTTGAAAAACTATATTTCTACAGATTAAGTGACAATGAGGATGAGTAAATCATAGGGCTGGACAATAATTCAATATCAATATGTATCGCGATATAATTTTTTTCAATAACGGTGATATGATTTTTAAACACATTTCCAATATTTCGATATTACCAGTGTTTCCCATACATTGATTTATTTGTGGCGTTTGATTTCGTTAAATAAACATGAGCAATGCACATTGTGTTTTATATGAATGAATCTCTGAAGGGAAAGGACTGTCTTCAGAAAAGTTTCGATGACATTTTTATTTTTATCTGATAAAGTAGCATTCATGAGCTTAGCTGCTTTGATTACAGCCGTTACCAGGGAAACCACTAGTTCCCTTTCGACACTACACTCGTACTGCGTCTTGCTAGACGCATATGGGAAAAAAGCCTTTTTTCTCCTGAACTGAAGCCTTTTCATTCACGCAGTGAAACTGCACGGCCCTTGGTTCGTGCCGTTATTAACCGAACCAATGGCTATGCAGAACGGAGCTGCACGGCCACGTCGACGAAGTCCCGCCAAAAGCCACCGAAGCCCATAGTTTCGTGGCATCTGGCTATATAAGCGGGCGTTCGCCACAGGAGTCACAGATTTCTCTCCTTCCGTCTACGACTCTAACGTCTTCCAGCTGATCCGAAGTCTCTCACCATGACAAACACGCCTTCGCACTGGAATGGGGACGCTCTCAGCCCGCTAACCTGCTTTCCCCACCCACTTCATAGACCAGCAGTTCCGGTCGTTTCCCCTGCCGCCGGATCCGTTGATGACTAAAAGATCTACTAAAAGAGCTTGCGTTGTTGCTATGTCCACGCCGTTACTGCGGGTTCGTGCAGGTCTCCCTGCACGCCGTGATGGCCACACTGAAGTGCGTTTCCTGCGTTGGGAAATCCCTGCGAAAGCTGCACCACGGATCTATTTGTTCCATTGCGAGAACTTCAGTCTCACTCTCTCCGGCTCATAGGTCGCTATCTTTCAGGAGAGCGACTCCGCCCCTAGTGCCCTCAGCGTTTTCCTCCTCCCAGGACCTGTGATGAAAACAGTCGGGCAAGGGCTCGAGCGACCGGCTGCAAAGCAATCCCACGTCAGTCCAGATCCCGCTGCTCGCTCTCGCCCCAGAAGAGTATTCTCCCGTCCTTTTTCCTCGCAGTCTGATCATCGTCCCTCTGCTGGTGGCAGCAAACGGTCTCATTTGGGGAAGTGAGTATTATCTGCTTTATGACAGCATGTGCATTGCAGCATCGATACAGAGGAGCTGTTGGCCTCTGTGAATGCCCTCACACCCCTCGCCATCGTCCGCGCCAGCGCCACCAAAGATGGGGCTTAATGCCGACTTTCTCCTTAATCCTCTCGCAAGTGGGGTTGAATAGCTGGGTTAAGTGGTCTCCGCCAGAGAGTCTCTCGCAGTCCGTGCTGGATGATGTTTCCTGTCCGTGGCCCATCTCCAAAAGAGATGGTGGTCCTCCGGCCCATCCTCGATCTCAACACCTGATCACTCCCTCCTGAAAATGTTTTTCAGGATGAAAATTCTGAAACAGATCGTCGTGCAAATTCACTCAGGGGACTGGTTCTTTTCTCTGGACCTGAAGGATGCATCTTCACATCCAGAAATATCCCCCCCTCCATGCGATTCTTGAGTTCGCCTTCGAGGGCGTGGCTTGCAATACCTCCTTCCCTTAGGGTTGTCCCTGGACCCCTGCACTTTACCGAATTGCACGTATGCCGCTGTCTCCCCTCTGAGTCCGATGGAATCCGCATTCTCAATTAACCTTGATGACTGTGTCGTTCTGGCCCAGTCAAAGCAGAATTATATCACACGGACACCTCCTCAGCACCTGAGGGCCAACATTCGGTCATTATCGCTGAAGACTGCTCTTCTTCTAGCACTGGCATCAGTAAAGTGAATAGGGGACCTGAAGGCCAGGGTCCTTTCCGCTTAAAGTGACATGCGCTGCGTAAACAGATCTGGCGGAGAGCCCTTGGCCATATCACGCTCAAGCTCTCTGGTATTGTTTCACCTGTTAGCTCTCGACCCCTGGGTGTCGAAGTTACAGGAGTATTCTGGAATGATTAACCAGGCCGGGTGTGACCTCAGGGAGTTCAGCCCGTCTTAGTCTTGGGTTATTGTTAACTTATCTATGGGCATTGCTTGCTTATGGAAGTTTTATACTTTTAGTCATTCCACTACATTAGCACAGCGTGATTGTACTATGTTCCCATATGCATCTTCTAGAGGCGGTACAGTGTAGTAATCGCAAGGAACTACGCGTTACTAACGTAACCTCGTTTCCTGAGTATACGGGAAGCGTGTACTGCGTTGCTATGCCGTGCTATGTAGCTGCCTACTAGTGAGCTAACGCAGCACTCGTTCCCTGATCAAAGGGAACCGGGTTACAGTCAGTACCGAGCATTTTAAGCACTCTAAAAGCGCCTCCTTCCTGCTGGTATAGAAATTGTATTTAGCGTGGCAAATGTACTTTATTTATAGTACTTTTAATCATCAAGGATGCCTTTAAATGGATCAAAAGTGTAGTGTTACAAAAGAGTTCTATTTCAGATAAATGCTGTTCTTCTGAACTTTTTATTCATCAAAGAAACCTGAAAAAAAATCTACTCATTTGTTTTCAACATAATAATAAATGTTTTTGAGCAGCAAATCAGCATATTAGAATGATTTCACTGAAGTATCATGTGACGGAAGTCATGATGCTAAAAATTCAGCTTGTAAATCACAGGAATAATCACATTTTAAAATATATTAAAATAGAAACAGTTATTTTAAATAGTGTACATATATTTCAAAAAGTTACTGTTTTTGCTGTATTTTGGATCAAATAAATGCAGGCTTGGTGAGCAGAAGAGACTTCTTTAAAAAACATAAAAAATCTTTAAAATTTTGACTGGTAGTGTATGTCAGTCTATAGTTTGATATAAGGTAAACATTCATTTATTTGTGCTGTTTTTTTCTTAAATATTATATAGTTTTATAGGAGGAGGTTTCATAGACTTGGAAAATTCATTTTTCAGAAGCTTTTAGGTACAGACATCTGTTGTGGGTGTTCTTGGCAGTTTTTATAAAACTTTTACTTCGGTTAACTAGTGTTCATATCGATATCGGAATTATATCGTATCAACCGATATTAAGAAATATATTGTGATATAAATTCGTATAACTAGTTTAAAGTGGTCTATCAGCACTGATCAGAATGATTAAAATGATCTACCTGATCAATCTCTGCACCACCAACTAGCAGACCAACATCAAGGTTGTCCATTTTTGTTAAAGCACCATCTAGCTTATGACCATCTAGACTAGTCAATGGACACTCTTAAAAATAAAGGTTTCTTATTGGCATTAATGGTTCCATGAAGAACCTTAACATCCATGGAAACTTGCCACTGCACAAAAGGTTCTTTTATGGAATAACTGCTGAAAAAAACTTTATTTTTAACAGTGTAGAACCTTGTAAAACCATCGGAAGCTGGTTTTAGCTAGATTTCCAGCAGGGTTTTCTTCACTACATGCATGAAACTTAAACCACTCATTGTGACCAAAGCACAATTTGTCTGAATACATTAACATTTTCTGAAACACACATTGCACATTTCATTAAAAGTGACAGGCATCGGTCAACTGTGAAGACAGCAATCAGTCATGCAGATCAGACTGCCTACAGTACATACACCAAAAACTAGATTCAAAATGTATCCATCAAAGACAGTATGGATATGACTGTATATATCAATACAGTCAGTACTCTACAGTCAGTACAATCAGTTTCAGATGAATAAGTTTTTCCATGTTAGGTGGATTTGTGGGATTGTTAAGCACACACATGCAGAACACACACTTTCATTCGTGCTTGTACTGACTCTGCGTGAATGAGCGTTCTGGATTTTCAGCAGATATCTTTGAATATCTATCTCTGAGTGAAGAGCGGACAACATCCCTTGAAATAACTATTAGGGCAGAGAGAAAGAGATACAGAGTATGAAGGCCAAAAAACATTGATGAGGAATGTATGCATTATAGAACAGAAAATGTGGAATTCAGTTTGAAAATCCCCACAAACCCACAGCAGATGATGAGCAGCTTCACTCTACACATTATATAACCTTCAAAAAGTGTTTCATGAGTACTTCCTCCAACAGAAAGAGTTGCAGAGAAGTTTGTGACAGTCCAAATCCTGCCAAGAGCATATGGGCTATTACGAAAGCCAAGAAAAGGTCCTGAGATGGTAAATGATGTTAGGGGTCACAAACTGAGCATACACAATTGAAAACATTCATTCTTCATTCATTCCTACAAAAGAAACATTTTATAATTCATTTAAACAGCTTTTGATTTTGAATTTGTATTCAAACACGCCACATTTGTTTACCAGCCATCCAGGAACTACATCAAGGTGAGTAAAATATGACATACAGTCATTATAAAAATATTCCTTTAAACTCTGGTAACAGGAATCAGTTTCAGTCAAATACATTTTATAATAAGTCATGACATCTGATACAAAGAGCTTTTGATATTTAAATTGGCTGATGCATCGTTAACAGTCAACTAATGTATGAAAGAGCAGATCTCCTGACACTGAAACACCCACACACCTGTGGTTTCTTGTCATTTAGATGTTTATTCATCTCTTTGATATGAGGTAGCAAAAGAGAGAGTTTGAACTAAACCAGATGAAACCGGATCAGAACTTTCCAGACCACAGCAAAGTGTCCTGGGGTTCTTTTGAGAGCAGGAGGTGGGAAATTAGATCCACAACCACCAACACGCTGATAGTCAGTGGGCACGCACAAAACAGGAGCTGTCAACCAACCGATGACAATAAAAGCTCAAGGGTGTGTTTGTGTGAGTCACCACAGGTTAGCTTCTATTCTCGAACCTTTTCTATAATTAGCTGAAGTTCATCACAAGTTCAAAAAGTTTTTGAGCATTTGAGACATTGAGAGAATTGAGAATTAAAAGTTAAATATCTCAATTCAAGTACCAAAGCCAAGAAATACCAAATAAACACTGTAATGTTGCTTAAAATACGGGACTACACTATTAATTTTAGTTAAACTTTGTAGAATAATAGAAAAACACATATAAATGATATACAGCAACAATATTAGGTTAATACTAGCCAAATATTTATAATAATGTATTACTAATTTCAAAACAATTATTAAGAAATCATATTTACTGAAAATAGATATAAATAATGGTATGTTAAAAATGGTACAATAAAAAACAAAGAATGTTTAAAAAAATAGTATGATAAAAAAGTTAAAATGTTATGATAATATAATCCTAATACTTTAAAAAATTGTCTAAAATAATATTTAAAAAATCACAGTACCTTAAAAATGATTCAATAAAATAGTATAAATATAATAATCATAGTATGTTAAAAATAGTATAGGAGTGGTGCCTGGATGGTACATTATTGGCATTGCATTTAAAAAAAAATATGCTGCATGCTTTTAAAGCTAATATTACCCATAACAAACACTGAGGAAGTCTATAATATCTGGAGACAGCTGTCTGTTAACATTCCCATTCATCTCAATGGCAGTTGCACAGCTGACGCATGTTTGTTAGAAGGTCTGTAATATCGTATAGCCTATGTGTTCTCCACCCTTCAGATCTGAATACAGTTATATCGCATATACAGATATTGCATGAACTACTGATCCGGAAATGCTTTGGTCAGGTTCGGTTTCTGTGTCTACAAAGGGACATTATCTTTAAACAGCATGATTGTGGTTATGATAACTCACTTATCTTTAATTCACTTATCTTCATGGTTATCTATGTGGAAACTGTGGCTAAGAAAATAGCTAGAAACATTCATATCTGCAGCTGTAAGAATAAAAAGTTTGTGTGTGTTGGCATGAATGATAAAGATACAAACAGAGATAAGGAGCACTGTACCAGTACCTTGTGTGTACTTGCATATTGTTTTGGCAACACTGCAAAGCTTTTATAGTCAAGCCAATAAGGACTGTTATGAGACACGAGAAAGAAAGGCAGTAAAAAAAAGTGATAACTGCACCAGATACCATAATGAGTCTAAAAAAAATTTCAGACCAAAGTTAACCAGTCTATGTTTTTCGTAATGAATGAGAAGGGCTGGACAGAGATTAATTTAAAGCTGAACTGAACTGAACTGACCCTGACAGTTACCCTTTTTTCTGGGCATGATACTTCAGTTAGGCTGGGATTCCCCTTACTAAAAGAGTAGTAATGTGATATCAGCTATACCCATTATGGACAAAAAAACACAAGATGCCTTGAAGTCTATGATGTCCTGTCCTTGTCTGCCTCCACAGACAACATTAAAAGAGACGTATTTTACTTTTTCCTTGAAGCTTTTCCACTATAAGTCAGCTTATAATGGGTTCTTGCACCAACAGCATTTTCACTCTCTCTTTGGCCCCTGGAATCATTTTTGCTACTGTAACTTTAAGAATCTACTATAATCTTAAATACCTTCTACATGCAAATGATTGGCTAACACTTTGTGTCTGAAATGAGTAACAATGGCAAGTTGTTGGGCACTTAAAAGGTGTTAACATGTAAATATGGGGCAGTCAGTCATATGTTAATGCACTCAAGGCTGTGGCGTCAATATGGTGACGATGCCTGAATAGCCCGTTTTTCTGCTCAGTCTAAAAAAAAAATTCTCAGTGGACCGGAGATTAGTGTTGAGAAAGTTAGAGAATAGCTACATGGTACATTAAACTCTTTTATTTCAAAAGAGTAAAGAAAATCTTGTTTTTTATGACATGAACACCTTAAATGAACCAGATAGTTGAATAAATGCAGTGTATAGCAAAAAAGAAATAGAAAATGGTTTCACTTTTTGTGTTTTGCTTCTAGTGTAAAGACACATATTCATGCATTACATACACAAACACATTAGTCAATGGTTCCCAGTGATGGTTTAGTCTACTTTAGAAAGATGAACTGACATCAATGCTGACTTGGCCTCTAAAATATCCAATCATGATGTGTTAATAACTATAGACTTGGTTGTACTAACAGTGATTAAATTGCTGGAGGTATGAAGTTTTAGTCTTGTTTTTTGTTAGCAGGTGTTTCTACTCAATTGTAGTACTCAACTGCATCAGAAGGCAGATCTCATCAGTTCTGCTATCTGCACTCCCATTGGTAGTCATTGCATCATGCCATTTGCACAAACTTAAACTCCTCTCTGTCACATCAAACTCCAAATGCCAATAAAAATGAATGACTTGCAGTCACTTTTTCATGTTAATCTTACAAATATGGGATAACTGAATCTTTAAAAAGTGACATTCAAAAAGTTCCCACAATTAATTTTACTGTTCAAACAACTATCCCACCATGAAAAGAACCAGTGTAAATGGCCTCCAAGATGCATCTGAGATGGACAGCAATTTATTCAGTGACACAAACCACCATATTTAAAGGGTTAGTTCACCCAAAAATGAAAATTATGCCATGATTTCCTCACCCTCAAGTCATCCTAGGTGTATATGACTTTCTTCGTTCAGACGAATCTTTCAAGCTGTTTAATGCCACTCAGCGGGTGTTGCATGCATCAGTCCAAAAGAAGTTAAATAAAAAGTGCCCATCCTTAAAAAAGTCTCTCACACGGCTCCAGGGGGTGTACAAAAGCCTCTTGTAGCGAATCGATGCGTTTTTGTAAGAAAAATATCCATATTCAAAACGTAATAATCACTTTAATGTAGCTTGCGCTCACTGTTGTAAACGAAGCAGCTCCGGGTGGATGACATATGAGGTCGGCGTTGTGCATGCGCCGCTCAGAAGTTACGCACGCAGAAACGCAGGGGAGAGATCAAAACAAAACAACGGTCACTTATTAGAAGTACAAAATGAGGATTTGTAAAGAAGAATGTCGGAGGATTTCAATATAAACCTAGAGGGGACTGGTTTTCCTTTGCTAAGTAAGGAAACTTTGCTTCCTTTGATCCTGTTAACAAATGTTGGTTTTCACGAGACTCACTGGTGCATGCGCAACGTTGACCTCATACGTCATCAGCCCGGAGATGCTTCCGTGTAGGATTGTTGGCACAAGCTACATTAAAGTGATTAAGTTTTGAATATGGATATTTTTTTTCTTACAAAAATGCATTGATTCTCTACAGGAGGCCTTTGTTCATCCCCCTGAGCCGTGTGAGACACTTTTTTTATGGATGGGCGCTTTTTATTTAACTTTTTTTGGACTGATGCATGCAACACCCGCTGAGTGGCATTAAACAGCTTGAAAGATCAAAGACAATTTTTTTTTTTTATATAACTCAGACTGGATTAGTTTGAAATAAGAAAGTCATATACACCTAGGATGACGTGAGGGTGAGTAATTAATGGGCTAATTAAAATTTTTGGGTGAACTAAACCTTTAAAAAAACATTTCTTTTCCTAAACAATACACACAATCTTATGCGTAATGCAATAACATGACCCTACAGTTGCTCTATTTGCCTGCGCACATTAGCAGGCTGCAATACTGTTCTAAATCCTGTGAACCAAGACATCTTGAAATTTGTCCATCTGGGCCTGGTTTTGTATGGTGAAGTATCAGGCCATTTCTCTTATATCCTTTTATGTCGGGTCCCTCTCTCTCTCTCTCTCTCTCTCTCATTCTGAGTGGATAGGTCAGTGTATAACAAGTGATGGTTAGTTAAGTCTTCTGGGGGCCAAACAGAACCAGATGGCGGCTCTCTGTTTTTTTTCCGCTCACAAAGTCTTGTGACATGCTTTCACCATGCCGGTGCTTGAGGTCTGGTCCGCACGCAAAGGTGGGACACAGATGTTTGGCAGGGAGGTGTGTGTGTGTTGATAAACATCTGAGCAATCCATCACATCTGCACTGACACCTTGGCAGGAAAATTTCACACACACACAGATGGGTTTGGGCATGGTTGCTGACTTTGCAGGTTCATTCTTAATAAAATACAGAGGAATTTCTGCTGGTGGTGTCAGTGTGTCTGTCAGTGATGTGGCAAAAATTGTTCAAATGTATTCTTTTTTAATAACAATAACATAAACTACAGCCAAATTATATATAGTATAAAAAACAGGTATTTTGTGTTTTATTTTTCAGTAAAAATGTTACTAGAAAATATATTAAGATATATATGTTTAGAGAATCATTTTGAATTATTCTTAAATATTTCAAGTTTTTCTTTCCTCACTAACCATTTTTTTTGTTTGTTAGTATACACATCAATGTTTTAATGTTAAAAAAAACTATTTACAGGGTTTTAATATTATATTAAATTTTGCTTGACTATTTGAAGAATGATTTAGATATTTAGGTAATATTTATTTTAAGGTGATGTATTTACACTATATTTGCAGTTGCAAATATGTAATTGACTATTGTAATTAACAGTAAATATACATACTACTAAACTAACCCTAAACTTAATTCGAACCTTAACCTATAAAAAGTAAGTCTGTTTGTTTAAAGGGGTCTTATTATGCTTTTTCGCTTTTTCAACTTTAGTTGGTCTGTAATGTTTGAGCATAAAAAAGATTTGCAAAGTTACAAAGCCCGAAGTCCAATTAAAAAGGAGATATTTTATTTAACAGAATCACTTTTCAAAAACTACAACGAAATCACTCGTTGGACACAACGCTATTTTCTCGATTTGTGATATCACAATTCGACAATGGGACGAGACCTGGTTGCACTAGAGACTTGCTGCACTGCAACGAGTGTTATCACTATGTCTGAGACTCTCTAGCTTTCCCAAGACAGACGAACTTAGAGTGGTTACAATCATCTGGGTTTAAATCGCGCTCAAATTGATTTGATTATGACGCAATATTTACACTGAAGCTCGCGGCTATGGTAAGGGGCATGACTTTTCCCTACCAGGCCGCGAGTCGCCAATCACATAACACACAATGGCCCAGTTAACCAATCACAGCACATTTTGTATTTTTTTTAGAAGGCGGGCCTTCATTTGATACAGTAACTATTCGAGCCGTTCATGCCAGACTGAGGAGAGAGGTGTTGTAATAATGTAAAATATGTGAAAAATAATGTGTTTTTCGAACAACCTAGTATGAGAGCCTGTTCTAGTACACCCCCAAAACAAAATCAAGACTTTGTAAAAGAGCATAATAGAACCCATTTAATATTACTCAGTACTTACTTGGGTAATTACAATGTAAGAATGTCACCTTAAAATAAAGTGTAACCAATATTTTTTTGGAAAACATGACAAAACCACTGATAAGAAAATTTTTTTGCAGGTCAGCATATTCTTATGCACAACTGCTATGATTTCTCACATATTGTTGGTTTAAATAAAATATTTATTTTTTTGCTGCAAGTTAGATGCATAAAACCAAGAAAAATATGTAATGCAGCGGTTACTAAGACTTTACTCTCTCACTCTACACATTTTACCACAGAGGCCGAGTGCAGAAAATACAAAAGTCTCCTGGTCTGTGCCTAATAAAGGCTTTGATATAATAACTTACTGATTGTATCTGAATTGACCCTGCTTGATGATCCTAACCTCCATAACCCTGAACTGTCTCCAGACATTACATCCCCATCTGGAGGGTTACATTTCCATTATCCTCCTTTGTCAATCAAAGAGTAAAGGTCACCACCCTGAGAAACTCCCCTTTTTAAAAACATTAAGAAATAGACACTCACTAATAATAATCATAGAATGTCACTAGCTATTTTAATAATTTTAATAACACTGTTACTGCCTGTGTCAGCCTCACTCAAGGAGTATTAAATACCGTAATCACCAGAAATGTCATGGTCTAACTGGAAAATTGGCTGTTTTCCTACTATTTCTGCTAACCTTGGTGGTTTGAACTGTATCAGAAAAAGGAGAGAAAGTCTCTGAATTGAAAAGGAAGGAATGTGCTGACACATCAATAACCTTGAGTGTGTGTGTTGTAGCATAACTGTGAGAAATCCACATTCTGCAGAAAAGGTTATGTAGCATCTTAGCACTAAAACATGACACTTTAACATATACACACTACCGTTCTAAAGTTTAATGGTTGGTAAAATTTGTAAATATTTTTGAAAGAAGATTCTTATGCTCACCAAGGCTGTATTTATTTGATCAAAATACAGTAAATTCTAAGTCTTACTGACCCCAAACTCACGCTTCAATCACAGATCAAACTACAGCTTTAACCAAACCTGGCTCCACTCAACAAAACAAAGCTCTGGTCCTCATTTTCATCTTTGGTCTAGTACTGGCCCATGAAGTATGGGAGAGGTCAACCTCAACCTTAGTGAGGACAGTCACAGACTCTCCCCTCTCATTACAGGACACTGACCACTGCCACACATTCACATATAAATCACACAGATACACACAATGACAAAAACACACAGGAACAAAGAGGAAATGATATCTTTCAGATGACAGGATAAGAGAAGGTGCGGGTGAAAGAGTGGAACAACAGAGAGCAGAATAAAAGAAAAAGAGGCAACAAATAGTAACAGAATGAGTCACTACACTAATCTATCAGCTGAAAGATCACTTTTCAAACCTGTCTAACACCGAGACAAAATACTCCTGAGAAAACTTAACATAACTCACACCTTCTCTACGGGGTTATCTTTTTACATATTCTCAAAAACCTTGGTGTAACTGAATCAAAAGTTTCACTTACATAAACTGAGATATGCAGTCTTTGTAAACATACACTATCGTTCAAAAGTTCAACCAGGGTAAGTAAGATTCCCCTTTCGTGGAACTTCGAACTGCGTCCTCTAGGGGTCGCTATGGGGAACGCCTCGTCGTGACCCGTGTCTGAAGCCTACATTGAAAAAACACCAACTTGTTTGGCCGGCGACAGCCATGACGTCACTACCGTCGCAACTAGTACAAAATAGGCGCCGGTAGCGCACATCATCCTCTTCTTCGTCTTCACTGACCGTTCTGTTTGAAGCGTGCATTCCAAAAGCAAAGTAAGAGCCTTTTCTTTTCCTACTATGGCGAGCACTAGCGGAGCATTTAGAAAGTGTGTACATCCATGTCAGCGGTTTCTGACACCTGATGATTCACACGATCTATGCATTGTTTGTTTGGGCGAGGAGCACGCACGCGATGTCCTCGTGGGGGCAATCTGCTTGCATTGCGAGCGTTTTCCAATGAAAAAGTTCCGTTCTCGTTTGTCTCTCTTCTCGGGTGGAGAGGGACAACCATCGGTTTCCAGCGGCTCGGGACCCGCCGCTGCTGAGGCACGGAGGAGAATGAGCTCGTGGGGATCTCAGGTGGACCTAGCCGATGAGGCTGAAGGGGGGGTTTCCCTCTTCCGCGCATCGGCGTTGGGCGAGAGACAGCCACTGGACGATGATATCCTCTCTCTAATATCATCTGATCCAGGGGCCAGTGCTCAGTTGGGCCCAGCCCAACAAGAGCAGGGAATGGATGTGGAGAGTGAAGAAGCCGAGTCTGAGCTTTCCCAGTCCACCTGCCCTGTGTATGGTGAGCTGCTAGAGGTAATGGATTGGGCCATGGTGAGGCTCGAATTACCGTGGAAACGAGCCAGGGAGGTGACGTCGCGAGGTCGCCTCGACGAACGTTATCTCTCTGACCATAGACCTCCAGCTCAAGTGAGCCTTCCTTTCCTTCCTGATCTCCACACTGAGATCGAGAAGGAATGGAAGAGGCCGTTTTCCTCACGCATATATCGGTCTCAGCATACGAGTTATGCGAACATCGAGTCGATGCGCGAAAGTGGCTATGAGATGATGCCCCCTGTGGAAGAGACGCTAGCCAGATATCTCTCTATGGGTTAGACATCGTCTCTCAAAACTCCCTCCTTGCCACCCGTGCCCCTTCAAGCCACATCTCGCACGAACGGCAAGGCATACGCAGCGGCAGGTCAGGCTGTGGCTTCGTTGCACACGATGGCGGTGCTTCAGGCATACCAGGCTGACCTGCTGAAGGACCTGGATGAGGGGCAGGGCCTTTCCCCTGGTGAAACGGCTGAGCTGCGGCGCACCACAGACTTGGCCCTCCGGGCTACTAAGCAGGCAGCCTCTGCCATGGGCAGAGCGATGGCTGCTATGGTGGTGACGGAGCGGCAGTTGTGGGTGAACTTAGCGGACATCGGGAAGAAAGAAAGGGGCTTTCTTCTCGATGCCCCGGTTTCGCCCTCTGAACTGTTTGGCACCTCCGTTGAGACGGTGGTCGACAAATTCAGGGAGGCGAAGTCGCGCTCAGCAGCGTTCAAATCCTTCATACCACGAAGGCCCAGGTCTGAGCCCGAACAAACCAGGGGTCCTGGCCCGTCTCGGTTTGAGGATCAGAGACGGGCACAGAGGGCTAGTGTCGCGACTCGCGCCCCGCCTCCACCTGTGGGTGGGGGTAGGAAGTATCGTGGGTCAAGGGGAGGCAGGCGAAACCCGAGGGGTGAGACCTGGGCAAGGCGCCAGCGCTTTCGTCCGGGTCAGAGTAATACTTCGGTATTCTCTCTCTCCGCGCAGTTGGTGCCCATCTACCCAGGGGGGGGGGGGGGGAGGGGTTGTCCTCCCCTTTTTCCAATTCCCTTTATGACCACCATCTCCAGCTGACCGAGGTTAGCTGTAAAACATTTTTCAAACAGTCTCCTACTGGGCCCATGATGTTGTTGGTGGTTCTATGGCTAGATCATAGTAACCGCCTGACTGATGGTCCGGTCAAAAAATCCCCGGACAGAGCCCCGGCAACAAGGCTCGTGGTGGGTGAGTATGATCCATATATCATGAGAGCATGTATACTAATGAGAGACTGAGGTGGTCATGTGTAAAAAAATTATAAAGTTACCTGCAGCGGATTATCCGGTCAGAAAGATCCTCGGAGCAAAGCTCCAGCACAGAGGTCATGGGGGTGAGGACGATCCAAATATCATGATATCTGTATATCGAGTCCAGACCGAGAGCTGGTGGTTGTGTGTATACCCTTCTGCTAGTTTTTTTGCAGTGTTTCCCGGGACCTGTACGTTTCTGTCCCTTGCTAGACGCCCTCGATGAGGTGCCGTTGCTGGGCTCAGAAGCCAGGTGCTCTACTTGCAGTAGGCGTGTCACTCGTCGACATATATCCAGACGGTAAGAAAAGCCGGGCTTCGGCTTCATACCTCATGGATCATGCGGCCCAACACGGGCTTTGCGGGAGCCTTCGTGAACATCAGGCCCCCGGTGCTATGCTGCAAGGCACTTGGACGGGGCTACAGTGCCTGGTCACCCCGAGGGGCTTCCTGGCCACCGGCGTACTCCTTCTTGCTGAGGCAACGAACGGGAGGTACGGGGGCATCACCAGGATCCTCCTGTGTAAGGCTGTCCTAGGCAGGGCTCCCATCACCACTGAGATGTGCGAGCCGGCCTCTTCCGGCTGGCCGATATGGTCGGGTTTCCATGAACTTAAATTCCAGATAATATGGTAAATGTCCACGTAAAGCAAGGCTTTGCGTATTTCTCCAAATGCCACGTGAGTGGGTGATGTGCACGTGAAGCTGTGCGCATTTCTTTAAAATCCACATAGCTGGTAGATGGGAACGTGTTGCTTTGCCCATTTTCTAAAGTTCCACTTAGGTGGTAAATGGGCACGGGATTCTTTGCCCATTTCTCTAAAATCCTGTGAAGGTAAGGGTTACGCGTGCTGTCTTCGTTCCCTTTGTTTCAAAGTGGATTAACACCCCGGTACCCTGGGTTCCACTCAAATAGTGTGTCTTGGTCGACACACCCTGGAGACAGCACTCCCCTCACCTCTGAGGAGGGTGCTGGAGCTGCTGTTCCCAACCGGCCATTACGTCCGGTTGACAATAGAACCCTAAGAGTGCTCTTTGCGCATCTTCTAAAATCCACGTGAGTGGTAAGTTTGCACGTTATCCTTTGCCGCTTTTCTTAAATCCACGTAAGTGGTGGGTGGGCACGTTAGGCCTTGCCACCCGTCTAAAATTCCACCTAGGTGGTAGGTGTGCACGCTATGCTTTGCCACTTCTCTAAAATCCCACGAAAGTGGTAGGTGCGCACGTTCTTCTTTGCCCGTTCTTCTTTCCCTGTTTCGGAGAGGGTTAGGCCCCGATTTCCTGGGCTCCTCTCAACCAGTGTGTCTCGATCGACACACTCAGAAGGCACTGCCCCCCTCGATATCATGGGGTACTAAGAGGGTGTCGTCTGTAGAGCGTTAATCCTCTCTGAGGAGTTGGTTTCCTCGCTCCATGGGCTGTCCTCGTTGTAATGTTTAGCACTGCTCCCCTTTCAGGAAAGGGGTCACCTGGAACAATGGGAACAGTATTCCTCCGCTGCGGAAAAACGGAGGTGCCTCTTTCATGAGAGGCTTGAGCTCGCTGTCTTCCAGAAAGACCTCGAACCAGCTGCATCAGTAGGATTGGGCCGTCCTCCGCCTCCCTGATGCGCTGGCGATGTGGCTAGCCTGCAGCATGCTACCCCTCTGATTTTTAATCATGCTGCTGGTTGGGGGCCCCCCCTCTCGGTGAGAGTTGGGTTGGGCTCCCCCAGCTAGAATGTGCTACTGCCAGCCGGGGAAAACCCGGCGTTAGTAAGGGTCGAGTCCCCTGGGCGTCTGAGGACCAGGCGTTTGTTCCCACGCCGAAATTGTTACTAGCTGTTTCCGCTAGTTGGAACGTGCTGCGGGTTGAGTCCCCTTCTCGGTGAGAACTGGGCGTGTTGCTCCCCCAGCTGATAACTGCTAGCTGTTCCACCAATGGAGCGTGCTGTAGGTCGAGCTCCCGCTGAATGGATGTCTGCTCCCTCAGCTACAGGTTCGCGGCTAGCCACGCCAGCGTGATAGCCGTAGGTGAGACTGATGACAACTCAGAGCTCCATCTATAGGCTGCCCCCCAGAAGTGCCACGAGAACCCCCTAGAAAAGTTGTATCCATCTACATATGGACATTCTAAAATCCACATGGTGATAAGTGGTGTACGTTATGCTTTGCGCACTTTCTAAAATCCACATGGTGGTAAGTGGGCACTGTATCTTTGCCCACTTTTCTAAAATTCTATATGGTAAGAGTTACGCGCACAGTTTCGTTCTCTTTTTCTGAGTGGTCTAAACCCCGGTTCCGCCTGGGACCCACTCCTCATGATATCCTCGAATACCTGCTCTGACAGGATGTTCCACTAGAGGCCTGTTGACACAGTTCCTTCTGCAAAGTGAGGTAGCCCTGAGTGACAAGCCAAGACTAGTAATTGATCCAATAATAGGCTCTTGGTCGTATTCCCTGGAAAGAATCCTTCATGATTCTAGGCCCTGGCACCACCTCCGAGGAGGCTTCTTTGGCACAGCTGGTACGGTGGCCCCTACCATCCCGCAGTTCTGGGCACCGAGCCAGCTGCCCTCATTACACCAGAGGTAAATCTCGAGAGACTGATTCCCGTGGTAGACCATTGGTAGCCTGGGTTCTAATACCAATCTTGTCCCAGTGGGACCTGCAAAGCACTGTGAGGCACTAGTAATGTCCCTTGGCAGCCTAGGCATCTGGCCACAGGGAGTAATGTCACTGACAGCCGTCTAAGTCCATGACAGGGGCAACTCCCATAGCGATATGGTAGAGTTGGTACTTAGTGTTCGCCGTGGTTTTCTGGCATGCACTCTCCTCAGCATGGTGGCTTGGGTATACCGTTCCCCGTAGCGACCCCTAGAGGAACGCAGTTCGAATTTCCACGAAAGGGACATCTCCGGTTACTTATGTAACCATGGTTCCCTGAGGGAACGAGACACTGCGTCCTCTAGTTTTTTGTGCCATGCTGCGGACACAAGCTTCAGACGAATAAGTGATGATGTGCTCTACCGGCGCCTATTTTGTACTAGTTGCAACGGTAGTGACGTCATGGCTGTCGCCAACGTGTTGTTGGTTTTTTTCAATGTATGCTTCAGACACAAGTCACGACGAAGCATTCCCCATAGCGACCCCTAGAGGAAGCAGTGTCTCATTCCCTACTCAGGGAAAAATGGTTACATAAGTAACCTGAGACGTTATGTTTGAAAGAGAGATAATTGACATTCAAGGGGGTCAGATGAACTTGCAAATAAGAACATTATGTTGTGTCTTTTGGTGAAATGCAATGTGTTTATGCGGTTTAAGGTAAAAAAACACATTATTTTCCACATAATTTACATTATTGTTGCTCCTCTATGCCCCACCTTTCTGAAACCAAAGCTCATCGTTCTGAAAAGCGAGGTGTACGCTGATTGGCCAGCTATCTAGTGTGTTGTGATTGGCTGGATACCTCAAGCGTGTGACGGAAATGTTACGCCCCTACCATACTGTGAAGCCCTGTCCGGCTTGAGCGACGAGACAAAAACATTAAAACGAGTCATTTGTTGCATTCAGTGGGGACATATTTACTGATTATAATGATTATACTGTGTTTTTACGAGTTGCGTTGAATCAGCTCTAGGCACGACGAAGCGGATATCATCCTCTTTTGGCTTTCACAATGAAACACCAAAAAAGCGTCTCCAAACATGCGGCGGCGGCAACAATACTACAGCGTGAATAAAAGTTACACCTTCTTTCTTTTGCGTGAACATTTTGGCAGTGTTTTGCAAATCTTCCCACACAGTGACGTAGACATGTGGGGGCTTGTTAGAATGAGCCGTTTTAGGGGGGTGTGGCTGAATCTTAACTTTTATAAAGAATCTCTTTGGATTTGAGTCTTTAGTCTTTGCAGCTTTACAGATATTCTTTATGCACCAAGAGCTTGTAACAATCCAAAGAGAAAAGAAAAATTGAAATCGCATCATATGACCCCTTTAAAATGCTCTAAAGTGCAGTAAAGACTACAATATAACCAAGAGTTCATTTCAAATAATGCTTTTCGTTTTTAAACTTTTCTCTAATACCCTGAAAAAAAATCACATTTTCCACAAAAAATATTAAGCAGCACAATTTTTTTCAACATTGAGAATAATAAGAAATATTTCTTGAGCACCAAATTAGCATATTATATTGCTATATTACTGAATGATCATGTCACACTTAAGACTGGATTAATGGCTGCTTTGCTATCACAGAAATGAATACAGTTTAAACTGTATTAAAATTACAGTTGCTGTTGCATATGTTTGAATGGCAAAATATGATGTTCCTTATTTCAGATATAATTAAGAAAAGTCTTTAACTTCACTGAACAGCTCTGATTGGCCAGACGACATCAACAGTTGTTATTGGGTCACCCAAGAAGTGTAAACAGGACCAAAAAGTTTTTAATACAACAGTAATTTATTTACTCACTCTCATGTGTTATGTGCAAAGTGCCACTATAAAAATGAACCGCTGTTCAAGAAGATACATCTGTCACACACCATAACAATGCATAGCTGGTTGGCTCTTCTGCACATCATGCTTAAATGAGCATCAAATCCCCATCAGAGCAGCTTGCCTCAGTATTTGCATGGCCCTGTGAAATTGGACCATTCATGGGAATGAAGCAGCCAAACACGCAAAACTGAACTGACAGCGTCTCCAGTGTGAGCTTATGACCCCGGAATGACCCACAACTGAACATTTCAATATATCAATTCACTCAATGTCGGCTCTTGGCAGACAACGGCAATGATGGAGAACCGGGATGGTGCCAAGCAGTTGATCTGTGACCAGCCGGGGTAACTGCACTAAAATAAACTGCACTGAAGATCATTACGAAGAAGATCAGCATTTTAGTGCATAGTGTTGTGTCAACAAGAAAACTGCGCAAATATTGTGATTCATTTAAACATTTCTGACACCCAACAATTCAATATTACAGGATAATTAGTGCAAATGATTATCCAATATAATTAGAGCGTGTTAGTTAGTGTTTCAAACTGGCATAAACAATGGTGTCTTGCTCAACCACTAATCGGAAGAACGTACGTGTTTATAAAGAATGCAAAAATGAATCTTACATTAAAAATCAACTTCCTGTTTGACAGCAAGCTCAGTTTCCACCCAGAATGCTCATCCCTTTGTGAGCAATGCTCTTAAAGTCATTGCATTAGCTGTCAAAGTCTGTAACAGGATGAATTCTTAGTTTAACTTTCCAAACAGGTCTAAACAGCTTTTTAATAGACTATATCATGGCTCATTTCATTTGAAAGCAAACGCTGACAGCTTCTTTACAGCATTATTGATGGTCTATCAGTTGATTAGGCAAACAGTATGTTTTGTCAAGTCAATAAAAAAATAGCATCATATTGTAATACCTAATTTAACCAACAAAGGCTCATTGGAAAACCATGCCCCATCTACATTTTTGCAAAACTCCTAATGAACACTAGTGACAGTAAAACACCAATAACTTTTATTCCTTTCCTCACAAATGAATAATGGTGGCAAATAATCAAATAATAAAGACTTATTTTTGCATGGTTCCTTCCACAACACAATGCTGTAACCTCACAACACTTGTACTATAGTGCATTATTTGTGAACTAAATAAATTGCATCACATTACCAGCTCCATATATTTGGCTCATTTGACATAGTAAACATGCTTGGTAGCTCACCTGGTATAGCGCTGCACTTGTGATGCACAGCACTGAATTTAACAGGTTTTATTCAAACATATTACATTACATGTGTGTGTGTGTGTGCCAACCATGGCAGTATCATAATTATCCTTTATTTAAATAACCCCATATTTTCTTATATTGTCTTACTTAGGTTTGTCAGAGGAAATGATCAGCCCTGTTGCATTGATTTTCTGGTGCACAACTGGTTATTTAAAACTGGAACTGTTGAATTATCATAAGAATTAGAATGCTTTCTCAATTACCGCCAGCAAATTATTATTATTAAGTATTGTACAGTTGTTCTGTTTTTATTCGTTAGGATCCCTTTTTTAATACACTAATCTAATCTTGTTATTAATGAAAAGTCTGAAAACCTTGTTGAAACGTTTACATACACTAAATATATACGTTTTCGTCTTATTTTTGACATCTTTGGTCAAGCTCCGCCCCCTTCCCATTATTCGCACCTTGGACCAAGCCAATTGAAGCTTCCCTACAAACTACTATATAAACTTAGCACGCCAACAACAAACCCCAAAAGCCAGGTCTTCCCATCTTAAATCTTCCCACGCAAACGAGAGCAGGAAAAACGACAAAAAATAAATAAATAAGTCGATCACAGTCTAAAATCTGTTTTAGTCAGCAAGTTATATTAAACATCCAAACGATGGCTAAAAAGTTACAAGCCTCCCAGCACTCCAAACGCCCCCTGAGCACACATTGTTAGGGACAGCAGACCCCTGCCATTGTTGTTTTTCTTATCCGCATCTACTCAGCCGTGTCACACTCCAGAATGAATCGCATATCGGGTTACTTACTGCAACAGTAATGTGCAGAAACGCACACACGCGCGCGCCTTCTCTAGTTACAGAACGCGCCGCTCAGAAGTTTGCGCGCAAGACCAGAGACAATCGCATGATCAGCGAGTTTGCAGGCTAATGGATTGAGTTTATATAAATAGATTGCAAGTTGTAAAAAAAGTATGAGGAACTGTTACTATACCTTCTTTCACAATATGCAAGAACCCTCAAAACAATCGTCCTCAGTTCCGACTCATTCTCAGCATTCCCATCATTTGGAGGAAGGCTGAATAGCTTGCCATGTCCTTTTAGTCTCTATTCCCGGAGTACAATATGCAAGATTCAGTTCACTCAATGGAAGAGCACGAGTGTGTGTGAGTTGCGCGCCCCTCCTCTCCGCGCTTTGCCCCAGCAGCTCTGCGCTCACCAAGTTGTAAACTGAGCCAAGTCTGCGCTAACATCACACATTGGTGACTTCAAATCCCTACTCTCCACCCAAAATACCTGGCGGATCATCACACAAACAGAAACACGTTCGTGTCTTTCAAAAATGGAATCAAAGCATCAACATTTTTTTTTCACAGAGCTTTAATTTATTAAAATGTTCTTAATTCATGTGATTGTGTTTAGTTTATGTTTAAATAATAGAATAAAAGAACGATCATCATGGCCTATGTTTTATGTATTTGTTTTATATTTGTGCCTACTTTTATTGGCTGTTTTCAAATAAAATATTTAATATTCTCCAAAATAATAAATTAAATTACAACAGGGCTGACAATTATTTTTTATTAAATAAATCTTACTACCATATACTCAATTAATGCACAAAATTAAAAAACATCCATGCTTTCCATTCAGTAGTGACAACTGCATTTTTTAAAACGACATTAATTTACACTTACAGTAGATTTCTTATTCTTTCATTAATATTATATTAAAGTTTGAGACAAATAGTGCAAAAACCAATGAAATACAGATATTTAGACAAAATGTGATGCAACACTCCCTGATCTCTCCTACTTTTGATTTAGTGTGAGGTGAAGGGCAGGTGAAGGCTTACACAGCTAAACTAAATGCTAAACTCTTAGTGTTAAGAGCGATTCAGCGCTTTCCTGCTGATAGTGTTCAGCGGTCAGCAATGTATCAGCTACAGAACGCCCATACAAAATAAAGACACAGAAACAAACAGAACAGCTCATATGACACATTCAATGCATCATGCTCTGATTAATGCAGGACTGAACAGTTCTAAGATAGTGACCAGCCCCACCTTTAAAACAAGATATGCTTTTATATTGTTTGTGCAATTATTTTATAATAATAGGTCTGTGTTAAGTATTGTAAAAGCAAATGATTGACCATACAAATAAAATAAAAAAGGTTAGTCATATGTATGGATGACTGGGCACTAAACCATTCAAAATTCCTCTCTCTTCTCTCTCTTCTCTCTCTCTCTGTCTTTCTTTTCTCTGTGTGTAAACCCGCCTACACTGTTACAAACTCTTACACACACACACTCACATTCTGCAGCCAAGTACTCTCATTCTTGAGAAGCTGTCAATCCCCTCCATTGTTCTGCTGTGTAGGTCTTTAAGAGCAGGTGAGAGGCCTTTTGTTTTCAATCAGAGTAAACACATGCAACACTCCCTCACTCACCCGCTTTGGGGAGGCGTTTGGCCCCTACCCCCACCTTTTCTCTTTAATACCCCCTGGGGCAATCCAAATAACATTCCACAGGCCCACTGAGTGGATGAGTATGGGCAAAAACTAGTGAAAAGAGAACGACAGAGTGAAAGAGAGCATTTTACAACAAAAAAAACAGAAAAACAAAAGCCCCATGTTTGTTTCTTCAACGAATCTTAATTTCAACAAAATTCTATCATCTAAAACTTAGTATGTATAATTTCCCCGTGTGTGCTATTAAAATAAAAACTTTTGTCACATTAAACCAGAAATGTACACACTAACGGTCAAAGGTTTGGGATATATATATATATTTTTAATGATTTTGAAAGATGTCTCTTATGTGCACCAGACCAAATATATTAAGATAGGAAACAGTTTATACTGTGAAAAATATTTCACAATATTAAGAGTTTACTGTATTTTTAATCAAATATTTGATCAAAAATACAGTACATTGTGTACTGTGAATATATTACATTTAAAATAACCATTTTCTATTTTAAATTGTCAAAATGTAATTTAATCCTGTTATGACAAAGCTACTTTCAGCAGCTGGTATTCCAGTCCTTTAGTGTTTTCACCTGTTCCGTCCTAAATCATCTAATATGCTTATTGCTGCTTATTATTATCAATGTTGAAAACAGTTGTGCTTTTTCATGGAAACTGAAATTCTACCATTCAGGAGCTTGGAGTAAGTAAGTTAAAAAGAGACATTATATTGATCGAAAGTGAGAGCAAAGTAATGAGGTATGATGATTTCCACAAAAATAATAAGCACCAATATTAACATTGATAAAAATAAAAGCTCAGTATATAAATTGAGGGGCGACCACTAAAAATAGCATCAAATCATAGGGATCTTGACATTGAAGTCTGGAGTAATGACTGCACATACCATCACAGGTATAAATTACATTTTACAAAACATAAATTGGAAACTGTTATTTCAAATTGTAATAATATTTCACAACATTATAGTTGCTACAATATTTAATCAAATAAAAGCAGCTCTGGTGAGCATAAGAGCCTCCTGTAAAAAATCCCAAACCTTTGAGCAGTAGTGTATTTTAAGATCTGGTCAGTGCTAAACTTTGTCATTTTTCTTAAACATTCTGACTTGAGTGTGAAACTGAACAGAAAATGGAAATTTTAGGGCATGGCCTGACAACAAAAATGTGTCATTTTGATATATGGCACAGATTTCAGTTCTCACCTCAGGCAACATTGGCTGGGCACAAGCACTGAAAATTGATTCTTTCGGCCAAAGGGGAAAAATATAAAACAAACCTCCACCTGTTCGGACTGAGAGGTCATTCTGTTTACAACCTTTTTAAGTACTCTGCGGCTCTAGAGTTTGGTTGGTTATGGGGTCGCAGTGAGAAAGAAAACTATCCAGCTTTTTAATATAAAAAATATTTAGCATATAATGAATGGAGCTAATATTATGAGTCAACCGAGAGGTGATCCCTGTGGTCATAACTGAAGAATGTGCAGCATAAGGACAGCAATGTCTCATATTCACACACTGAATATAGTTTTATATTGCCAGATGCGTCATTCACTGCAGAAACTGCTCATTGTTCACTGATGTTTTTTCAAGAAAGCAGACCAGATAAAAAAGTTTATTCTATTTTCACTACTTCTTTTCTTCACTATATGGCCTCTATCTGATATTTACAGCCACCAGATAACTCAGTCCTTAAGATCCGGAACAAAGAAAACCTGTGGGCAACCTTTGGCTGACCCACTGAAGATCGATAGATAACACATACACACAGGACCTGCAATGAGATAAGTCTAGTGGTTCTTACTATAATTTTGCATGGTTCAGTGCAATCATTGCAACCATTTAATGCTAGATACATAACCTGTTTTAAAGTTTCCTCCAGGCAATAAAACTTCTGCAGTCTCCTTAAACCATTCTGCCACTGGTTAATGATCATATAAACATTTGTACTTCATTTGTATTGAAACATGGCATATTTGTATTGCATTTTTATAGTTTGCATGTTTTACTATATCTGTTTCAGTCATGTGACGTTTATGCTATATTTATGACCATCAGTGAGACAAAGTAATGGCAGTGAATACAAAAACACATGCACACACATACCACAAAAAAAAATAAAAAAAATACTCTGATATTTATGTACCAGGTCCCAGAAAACATTTTTATCATTTAGCAAAAACCCTATCGAATCTGACATTAACATATATAAAGCAGAAATGTCATTTGACTGCCAACAACAATCACATTTTTCTTGATTATAATATACAGTGGGGCAAAAAAGTATTTAGTCAGCCACCAATTGTGCAAGTTCTCCCACTTAAAAAGATGAGAGAGGCCTGTAAATTTCATCATAGGTATACCTCAACTATGAAACTAAAAAAAATTCAGAAAATCACATTGTATGATTTTTAAAGAATAAATTGGTAAATTCCTCAGTAAAATAAGTATTTAGTCACCTACAAACAAGCAAGATTTCTGGCTCTCACAGACCTGTAACTTCTTCTTTAAGAGGCTCCTCTGTCCTCCACTCGTTACCTGTATTAATGGCATCTGTTTGAACTCGTTGTCAGTATAAAAAGACACCTGTCCACAACCTCAAACAGTCACACGCCAAACTCCACCATGGCCATGACCAAAGAGCTGTCAAAGGACACCAAAAACAAATGGAGGCCGCCAACCATGCTGGGAAGACTGAATCTGCAATAGGTTAGCAGCTTGGTGTGAAGAAATCAACTGTGGGAGCAATTATTAGAATATGGAAGACATACAAGACCACTGATATCTCCCTCGATCTGGGGTCCACGCATATCTCCCCCCCCCCCCCACCCCGTGGGTTCAAAATGATCACACGAACTGGGAGCAAAAATCCCAGAACCACACGGGGGGACCTAGTGAATGACCTGCAGAGAGCTGAGACCAAAGTAACAAAGGCTACCATCAGTAACACACTGCGCCGCCAGGGACTCAAATCCTGCAGTGCCAGACGTGTCCCCCTGCTTAAGCCTGTACATGTCCAGGCCTGTCTGAAGTTTGCTTGAGAGCATTTGGATGATCCAGAAGAGGATTGGGAGAATGTCATATGGTCAGATGAAACCAAAATAGATGTTTTTGGTAAAAACTCAACTTGAGGAGAAAGAATGCTGAGTTGCATCCAAAGAACACCATACCTACTGTGAAGCATGGGGTTGGAAACATCATGCTTTGGGGCTGTTTTTTCTGCAAAGGGACCAGGACGACTTATCCGTGTAAACGAAAGAATGAATGGGGGCCATGTATCGTGAGATTTTGAGTGAAAACCTCCGTCCATCAGCAAGGGCATTGAAGATGAAACTTGGCTGGGTCTTTCAGCATGACAATGTTCCCAAACACACCGCCCGGGCAACGAATGAGTGGCTTCGTAAGAAGCATTTCAAGGTCCTGGAGTGGCCTAGCCAGTCTCCAGATCTCAACCCCATAGAAAATCTTTGGAGGGAGTTGAAAATCCGTGTTGCCCAGCGACAGCCCCAAAACATTACTGCTCTAGAGGAGATCTGCATGGAGGAATGGGCCAAAATACCAGCAACAGTGTGTGAAAACTTGTGAAGACTTACAGAAAACGTTTGAACTCTGTCATTGCCAACAAAGGGTATATAACAATGTATTGAGATTAAATTTTGTAATTGACCAAATACTTATTTTCCACCATAATTTGCAAATAAATTCTTTAAAAATCCTACAATGTGATTTTCTGGATTTTTTTTTCTCATTTTGTCTCTCATAGTTGAGGTATACCTATGATGAAAATTGCAGGCCTCTCTCATCTTTTTAAGTGGGAGAACTTGCACAATTGGTGGCTGACTAAATACTTTTTTTCCCCACTGTAAATGCATGTTAGAGTGGGTGTTTTTATAAGCCTTCAAGTTTCTGTAGGAAGTATTGCATAAGTGGCTATAATATGACATGTATGTGATACCCTACTATTATAAAGAGATTTAGCCCAGGGCTGTCATTCAGCTTTGTTTATGATGCTAAAGACACCTATTTCCACAAATCTGCTTCATATCCCTAGTTCAAATACATCAGTGGACAGATTCTGGACTTCTGGAGCCGACATTGGCACAACAGATAGTATTGACAGTGAGTGGTCTTCACCTGTTCTCGGAGTCTCTCCTGATGGCCCATGATGGCGGAGGCATGGTGTGGGTACTTCTGCTTCAGATGTTCCAAAAAGGCCTCTCGTTTTTTATCCATATCTGAGGGCTGCATGGCCAGGATCTCCTGTGAGCTGCGCGCTCCGCCCACCGTGTGTCTTCGTGGGACCCCTGCGCGGCTGGATTTGGCCTCACAGCGGCTACCAGGACTGTTAGCGGAAACAACCTGATGTTTACGGGCCAGGTGCTCAGCGTCTTCACTGGAAGTCACCTTTAGATTTCCCTTCAGAGGTTCTAGGGAAAAAAGACAGAGATGCAATGGAATGATTAGAGAAAAGTTGGAAAATATGAGAATGTTTCCTTGTGGACCGCATCTGCACTGGGTATTACGAAAATCAATACATGTACATACACACACATGCTAAATAAACGTTTACAGATGACAGACAGATGATTCTCAGATGGAGCTGTCGGGACAAGATTTATTAAATGAAGATGTCAGGTTGATCATCCTCAAGCTAAAGTTTCCAAAAGCTGAAAGAAGCAAACATGTCCTAACGCGTTAGCGCTGAATGTTTATTTATATCAGAATGTGACATCATTTGAAACGGTAGATACACTTACTTTTGTCTAAAGTAAGACAAAAACCTTCAGTCATATTTAGTTAGTGTCATGAGCGCTAAAAGACTCATAAAAGTGCTGAGGAGAAAAATACTGTGTCAGCAAAACTACTGTTGGGAATGACCTGCCACTCTGATGTCTTGCCCTCCGGTGTGAAGCTGGCACACAGATGTTTGTAGCTTTGTACCTAACATGGGCAGTTTTTCCTCAATAACGAGTTGAGATATGGCCCGATTGGGATTCATTGTTTACTTCATATATAAGGTGAGAAACAGTAGGCTAACATTCACTTTCGCACAGTGCTCTGTTTTTTACCATAGATGCTCATTAAAAGGTCAATAAATCTCCCAAAGTGTAAGAGTGTAAGGTTGAGAAATCCTGAAACCCATCCTCCACCCCTGTACGCTTAGTGTCACAGGACAGCAATCTATCAGGTCTATTTATACTGCTAAGCTACACACACACACACACACACACACTTGTACACACAATCTCAAAGTAAGTCAACAAGAAAATCAAGAAATCCTGTTTTATTCAGCGAACATTCAACCCTGTCATTGCAACCTTGTTTTATCACGTCTACATCAGCGTCACGGAGCCCTTACCTTCCCCAGGCAGGTCTGTCCTATTCTCTTCTCCAAGTTCTGCCATGCTCTCCAATACAATGACCCTATAGACACTGTCTGTAGAGAGCAGCTGTTGGCCAGATTCCACTGCCTCTCACATGAACGAAAGACGCTTTTTACGGATTACTCTCAACTCTTGTGATCAACTCTAGAAACTTGCCAATTGAAAACACCCTGCTGCATGCTGAGTGTGCGGGAGTCTATGTGTGTGTCCTCATTCCCAGACCTAAAAAGGTGACGGTGACGTTAACATTCCCATGTAAAGCTTAGCGAGGGGCCCTGGCCAACAGGTGCTAGAACCACACTTCCTCTCTCCTTCTCTCCTTTGCATTTTTATCACAATTTTCCCATTATATTTTAAGCTCTTTTAAATTACTTTTTTTTTTATTTTTGCTTCATGTATTGGCACTCCACAAATGAGGTACAAAATAAAGTAAGAAAAAACTTACTTTTTCTTTTCCAACAAAAGACCAGTGAAAGGAAGAGCTTAACCCTTTAGAAAATCGTCCAGTAAAACAGTATAACAGTAAAATCCATTGAATGTACTGTACTTTTATCCCACCCACACAGCCTCATTTTCATCACTGTCAAAATATTAAATATGGCACTAAACTGACTAAGGTCGCTAGACATTAAATAAACCATTAAATAAAATATATTAACAAAGCTGCGATTGTTGGTTAGTAGTTATTAATAAATGAATTGATAAAATATTTCTCATAGATCAAAGAATGTTTTTTTTACCTTTTTTCTTAAAAATATCTTTAAGAAAAAAAATCTACTGACTGTAAAGTTAGTCAGTAGATTTCTCATGTGTTTAAAACTAGGTACATTTAATGCTATACTAACTGTATTATATACAACAGTTTGTCTGACATTTCGTATAATAATTTATGTAAAGAAAACTGGATTTACTTTAGAAACATAATGAGTTGTACTTATGCACCCTATTTGTGGTAAGTGCTTCCTGTTGCTGCCTATAAAAGTCAAATACTCCTGTTTGGTCGAACCTTTTTTCCTGATACAGTGTGTCTAATGTGAAGTGATTGTGAGAGAACAGTAATCCTTCAACAGCTGAATGTGGGTGGCTGCTCCACAGTTTCACGACAAGTAGATTATTCAATGAAGGGTATTTTAAAATGTTTCAAATATCTCCTATAATCCTATTCAAGTCTGTCATTACATCAAAGAGGCATAAGAATATTTATGTCTGTGTGTGGATGCATGCAGTGTGTAATTCATAATAGTTCAGTCAGCTCAGATAGACAGATGAAAACTAATGCATAACACATGGAAAGGAAAGAACCTCTTGTACGCTCTTGTAAGTCTTATATTGTTTTTGTTAACTAAACACTACTCCTCATTGTCAGGGTATAGACGCCATGTTTTATTTGACATGCTTATGAGAAACAGAAGTACAGTTCATTCAAGAGGTTGTACTTCTGTGTATTTTGCATCAATTTTTCACCCAACAAAATACTGAAAATGTATATTTCTAAAATATCCGGTGCAAAGAACTCTGAAAATGTTAGTCTTAAATTACATAATGTGTAATTAAAAAGATTGGGAGATGTTTCTCCAAGATATATGTCAACCATGTTATCATCAACAAATTAACAAATTATTTCAACCTTTTAAAAGTGAACTCTTCAGAGACAAAGTCTCGTTTCTAATATAATCTTTGTCTTATATTTCAAACATTTCAACCCTGTTACCATGATTTTTTTATAGAAAACAAAAATTGACAAGTTGGTGTTTGTGGAAATATCAATAGTAAATTATCTTTCCAAGAAGCAGTAGTTTCATGAGCTTAAGCCCAAGGAAATTAAACTTGATACCTTTCTAAATGTACTGTATAATTATATTCCAACATATATTAAAATTAACTAGATGATAATGTTTGTAGACAAACTTTAATGTTGGCTTGAGAAAATCCTAGGGTTTTTAAGTTTTAAAGTCATTTTACCACGTTGCTATGTTTTAGAATCTTGATACGCACTGCTAGCATGTTGCTAGCAAAGTATTGCTATATTACATTTTACTTACATCTTGATAGGTGTAATTTAGAGCAAGTTTACATGAAAAATGTTTGGCACTCGGAGTTCCATTTGTCAATGTAAGTCTAAGGGGATTTTGGCCTATTTGGAAGTCCGCTACTGGAATTTCATGAGTTGGATCAGTTAGAAAATATACAGCAGCATGAGTCAGGCAATCCCAAATGTTTGTGCCAAGTTTGGTTGATCTAGCTTGAAAGCTTTAAGAAGCGTTAGAGTCAGAAATGTTAGGGTCAGAAGAAAATGTATATGCCCCAATGCATTTCTCTAAGACTAAAGCATATTATTTGTCTAATTGCAATTTTTTAAGTCATACAAATGTATTTAAAATATATTATTTCATAGAATTAAATTACAGTGCATTGCAAACATACCATGGAGTCACTGAGGACATTAAACAAACTCTTTTAGTCATCCTTCTGTTTCAAAAACCAACGCAAACCTATCAATTCCATAAAAGTCATCCAGTTATTACAAGCCCAAATACCTAAATGACCAAATATTCCATTATAAAACATAATACCAACTGTACAGTCAGTCATGATCATCATCAGCACCTCTCATATCTACCAAAGCACCAGTGACCTTCTGCAAGATGTTGATTAAGCTCTTCCTCATCACACATATTCCCCATTGCTTACTTTCCCCCAAACCACAAGCCTAAACAGCACAATTCTCATCCACCAAACCACACAATCTTCCTTTTCCGATTAAAAGAAATCTCACACTGAACAATGCTGAGGAAGTATAACCACATCCCTCACTCTTTCCCCTGTAAAAACACACTAAAAATAAGATTTTTGATGTATATGCTATTTTTCCATTCCATTCTTCTTCACAAAAAAAAAAAAAAAAAAAAAAAACAAATCCTTTAACTTGCATTTCCTAGTCACGGGACACAATGGCCTGACACTGAGCTGCACCGAACAGGGCATGTGTCTTCAGTAAAGAGGTGTGTGTGTGTGTGTGTGTGTATCCCAGTTCGTTTGGGGTCAGTGGTGTAGGGTTGTGCTCAGTAATGGATTTATGGAGGAATGTGTATCTGTGAGCTACCACTCCTAAACTTTCATCTCCTCTCTCTAAAAACAATGTACATCTCTTTCTCTCTTTCTGGTTGGACAGAGCTCTTTTGTGTGGCTGGGGATATTGTGTTACTGCAGACAGTGACTGACTATAAGGGATGAATCTTGCACACATAATTTTACACACACCTCACAAAACTGAACTCTCCTAAATATGATCATCCTACTATTCATTTGTGTTCAAAAAGTATGTTTATTAAGCTAAAACCAAGCTCATTTTGACTTGTAAAGTTTTTTGGGAGTGTTCAGGAAACATGTTTGGAAACAATCATTATCTTTGCATTTCAATTTGGCTAATTGCACACACACACACACACACACACACAATTCTCAACAGATTGTTTACTTTCTCTACACCTCTAATAAGCCCATTTAAAGATCCTCCAAACCCTGAGGCATTCTGGGTGATGGATTCCAACTGTCAATCACTGTCACTTTTAAGGATGAGCTTCAGGGTTTGGGTGGCAAGAAGAACTCCTCATCTTCATCATCATCTTATACTTGAATAATTAATAATAATAATCAGATTATGAAAGCAAAAAAACATACAATAACATGATACGGGTGAGACACTATGCACCTTTTCCCCTGATCACAATGCTGGGTGGCACGTTCAGCCAATGAGACTGATAAACCCTAAAGACAATACAAAGAATAGAAGGGGCCTTCAGGCAGAATCTGTTTTTATCTCCTTCATCAATTTGTAATCCAGATTAAATTTGACTTGATCTGTTCCAACAAGTTCCCATAGATGATCTTGTTCTCTCAGCCAGCAGAAAGCCCAAGGCAGAAGACACTGACAAATTCCCAGAGGAAGACAAGGATTTCTCAACAAAAACCCCACAAATATTTCAGACAACGCACATTCACAAGCACAGTGTTTAAATATATATAAGATTTATTTATTGAATGAACAATTGTATTATATATTGCAACTGTAATCAGTCATATGAGTTGACCACTAGAGACTACAGACTTTGCTGGAGTAAAAGAGAGCAATGTTTTTCCTTCTTAAAGTTTACAACCTCCAGACCTTTACACATACACACACATTTACAGGCGTCTGTAAAACAGGTGTGGACCATAGAAAGTGTGTTACTAGATCCCGCATATGTGCAGGTGAGTGACCTGATTTATTTAAAAAGAGCTTTCTACAGTAAATACAGGACTTTGTGATGCTGTAATGGTGCCACAATGCAGCCTGGTAACATTTTTGCCTCTCTCACAGGAAGAGTTCAGCTTTCGGCCTCCAGTATCTGTTTACAGTGGATGTGATCTTCTGATCTGCAAGCAGTAGAGCAGAACCGGATAACAGTGTCAGAGTTCAGTCTGCTCAACGCTTGCCTTTCATTATCAAATTATGGTCTTATTCATCCACTGTACTGTAGTGCCCTTATCTATCTATCTATCTATCTATCTATCTATCTATCTATCTATCTATCTATCTATCTATCTATCTATCTGTATGGTTGTTTTGGAAGTGACCACAAAGAGGAAACTCTATCAGAAAGTGAATTGCACCAATTCATTTTCGTGATGAGAAAGTGAAAAAGTGTAATTCTCCCCCTCCTTACAGTTTTTTTTAGACTGCTTTACAAAACACCTTTCCATCAAACTTGCCATTATACACTTGGCCTCTTATTTTTTTCAAAACTTTAAACACAAATCCAAGAATTGCACACACAAAATGCAAAATGCCCCACATCTCTTGCAAAATGAAGCACTGCAAAAAATATCACAAACACATCTCAAAAGCAAACATTTGTCTTACGCTGCAAACACCTTTGCCATAATATAAAATTTTTGGATAGGCTATATCATATACACACACAGTTATCCAAAACCTACAGCTCTTCTTTCTTGAGCTCCTATGTACAGTACATTTCTGAACAAGATTGAAAGTAATCGGCAGAGAGATGTTGAAAAATTCACGGTAAACACGAAAGCAAGATTGAAACCAAACTTTTTATTTTTAATGTAAGCATTTGTGGTTGTGAATACAGTATTACACAGTACGAAAGAAAAGAAATACATCCACCATGTGTACTTGTGCAGATGTGTATTTATTGGCCTATTCTAAAGCCATGATTGGTTGGTGTTAAGTAAATCAATGAATGTTTGCACATGTGAGGAGTTAGTGTGAGGCACTGATGAATTACTGTGGCATTTTGATGGGTTGTGTTTGAAAAAGGAAATCAAGATACTTCCTGTTAGATTTTTGTGTGCTATATAAAGAATTGTGTGATGTGTTTTAAAAGTGTTTTATGAAATTGGAAACTGAGTCAAAGGCCGAGAATTAGTGTATGGTTTTGCAGATTTGGTGTGGGGTTCTTGTGTTTGAGTGTCAAGTTTCAGAAATTGTGTGATAAGTAAAGATTTTGTGTGTAAGCAGTTGAAAAAAACTGTAATAGTTTTTGTTCTAAACTATCATTTCTATTTGTCATACTGTGTCATTTTAGGGTTTTCTTTGCGTATTACATGATAGTTTGAATATGTGAGTTACCGCGCAGTTGGCCACGACTGACCCTTCCCCTTAATAAAGTGAATAAAGAAGCTATCGGCTATGTGTTTGTCTCTGTGTCAACGGTCGCCCTGCCAACAGAGGGGCTTGCGGCACCCTGAAGTGAGGAGATGAGGGAGCCGCCTGTGAACAGCTGCTCACACAGATCAAAAACACATACACCACCACCCCCCCACTACCTTACTAACCAGCCCTAGCTGTGAGAATTGCATCTTGATTATATTTGGCAGAATGAACACATGGATCATTCTGCACACAGCTGGAGAAGAGACATCCAAAGGTGTGTGTGTGTGTGAGAGAGATAGAGAGAAACAGAAAAAGAGATGGGAGAAATGAAGAAGATAAAGCGGGAAGTGCTACGTCACGGTTATATTGTATAGTACAGCAAGCAGCCAAAGTCATGCTGTCTGTTGAGATTTAACAGGAGTCGGTCATGGCAGGAATACAGCTGTCTGTCTGACCAGAGATATAGACAATAAGGTACTGAATACAGTCTGTTGAACACAGACAAACACACACCGTTCTTATCTCAGTCCAGATTCTTCATTCTGTTCATGGGCTTTGCCAATTAGAATTTATGTTTTAATTTAACACTGCTGAAATGGCTTTATTAAAATGTGATTAGAATCCATTCGCTGCTCTAAAGCGAGATAAGCACCTTCAAATGTCAGTGCTCTTATTCAGACATGACTGCACTCCACATCTCACTCCCTTCCTTCATTCTGTCTCTGTCCCATTAAAATTAAACTGCCACTGTCCCGCATGGTCAAATCTTGATGTTTCGGTAAATTCTGGGGGTTTCAGAAGCTGCTTTTATGCACTATAGACTATGCACTTATAGAATGACTTGAAATAAACCATTTGTGGTAACACTTTACAATAAATATATAAATATTACTTTAATACAAGCTAATGATGATAAGGCATGTACTAATCAAGAACTAAATGTAACTATGAGTCAAATGAAGTCCTATGACATGAGTTATATGAATTAATATGTAAAAACTAACACCAAAGTGTTAATTAATACATTAACCAACAAGCATGAAGTCAAGGTTATTCAAACATTAATTCATTTCACTCGTGTCGTAGCTAAGGTTAGGTCTTGATTAGTACATGCCTTAACTAATATTTAATTGAAGTATTAGGACGATCGCTTATTCATGTTCACTGTTATTGTAAAGTGTTTACAACTATAATCATAATAATAATAATAATAAAATAACGAAAGACATTGATTTTTAAGAAGTAAAAGGTAATTTATTTATAGTATTTAGCTGTTTGAACATTCTGGTTATTTTTCATCCTTTCTGGAGCTTTACAACCCTTAGTTGTATGTAAAAGAGCACTGTGAACATTCTTCAGAACATCTACTTTTGTGATCCACAGAAGACAGAAAGTCATGCAAGTCATAAATCATGGGGTGAGTAAATGATGACTGAACTGGCCCATGGCACTGTGCCCGCTGTCACACCTTCCTCACACCCCTGGCTCTAAAATGACCTCTAAAATATGTGCTCTTTCCTAGATAAACAGAAAGAAAAGCAAGAGGTACAAGATTGTAGAATCTGACAGCTATTGCACCATGACAATATGGTACAGGGGTAAATCATCAGATGGCAGACTATATAGTGCGGAGACACATTAAAACCCACAAATACACCCTGTTATTAATCTCATAAATCACAAATCAAGATTTTAATATGACATCAACATCTGGCCAAGTGAAAACATCTCAAAGTCTCCATTTCAGTTCCTCACTGTGTAAACACAAAGTCTTTCCAGCCTTAATTACTGCAGCCTACAGAAACGGTTTCCCACACAGAACAGCACTACAGACCCCAACACACTGATACCGTCCAAGACAGCGGTTAGAAACACTAATACACACACTATGATAGAGAACATACCAGCTTTTAACAGTCATAACTAATGACTATGAAAAAAGTAATCATGGCTTTATGCGACCAAGGAAACACTAAGTTATTCGTATAGTGGCCTCTTCAAACATTTAAATAAATAAAAAATAGTGGATGTCACAGTTAATCTATTGTCTTATAGTGCATATGCGACTGTAGCCTACTATTTTGCTTGAAAATGTATGTGACTTGGTTTGATATTTTGCTATATAATGCCGTTTTTTTCCCTCAAGTGTGCCCTAAAGGGATAGTCCACACCAAAAAGAAGATCCTGTCATCAAAATTCATCATCATGTTTCAAACCTTTTTGACTTTCTTATGGAACACTAAAGAAGATGTTTTAAAGAATGCTAGTAACCCATCAGTTTCCGTTCCATTATATATTAGCTTCGATTATATTTTTTTGACTTTACAGCATTCTGAAAGAAACCCTTAAGTGCTCAGATACTTTTGGGGCCACTGCACAGCTACATTAATGTTAATTTTATTGATACAACTCTGCCGCCCTCTAGTGTCTGGTTTACAACATGCACATACATCTGGCAAAGTGATTTCTTTAGCTGTCACATCAGAATTTTTCCCAGCTTTGCACTATCGAACTACCTCATAAACTGTTGAATACCACAATGGATGAGCAGTTTAAAAACTAAAACGGCATCTATTCCACAGCATTAATCAGAGAGAGAAAAAAAGCTAAATGATCATGGCAGAATTAGAGTTATGTTCCAGCCAGAGGCAGAGCAGACTAGGAAAAACTGGTTTAGGGTACAAAACATCACATTACAGAAAAAGAAAGTGAATGATACAAAGTGGAGAAAGCAGTGAGGTTAAAAAGATGGGACGCAAGAAGGATGGAGGGCAAAGAATGGAAGAACGATGAGCTTGAAGATATACAGAAAAACTGTAATTTCTCTAATGGATAAAGGCTGCAGCAAATGATCTGATTCGCTGTCTATGACATCATTCCTGCTAGGCCGCCTCCCAGTTTGAGGATGTCATCAGCACTGAGGCATGTCAGTGCTGTAATGCAGCAGGACCCCAGCTGCATATACTCATATACAAGAGCACAGGGCTAAGACAGTTTGTGTGACACAAAAGCATTCGAGGGCAGTCAAGGTTTGCACGAATGAAGTCAAATTAGTGTGAAAGAATGACCAAGCGCTACAGGCTCAAGATCACTGTCCCCAATCCAGATTCCTGTCCTCTTTAACCCTGATCCAGTTTCTCACAATCCAGATTAAGTGTCCCGAAAGTCACAGGCAGAGAGCACTAAAGCAGATGCGCACCATCCCTTAATGCCCATGTGATGCAAATCTGATTAACACAAATGTCAACATCATCACAAGATTAGGAGTTACAAAACACACATTTACTAGCATGATTTTGTTTATGACATCAAACAGAAGCTTCGCAGAAAGAGATCTGATCAATTCCAAATACTAGGTGTTCTGAATGGTGATTGCAGTTCAAGCTTCAAAAATGACACAAATTGAAAATTAAAATATTAAAAATACAACCCCAATTCCAGAGAAGTTGGGACATTTTGTAAAATGCAATAAAATCAAGAATCTGTGATTTTCTCGTTCTCTTTAACTTTTATTCAATTGACAAAAGTACAAAGAAACGATTTCAGTGACCAGCGTAAATGTATTTTGTAAATACGAACAAATTTTGATTTTGATGGCTGCAACACACTCAAAAAAAGTTGGGACAGAGGCATGTTTAACAGTCACATCAACCTTCCTTTTAATTACAATGTTTCATTGTTTGGGAATTGAGGATATTTGATGATACCAGTCTCGCTTGATACAAGACTTCAGAAGCTCGGCAGTCTGTGATCGTCATTCTCCTTTTCATGACTGGTCATACATTTTCAATTTGAGACAGATTTGCTGGCCAGTCTAGCACATTCACTCTGTCTCTGTGAAACCACGTTGTTGTATCACATGCAGAATGTGACCTGGCATTGTCTCGATCTAATAACCATGGACGGCCCATGAAAGACATCATCTTGATGGCAGTATATATCTCTGTACAATCCCAGTATATGCCTCAATGTCAATGGTACCTTCGCACATATGCCAGTCACCCATGCTGTTTGTTCTGCTGCACCCCCATACCATGACAGTGGTTTGCTTTTGCTTCTGTTGCTGATGAAAGTCTGGATGGCCCCTTTGGTCTTTGGGATTGAGAACTCAAAATCCATTTTTCCCAGAAACAAGTTGAAATTATGACTTTTCAAATATGGTGCCTCTGATTAGAGCACACTTTGACTATCTGAGAAGAGCTCTGGCCCAGAGAACCTGGCAGCATCGCTGCATAAAATTGATGTGTAGCTTTCTCCTACAGTAACAGATATTCAAGTTGCATTTCTTGATACAGCAGCAACTGGGGGTAACGACAGTGCTTCTGATACTGCTCCTTAGCCATGTGGCTATATTACGCCCAAGCAGGACGTTTCTACGTCATGCCATCTGAGGCCTCAAGGTGCAAGCACATTCAATGAGGTTCCTGCCTGCCCTATCTTACTGTTATCTTCCATATTCCCATGAATCTTTTCACAATATAGTATGGTACTTGTGAAATACCTAAATTTTTTGCAATTTTGCATTGCGAAATGTGATTTTTGATTTGTTTGACACTTATCTCTCATGAAATTTGGCACAAAGTGATGAGAATGTAACCAGCTTTGTTGTAAAGAATGGAGCGTTTTTTATACCCAAACATGATACCTTGACCTATTACCAATTCACCTGATACTGTGTGTTTCAAACGTTACGTGGATATTTCTATAACCTTTCACATCTATTTTATTTTGCCTCTGTCCCAACTTTTTTGGAATGTGTTGCAGCCATCGAAAACTACATTTGTTCATATTTACAAAATACATTTACGTTGATCAGTGAAAACTTTGGAAATCTTTTCTTTGTACTTTCGTCAATTAAATAAAAGTTAAAGAGAATTAACATATCACAGATTCTTGATTTTATCGCATTTTACAAAACTTCCCAACTTCCTGGGGGGTTGTGGTATATACAATTAGCAATATTTTCATACAAACGGATAAAAAATGAAGTTTTTGAGCACTGACAATCCTCTCCAGCCAAACTCGAGAATCAGCTTGACTCATGTATGAATCATTCACAAGAACAGTGTTGTGAACCAGATCTACCAACTGGATTTTTTTTCACCATACTGTTCAGAAGTCTGGGGTTAGTATAACTTTTAGTGGTTGTGAATTTGGTCTACAAATAAATGAATGAATAAATGAATAACTAACTAACTAACTAACTAAATAAATAAATAATTGTACAATATTATACAATTTAGAATCACTTTTCTATTTGAAAATATATTAAAATGCAATTTATTCCTGTGAAGGCAAAGCTGTATTTTCAGCAGCCATTACTCCATCTGATCCTTTAGAAATCTTTCTAATGCTGATTTGCTGCTCAAGAAACATTTCTTATTATTATCAATGTTGAAAACAGTTGTGCTGCTTGATATTTTTGTGGAAGTTCAATAGAACAGCATTTATTTAAAACAGAGATCTTTTGTAACATTTTATATTATTTTACTGTCACTTGTTGAATAAAAGTGTTAATTTCTTTCAAAAAACAAACAAAAAGAAACAAACTTTTGAATGGCAGTGTGTATCTGAATCAATTAGTGGGAAATACTACTTCCAGAGCTTGTTTTTGGATATGTGTGTCTGTGTTCATGGGGTGTGTGCTCCCAAAATTCTGAGATCCACTGGGTGTGTAATGAATGCCATATGCCTGATGTCACTTAATGAAAAACCATCTCAGTCCTGCTAAGAAGAACAGTTTGAGTCTAAAGTTTGTAGTCAAAACACACACTCTTACAATCAAACACACAATGTGTCACCATTCTCTGATTATGCGACAGTACAAAATATCCCAAAATACGTTTATAAAAAACAACCCTGCTTCTATCAATCATTTCAAAACAATAGACATTTCATTACTGGACTACATGAGTGGTTTATGCACTGTGACATTGGTTGTTATTGGAAAATGTGCCAAATTGTTGTTTGTCCACTACTGAGCTAAAAGGCCCAGCTGAATTCTGGGTTTGGAAGAGGAAGACGAGAGGTAAACTTCCATTTGAGGAATGGGGACTAATGCAGGAAAAACATCCGAGGAACAGGCAGGGAACGGGGTGGACTCGCTATATGTCCCGTTGCTATTCCATTGTTGACATTTTCCTGAGGCTTTCCCTTTTCCTTCCATTCAATCCACATTTCCGCGCAATATTGCGTGACCTTAAGACTGAAATGACCTGGACTCACCCATACCCTGAAGCAAGTTTCACTCTGAGCTTCTAATGGTTAATAAATTCGCATAAACGCATAAATATGCAAGGTTTTTGTGAATGCATTAATGTGTCTATTTTCTACATAAGAAAACAAACGCTGCGTGATCAGATAGGACGTAGCACTATCTGATCACTTCTGTATTTTCTTTGATATATTGATCTCTGTTACCACTGAATCTAGATCGTTCTCAGTCAGAAAGAGATGCATTAACGAAAACACTAGTGTGCTATTTATGGAGGCTATATCTTTAACACCAAGCATTTCTGCAGACTCTGTTGATCTTCTCCTTGATTCCTTTAACTCAAAAGTTAAGAATGTTATTGATGACATTGCTCCTTTGAAAGTCAGCAGGAAGACTGGCAGACAGAAATCAGCTTGGAGAAAATCAACAGCAGTTCAGAGTATGAAAAGACAATGCAGAAAAGCTGAGCGGATGTGGCGGAAGACGAAACTTGAAATACACTATAGCATATATAAGACAGCCTTCGTACTTTCAATGTGGAACTAGGCAAAGCGAGACAGTCATTCTTCTCAAACCTTATAAACGGTAACTTAAACAACAACCGTCCTCCACTCGCACTCTTTTGCTACTGTTGAGAGACTGACAACCCCCCAAGTCAGATTGCCAGTGAAATGCTCTCCGACAGTAAATGCAATGAGTTTGCTTCCTTCTTGTCTGAGATCATTAATATCAGGAAGGTGATTAGCACATCCCCAAGTTATGCAGTGGTTAGACATATTCGACCACAATATCAAAAAGAAGATACTATGTCTGCTTTTGCAGAAATTGATAGCAAAATTTTGGAAGAAATAATACAGCACCTTAAATCATCAACCTGCTATATTGACACACTTCCCACACCTTTTTTGTCAAAAGGGTGCTTCAACTGTTTGAAAGCAGATCTCTTAGAATTGGTGAATGCCTCACTTCTTTCTGGGACTTTTCCAATCTCCCTGAAAACTGCAGTTGTTAAACCTCTTCTGAAAAAGAGAAATCTTGATAAAACCATATTGAGCAACTATAGACCTATATCAAATCTTCCTTTTATAGGAAAGATTATTGAAAAGGTAGTCTTTAATCAGCTGAACAAATACTTAAACTCAAATGGATACCTGGACAATTTTCAATCTGGTTTTCGACCGCATCACAGCACAGAGACAGCACTCATTAAGATAATGAATGATATTCGCTTAAATTCTGATTCTGGGTAAATATCAGTGCTGGTAATACTAGATCTCAGTGCTGCGTTTGATACTGTCGAACATAACATACTACTAGAGAGACTGGAACACTGGTTTTCGGTTTATCTTTTATCGCTCGCTTTCTGGCATGGTAATTACATGGTTCAGGTCATACTTAGAAGGGAGAGGTTATTATGTGAGTATAGGAGAGCATAAGTCTAAGTGGACGTCCATGACATGCGGAGTCCCACAAGGCTCAATTCTTTCACTGCTCTTGTTTAGCCTGTATATGCTTCCACTAAGTCAGATAATGAGAAAGAACCAAATCGCCTAGCACAGCTATGCAGATGATACCCAGATATACCTAGCCTTATCTCCAAATGACTAAAGCCCCATTGACTCCCTCTGCCAATGCTTTGATCATGAATTACAAGTTTTGTGTTTGCGATGACACCTTTCCTCAAGTCCTAAACAAGAAAAATCGAAGTTTCATTTTCGTGGCTCCCTTTTGGAAATCCCAAAGACTGACTCATGGTCCTCAAGAGTGAATTCATACCCTTGACTCTAGGGAGTTCTAACCCCACCTAAACTCAGTCAGGTTATCTGGTTGGATCTCCTTTCAGAGACGTACGACTCGAAGTGTTTCAGCCTATTCATGTCGAATGGGGCTGTAACTAAATCACATACTATCAATCATCTCACTTCGTCTGACATTGGGCCGTTAAGGTTTTGTTTCCTCAACCAGAGCGGAGAAACTGTCATGCCTCTTATCACCAGCATGGTGGCCTCCTTGTAACTGGTTCCCTCCTCTCACCTTGCGGCTCTTCCCAGAAGACCATTATCGCTACGCCCGAGGCGCTCATCCACGAAACTCCCCCGCTTTGCCCCTCAGAATTCTGGACTTCATACGCAAAAATCTTTGCATATTACACCAGTTCCTCAGGTTCTTACACTGATCTTCCATTATATTTAGGATTGATTTTAAAGTACTTTTACTCGTTTATAAATCACTCAATGGCCTAGGACCTAAATACATAGCAGATATGTTCACTGAATATAAACCTAACAGACCACTCAGATCATTAGGATTGAGTCAGTTAGAATTACCAAGGGTTCATACAAAACAAGGGGAATGTGCTTTTAGCTATTTTGCTGCCCTCAGTTGGAACCATCTTCCGGAAGAGATCAGATGTGCTAAAATATTTGTCACATTTAAATGCAGACTCAAAACCCATCTGTTTAGCTGTGCATTTACTGAATGAGCACTATGCAATGTCCAAACTGATTGCACTGTATTTTATGTATAATCGTTTTCTTAAATTCATTTTAAACCTCTTGAATCAATTTAAATAAAAAAAAAATTTTCAAAGTTTTTAAATTCCTTGTTTTATTGTTGTGATTATTATTTTTTTTATGATTATTTTACTTCCTTTTGTGTAAAATATTTTGAATTACCATTGTGTATGAAATGTGCTATACAAATAAACTTGCCTTGCCTTGCTGCAAGCACAATTTTTTTCTCTTTAAAGCATCTGTTTGCTCCTGTTGATCTGCTCCTTCATGAATCTCTAAACCATTTGCTTCCTTCCATTTCAAACCACTGAAGAAGAGGAATAACAGACAGGAAGGAGGAGAGGTAAAGATGCATTTCCACTCAGCAGCTGCCAGGAAAAGCTCTCAGTGTGAAAAATGACAAGTGCAGTGTGTGTGTAAAAGAATGGGGTGGACAGGGGAGAGGTGTGGGAAAGATGTTCTGCCTTATACTGACACTTTTTCCCATCATCCTCCTGTCAGAGGCAAATCACAACACATTATAAAACTCTACCTGAAAATTTGAAGAACAACAGATGGAAAAAGTAAGTGCTTTTAGAGTTAAGACAGAAAATGTGTCTATATTTTTTTCCCCTCATACGTCATAACCTTAAAACCTATTTTGTTTAATAGATAGCTACAACTATAGTACTGATTTTTGATTTCAACAATAATTTTTCTGCTTAGTTTTCTACTTGTTTTCTCCACTCCTGTTACAGCCAATACTCTCTAAAATATTTGGTTCCAATTACAAATGAAAAGGTTTTTAAAGTCTGAAACAATAGAAGAATAGTTTTGGGTTCCACAAAGACCAAAAACCTAGATGCTGCAAAGAACAATTGTAAACGTTTTATTTTCAAGACAAAATAATAAAGCATGCAACACACAACACTTAGAACTTGATCAATCCATTTCTTAGGGATGCCCTGATATTTAAAAATAATCTGATTTGATATTTATTTTATGGTTTGGCCGATGACCAATACATATTATTGATAAAATAAATATTAATATGTACATTTTTTATTATATACAATTATTAAGCAGCATATCTCCTAACCCGATCTCATGAAATCGCGCTTCAATGGCTCAATGTTGTGTTTCTATTTGGTGTAGGATTTATACACAGAAATTGATGGTTAGGTTTAGAGGTGTGGGGTAGGTGCGTATTATATGTACGCCAAAATACGTATCATATACACGCCAACAAAGTGAGTTTGCACATATGCCCCAAAACCTGTGTTTATACTGCCAGGTCAACCACATGCTATCGTTATCGCATCCCAAGTCAGTTTCTGCGGTATAATTGGCACGCAAAATACAAAAAAAAAAATTAGGGCTAGCATCTAGCTAGACTCACTTACCAGAACATATAAGAGGATCTGGCACAGAAAGAGAGACTAGAGGTCAAGAAGATAATAAAGATGTTACATTAAAGTGAATTTGGGATCCTTCGCTTCAGCATCTGATAGCTGGCCAGATGCATTAATCTATTCCGGCATGTCAAGTTTCACCTACACTCTTAAAAATAAAGATGCTTCAAAAGGTTCTTCACAGCGATGCCATAGAAGAATATTTGGTTAGAAGCATTCAGTCAAAGGTTCTTTACAGAACCATCTCTTTCTTACCTTTTTATCATCTGAAGAACCTTCTTTCGCCACAAAGAAACTTTTGTGAAACAGAAAGGTTCTTCAGATGTTAAAGGTTCTTTATGGAACCATTTAGACAAAAAGGTTCTTCTATGGCATCATGAAGCACCTTTATTTTTAAGAGTGTAGTTCATTCAGCTGCCTGCAAACATATTTATGGCTCAGACACATTCCAGTCGCATGAAAACGAATAATCATGTAACCACAGCCAAATCGGCCTTATGGAAAATCATATCCTTCCTAGCAGCCAGTAAGCCTTTTCCAGTGAAATTGTCCTCGATGCAGACATCAAAAATTCATCTGTTGAATTAAGACCAATCCGTGCAACGCAATTTTGTACATTCGTGCTAACAGCTGATTATAAAGCGGAAAAAGATAAGGCATCATTAGCATATGGTTAGTGCAGATAAATGAGGAAAAAAGAACGAGAGACAGAGACAAAGTGAGACGACATAAAAGCATGAAAAAATGTCCTGACTGTTAGCCGTTAGAGGGATTTCATCCATTTTTATTAAGATTAGCCAAGTTTAATACCCAAAGACTTACTAAAGACCAAACATAATTAACTGCTCAACACTTACACTCTCTCTCACATGCTCGTGTCAAGCTGGGATAAAAAGAGCACATGGATGATGAATCTGTAATTATAAAATGAAAGTAGTGACACCCTAAGGGATTATATGATGTACCCTCAAACCCTTTTTTTCACACAGTGTTTCCTTAAAGGAGACAAAGAATGATTTCAAGAACGTCTTGCTGGTATTTGTTATGTAGGTATTTAAATTACCAATATAATGTAATATAATATAATTGATATCATTCCATTTTTTTTGTCTCAATTTTTTTTTTTTTAAATACTTTTATTCAGCAATTGGGGAAAAACGCTTCAACCGTTTTAAACTTTAAGAAATATTTCTTGAGCACCAAAGCATCATATTAGAATGATTTCTGTAGGATCATGTGACACTGAAGACTGGGGTAATGGATGCCGAAGATTCAGCTTTTTAAAATATATTAAAATAGAAACCAGCTATTTTAAACTGTAATATTTCACTATATTTTTGATCAATTAAATGCAGCTTTGTTGTGCATACAAGACGTTAAATATTAAAGAATCTTACTGACCCCAAACATTTGAATGGTAGTTTACTGTCAGTTTTTGGCTAGATTTTTACATTATGGAGAACTGAGCATTGCTAACTTACATGTTGCCAAGTCTGTGTTTTCCACGAATTGGTCTTTGAATTCTGGGCCCAGTTTGATTTTTACTCTGACGGTTGAAGCAAAATTCCACACCCTCCAGGAACGCGATTTTGACCAAAGTGGAACCCTGGAATGAGGTTTTGGAATCCGCCCAGAATAGTAATTTTTAATTTAATATTATTTTTTTTACGTGTACTGCGTTAAGCTAACTGAGACTTGTTATAGCACTTGCACATCATTGCTCTTTTGTTGATTTTGATTGCTTCCATTGTCCTCATTTGTAAGTCGCTTTGGATAAAAGTGTCTGCTAAATGACTGAATGTAAATGTAATTTGGAGCGATTTTAATAGAGCCCTTCCACCATAATGTGTTGGGTTAGTTTTGAATACCAATTGGGCTGGTTTTGTTATGTAGACCTGGCAACCCTTGATAAGCCATGATGTTAGTGTGTTGTGGGTGACTTGCTAGGTGGTTGCACAAGTCAAAAAGGCCCATCCAGGTATGATACACTAGCCAGTATATGGTTTGGGTCACTCCTTTAAAATAAATCTATAGGATTTCTCTGCAATTCCATCATTTGGAAGGCCAAATTCCTGTCCAAAAGCATAAAAGTTATAGCACACCTTCTCCACAAGACGCATGTTTTGAGGCATCATTCATGTCTGTAGCACAAACGGTGCAGTCAAATCTGTCTTGGACTGCAGTGATATCAGCCTCCGGTCTGGCGTCAGTGAAATATCCGCTGCCTCTCTTTCAGGCTTGGTGCCATTTGTAGGTGATCTGCTGTTGATTGCCTCAGTGGTTCCCATGGCAATGGGTTGACTGTGGGTTACAGGCTAATCTGAGGAAAATAGTACAGGCTTGCCCATACATTACTACCAGTGGGGATGTGATCGGTGCAGAGACAAGGGCACATGGCTGATTCTATGAGTCTCAGAAGACTATGCTTTGATGCTTTGAAGAAAATGCTGACTCTATATTTCAGTTTGTTAAGTCAGGGGGTTTCAAAGTTTTTAATGCATGATATTATAAAGACAACTTGTTTTCAAAATTTAATTTGAAGGTTTTTCATTTGTCAGTGTATTAAAGCCAAAATAAATGATTGAAATATTATCTGTAAATTATTTACTTTGTCTCAGGTTAACTTTGTATTAGATTTGATAACTTTGTAAATAGCACTCATCATAATAATTTGATCAATAAATCAACATCAGAAAATAGTGCTAACTAGGGATCAAACCAGTAAAAAGCAATAATTACAAGAAAATATACCATAGAAATTCCATAAAAATAAAAAAAATAAAAAAAATCAACATGCAACCCCCTCTCATTTAAGTACTTATTATATGGCTCCCTGAAATACTTTATTCTGATTGGTCAATCACAGTATTCTGCAGTCACTTATTTTTGTATAATGACTGCTAAACTATCTGACTGCCCATGGCAACCAATTTCCAACATAGCTGTGCTAGTTTCATGTCTCTCGTATGACTCCATATTCTCTTCTCTCACATAAAATAATAACTCAAATCAGTATTTAATATCCATGTATTTATTTTACTGCATCACATCGGAATCCAGATCACCCTGTCACATTTATTTTTCCAATAATGACCACCAATCTGTACATTATTCTCATATATGTTTTGGACAGAGCGAGCTAACAAGTAACTGCAGTAGTTTTTATTTATGTAAGCTGTTACACAGAACAAATAAGCAGATACGTAACCACAGTCTCCCAGGATTTGCCTTTAAACCATTGATATTCCATGTCGCAACAGGGAATTGCATCTAACTTTATGGGATAATCAGTCTCACAGCAAGGCATACAGACAAATCATGGACGGCTGATGTAAGATCACCAGACTGGGCCCTGCATTCAGATCATAAAAGAGCAAAAACAAAGGCCATCCATTCATCCAACATTCCGTCTTTATATGGCAAACTATAAAAAAAGGCCTTAAGAACCTCTACACAGGCCAAACAAGCCAGCAGGTCAGGCTTACGTAAGTTGTGGGAAGCCTCATTCCTCACCAAGCCGTGAGGTAAAAGCAGTGGTGAGCTGTCACTTTCCCGCCTTCCTCAAGCAAGAGAAAGAGAAATAGTAAAAGAGAAAGCAGAACTGAAAGCTTAAGTATGACTTTTTAACATAGGCTCATTGGGAAAAATGCCTACATTTTTGCAAAAACCCAAACACATAGCCTACCTAAACATACATACAGCTGACTGCAGTTTCCAGCTAAAATAACCACAAGTGGAAGTAAATCACAACTTTTATTCCTTTTCACATTACAGGGACAGATTATTGATTAACCTGACTTATTTTGTGCACTACCTTGTACAATTCTGCTCATTTCTGAACTCATTCAATACTTTGGTGTTAAACTGCCTACTTAGTATGCAGAAACAACTGAAAGTTAGCCACTTTTAGGTTGACTCTCCAGAAAAGTGTAAACAGTGGCACAACATTGACCTGCCCAGCATAGCAACAGTTCAACCAATAGTGTGAGCTTTGGGTGAGGCTACTGTTTGTACAGCCAATGGGGAGTGTTTGGAAAACCTGTGTGAAAACAATTAGCATTTTTGCAATTTTGTTTTGATGCGGTGGTGCCACAGAAAACTACACCCTTCAGCTTTAAGATCAGAGAATAAAGAATATGGTTTTCTGAAGCAAAAATTATTAATTATAAGATAATTATAAACGATGGAAAGATGGCTTTACAGTTTCTAACCAAGTGAGTGTCTTATGTAAATAGTTTCCTTTTCGAAGTGTAGTTTGTGGATTTACTAATCACTATTATGAGGCCAGTGTAAACGCTACAAATTCTGCAAATGCTTCAGTTACCCTTACATGCATTTGTTGAAGTCTAAACACTTGCAGGGTTTTGATCAAAGAGAGAAAAATATATATATTTTTACTGCGAGACTAGAAAGAAGTACCATTTTGAAAGAGAGCAGGATTAGATAATTGTCAAGGAACCTTTGAGGAAGTTTGCTAAATGAGGGCGATTCAATTAGCGATTAGTTCCTATCTCTCAGCCAGGCTTGTATAAAAGGGGCATGTACTCTCAGACAGGATTTGTATTTAATGGAGAACTAATAGATGAAGACTCCTCTGAGATGGTGCTACAGGTGTAGTTGTTCAGAGCTCAAGAACAGAGGAAACACACTGATATCGTGTGCCAAATCGAAGAGCAAAGGCATAAGGAAAACAAGCACTCTGCTGAGAGTAAAAGGTTAAGTCCATCTCAATTGAGGCAGCTGTTTCGTCTGGCTCTCGCAGATGGTTCGGTGATTTTTGCTATGACATCATTGTCTTGCCTCTTATTTTCTTATTCTCAAAGACTGCTAAATGTTCTGCAGGACAATTTGGTTGGGAACACAGTAAGAGGCATTTCTGGAAAGGACTGGACAATGTAGGATAAAATGGCTCTGTCAAAAGCCGACACAACATTTTGTACATATACAGTATATTGCAGGTCAAATCAACCAATAGTGTTAGCATCACTGCAGCATGCCATCATGTCATTAGTTTCAGTTTCTGACAGCCTGTACAACACAAATTTTACACAAAAATCAAGCGTAGCGTTAGTTCTGGCAGGTTATGTTAGTCAAGCTCGCATCAGCTGCCTCTCAGCTGATCCCCATCTATGGGAATCTGCATATCTAGCATTTTTTTTTGTATATTGGGTATTATAGGTCCTATCATATTATCAGCAGTTTTCGCATTGCTCAATAGCTAATTAAATGGCGCATTCGGCAGGCAAAAACACATCTCACCACAAGTTTACAAGAGAAAGGAATTCAGTTCCCAATGGTGCTCACCTACTGATTCGTTAACTGAACAATGTGAAATTCCACGCATTCATATAGCTGCCCGGCTTCAGAAAGTGACTGAGTTAGAATTACTTCACGCATCTTACAATATGTCATGGAACCCACGAGTTATGTGACTGATCAAGGAAAACAGTTAGATGGGGAACAGTCACCCCAAAAGGATATCAAGAGATCAAGCATACCATTCATACGATGCTATGTTTCCCCTCTATCGAAACGTCTTCACAAGCTAAGTTTCATTTAATGCTCTCAGGTTATCTGCAACATGCATGTGCATTTGCTATTTAAATACCAATAAAGTGGGGGTATATATGCTTTTATCAGTGTTTTTTGAAAGTTGACTAATATATACACATGTGACTACAAGATAAATATGCTTTCCTGTTATAAAAATTACAAGGTTTGTGGAGCAATCATTGGAATGAATGTTATAATAAAGCACAACAAAACAGTGTGCTTGTCTCACGAGAATCTACCAAGGAGAATACAAGGGTGTCGTCATCAAGGCTCTCGCAGTAGGCTGTTGCGTAGAATCGATCACCGGTGATCACCGCGAGATGAATGCCAGCTAGAAAAGTGTTCGAGTTACGTCCAACTTGCTCTGATGTCATGCTGACATGTGCAAAAAAACTCTCGCGACGGCGAGGCAGATGTGTCAGACTGTGCAGTCGAGCGCAGTTGCTCTCCACCGACTGGGCTGATCAAAAGCATGATGGGAAACGACCAAGCGGTAACATCCGCTATCTCTCGTGAAGCCAACACGGAAGTGACTTAAACTGCGATTCATCGTCTGGCCGCTAGAGGCTGGCTGCAAAAAGGAAGGCAATCCCATAGATTCCCCATGTTAAAATGCCAAACTTTACAGCAGAAAAAAACATGTTAACAGCCTGGTTCAAAAAAAGATTTTGGTCTATATAGCTAATTTTGCCCTTCATGAAAACTGTGAGGGGGGTGAATTTTTTTATAACTTAAATTATATTAAGCCATAAAGTTCTGCATAATTAAGGGCGCGGACACTTGAGTGACAGGTGGATTGCCGCTGCTGTCACCGTCGAGCTAGGTGGGCGTGGTTTAGCAAACTGCTCCCGCCTCTTTGCCCATTTTCGATTAAACCTACTTTAGGCTTCAAAAACGCTCTTCGGAAACATACGGGTGACGTCACGTTTTTATACAGTCTATGGAAACGACTGACTGACGACACAGCTTAATGCTCATTTGGTTCAGACAACTGTGATGCTGCGTTGTCTTCTAAAATGTTTTATGTTTTTATCTGGTTCCATGTGATTGTGTATTTAAATTATGCATGAATATTCTAAAACACTATGACAGTGCGATCTCTGTGTGTGATTGTTGTCATATTTCTATAAAAATTTAAAATACATGTTTGTATTAAAGTAAAAATGGATGATAAATACGCCTTTCGTATGGATTTAAATAGCAAGCACTTTGAGTGTCTTTTTCATCATGTTTATTTTCATATAAAAGCAACAGAACTTAATTTATATCATGTTTATTAGCAACACAGCCTGTGAGTGAGAATAACGCGATATCTGTCTTTGATCTCGTTGGTATCTGTTCACTTCGAGAGGGCAGAACTGTCCATCTTGAGTGCGCTTATTTCACTCCTCCCCTCACTGCAGCCTAGTGCCTGACCTAGGCGGCTGGTCTCATTTTGCTCTCGCGGTACTTTGATGGCACATGTGATCATAAGGCGGCTGCAGCGCCGATCAAAGTTGGACAAATGTTCTAACCAGAATGCATTGGTTTTGTCAGGCGGCAGCCGATCTTTGCGGCACCGCATTAAGTCAAACAATCTCTAAAGAGTGTGTTTTTTGGATGTGAGGAAAAGATAACCTTATTCAGTGTTATGTGAACAGTGGATGCAATTTGTTTTTCCAAGGCAGCAACGAAGTTTCTCAAGCGTGTTTGTTTGTTCCCGTCATTTCGGTGACGAATGTTTTATAACAAGGTACATTCTAAAACTGGATTTGCACATCATTTGATACTGAAAGATTGAGTTTGATGTAAAAACTGTAAAACTGCATCAATGTCTATGTTTCGGTTTGACAATCGCCCACAAGGCTCACGACTCTCAGCTCCGCCAACGGCCGCTCAGGAGCTCGGAGGACTCTTCGGAGATGTGAATGATGCAATACTACACTATAGGTACTCAAGATTAACATGAGATTGGCCGAAACTGTGTGTGTTATGTCCCCGTTAACCTAGTCAAGTCGATTTTATTTTTATAGCACTACAGCACAGATTTAAGCAGCAGGAAATAACGACCATGGTGCAAATGGAATCATTTCTGCTGCGGCGCAGCTCCAAGAGAAAATAGTAAACTGCCATTGCTCAGTTGAAGTCATCAGCAGCCGAAAACCTAGGATGCTGACACGCCTATCAGCCAATGACTTTGCAGGCAGCGTTTGTTCATGAAGGTAACTCATGAAACTGATATCGGACATGCTTCTGAGGCAGCTTAACGGTTCAATGATCTACAACAAAATAGAAAGAGCTTTGGTGATAACTAAGCAAATATTCAATGATTTATTTGATCAACCATCATGGGATAGAACACACAGGAGTGGGATCAGGAAACGAAGTGCATCTATTCCTGCTTAAATATCGAAAGGATGAAGGTTATCCTCAGGAGGTAGGAATTGAAGCTAATTTTGGATTCGACACGTCTCGATGCATTCCTACCTTGAAATGTGTCCTCCGAAGGCAGCATTTTCCAGTTCGGATGCAGCCGTCAGTTCAGCGTTGATTCTGTTCCCGCATCAGACACACTTGTTCTGTCTAGTTGTATTGGAAACATGCTTGTTCTTAAGCTTGGTTGTTATTGGGAACATGCTTGTTCTGACGTTATAGTTGTATTGTCGGGAACACGCTTGTCCCAGAGTCATCTGGTTGTTATTGGAACATGCTTGTTCTGAAAGCTGTAGACATATTGGGAACATGCTTGTTCTTAAGCCATCTAGTCGTATTGGGAATATGCTTGTCCTTAAGCTACCTAGTCATTATTGGGAACATGCTTGTTCTTAAGTTATAGCTGTATTGTTGGGAACATGCTTGTTCAAGAGCAATATGGTCGTTATTCGCAACATGCTTGTTCTTAAAGCTAGTTGAATCGGAAACATGTTTAGTCTATCTGGTGTTATTGAGAACATGTTGCTTAAGCTTTTAAGTTATTGGCAACATATTCATTAGGCCATCTGTTTAAGGCAACAAGAATGGTGACCGGAATGGGGTTTTGGCAACAAGTTGATTGGTCATGGTTAAGGGCAAACATGCTGGTTGCTAAGGACTTGAGATGTTGCTATCAGTTTGTGTTGGAGGATATCAGCATATGGTTTTGTTTTGGGGTTGTTATTGCTGCTCTCCCTGCTCATTCATTACAGGCTGCATGGATGGGCAGGGAGTTTTTGCCCAGAACAGAACCATACCGCCAATCCAAACTGTATGCTAATTGTCAATCATGTTTGATGATAGTGGTCCTGACAGAAAAACAAGAGTTGGCAAAATCTACCAGTTCTAATCTGTCTGGTTGGCCACTAGACAGCTTATTTAGTCTAGATGCATACGTTTTTATCAGGCCATAAAAGTTTACCAGGCTGCTACAATAGCTTAATTCACATCCAAGTTGTTAATTTAATTTATGTGAAAAATTGGAGGACTGCAGAAAAAAGTTTCCATCCCATGTGTTTAAGACAACACAACCAAGGAAATAAATGCAAAATATTTAGTCACACTGCTTTTTTAATGAGCATCTAGGAATTTATTAATGTTTTAGTATATAAAACATTCATCCACTTCAAGTGAGCATATAGTTTTTTTATGCATATTTTAATCTCATGTTGGTGTTGCTATTTTGTATTTTCTATGCAATATCCCAAAATTTACATAAAAGTACATGGATTTAAACAGCTATTGACTGCTTCCTTGCACAAAGACAGCTGCATCAGTGTTTGCATATTCAAATGAGCAGTTGTACATCAATCTATTATTGTGGTACTACTTTGATATCAGACCCATAGACATCACATTAAAAGCACTATTACATGTTGATCAGACAACTGGACATGTGCTGCAGTTCTTGGCCAGAATATGCTGATAGTCTGGCTTGTAAGACTCGCATGGCACATTCAGTCTTCAGGGCCTCAGGCTCCAGACTCACAACACTATTGAAAAGACCAGCTTTTAAAGTCAGCTAGCTAGAACAGCATCATGCAAACATACATCTGTGTGTCTAAAATGGTCTTTTGAGCAGGGAACTTCAAATAAAAGCCTCTGATAGGACAACACAATATTCCCCAAGTGGACCCACTAATAAAACAAATTGAAGACCCAGATGAATAAAAAAATTATAAGGTAGGTAACTTATTTTGGCACTAAGGGTTAAGAATGACTATACTGTCAGCTTAATCATAATGATAAGTTCTGTCATGACAACTCTTGGAGAGTTTAGCATGGTAACATACACGGCAACGTTAATGTGTTTGGTCTTCGCAGAATAGATCTAGCTACTGCCAATACATCCACAGACATGCTGTTGCAGCATGTAAGAAATACTGCTGCTGCACATATAACATGAAATAACCCCTGTGTATAACATACATGAAATTACCCTATAGCAGATCCATACAGGTGGAGCTGGGGAAGGTGGATGGTTTCTGAAATGTACTGCAACTGCTACAGCAAGCACTTGCCGGGTAATTAAATGTTGAGCAGCAAGCTCATTGGCAGCGGATACAAAAGGAACCAATCAGCTGCACCATGTGAATAATGATGTGATTATATCAGATTGAGTTAGAACCTATCTATCAGCCTGTGCCATCTAGAGTTTCATGACAGAACTTTGTATTTATACCACTTAAGAACAAGATAGCTGGGGTGGAAAATACAAACTTAAATTACCTGCTAGTGAATTGAGCATACGAACTTGAATATTTACTGGTTGAACGCTTGGTTTAGCAGGCTGTCTGCAAGGATAAGAATAAATAACATCCTCTGCCCAACTGTTAAGAGTCTATTACACTGGCCTCATTCCCTGGCTTCTGAATCCTGAGAAACACACACATGCTCAAACACAGGTCCAGAAGCTTCCTCATCATAAAATTGAGGTTCCAACTATCAGCACAACTGAATCATACTCCAATTTATATCCAGCATCTCTGGACAAACAACCTTGAGAGAAAAGCTTTGATATTCCTTCCAGACACACATGGGATGCGGCCCAAGACCTCCAGATGCAAATCTACTTAAACAACATGGAGGGAGAAACTCTGAAAATTTGTCACTACCCAGAGGAATTCTGGCTGCCGACATAACTCTGAAACCAATGAGTTCAGATTTCACTTGATTATAAATAAAGTCAACGGCATCCAAGTAATTCACAACTGACAGGCGTGGAACGGGATCTCATGAGATGGTCGTTAAACATGTTTACAAATCTACGGAAAAAAAGAGTAAATAATCAAGGCGGCCAATGATGGGTTACAATCGAATGCCAATAGGGGGATGAGAGGGAATTCTCAACGGGAATGATTTGTCACAAATAATACGTTAGTATATTTGTGTGCATGCTGGGGTGTGCATGTTGCACAATGATAGATAGAGTGCTCAATGACAGATGAGTAGTTACTTTACAAGTAAACACGAAAACTGCAATATTGCCATGTTTGGTCAAAATTAAACTTTCCTTTCTGAAAGAGAAAGAATTGAATGCAAAAATTCTCACACCTAAACAGTTTTATTAGGTACAAGAATGTTTTACAACAAGATTTGACCATGATGACCAACCACTGTGATGCATGTCAAATATTTCCCAAAACATTTCTGAGACCCACACTATGCACAAATGCCTCCATATCATTCCCTTATATACAATAATAAAATATGAGATGCATTGTAGACTATCAAACTGAATGAATAAACACAGTGGGATGAAGACTATAAACTTGCTGAATTGTAAAAGTAATGGATACGGCACTAAGGATGCAGAGGTTGGCAGTGGAGTTGGCATTTGTGTTTTAATTACGCTCTAAACATGTCTCAATAAAAGTTATAGGGAAAAAAAGGTTTTTAATGTGCTACAGAGGAGAAGTGGAACTGAACGATGTTTCTAATATCCCTTTACAGCTCTTTAAGTATGAGGAAAGAGAAATAGAGAGCTTGTGTTACTCACCCTATTTGCCCTGTCCAGGATCATACATCCAAACAACAACCGAAGTGTGAACAAGGGAGCAAGAGAGATTGAGATCCACTCTGCCTGCTGCTGCGGCAGGGAAAGTTTTTTCCTCGCTGTAGGGCTGCTCCTGTTCTCCAAACCCTCCAACTCTCTCTCTCGCTGACACTTCCTGTGCTGTCCCTTTACACCAACTCAAATCACTCCCCCAGACTCAGCCAAGGAGCATTGTTTAGACAGGACGTGTTGTGTGAGCGTGTGTGTGTTTTCGATTGTGTGCCGCGATGAATGCGGTTTTTGTAACTCTCTTGGCACTCCCTCGAGCCTGGATCACCTCATTGCAAGAAGAAAAAGAGGGGAATGGAGAACTTAGAGAAGAAAAGAAAAGGAGATGTGTGACAGAGAGAAAGAAAGAGCCACTGATGAAGAGTGAAGTGAGAGAGAGAGAATCCCTTAAGCTAAAGCAAAACATGTGGAGGACTTCCTGCTACGGAGCCCCCTGCGACACAAACTGGAGGGCCGCATGTTCTGTGTGTGCGTCTGTGAATTTAGAGCTTCCTCTCAAAATCCCTCAGTTTGCTGTTAGAATCAGAGCCAGGTTTCAGTCTTCAGTGAGGTCTTAAGTGAGCGCAACAAAACATCTCCAAAACACACAACAGATCTGTCCCAGAACCAAGCGAGCTTTGCATACTGACTACATAGACAGCTGTCTTCTAAGACAGCATCTTAACTGTCGTGGAACATCATAATTGAGCAATTTGGATTGCTTTACATAGGTGGCATGTCCATATGCTGCATATGAGACTGACATTGATTTCAGAGTTAGCATGTTGCTGAAATCCCAGCACAATACTAGTGATGCACCGAAATTACCTAGCAACCTAAAATCAACCTAAAAACAGAAGGGAAAAAAAGAAATTTCTGCCAAAATAGTCATGGAAAGAAACAGTTAGCACTTCTTTGATGACACATTTTTGACTGTGTCAGCATCTATTTTGTGCACACAACATGGAAACGTTAAAACAGGTAAACATGTCAGCAGTCTGGATGCACTCCACCATCATCAAAAAGATTCTAAAGTAGCAATATATAAAATTTGTTCAGCTGTAGTATCGAGAGGAGGGTCACTGCCAAACAGGCACGTGCAGAGGGGGGTGCAATGGGTGCTTGAGCACCTGCCCCTTTTTCCCCTTGATCCCCAAAGTGCCCTTTTGCCAAGGCAATTTTGTAATTAAACTCCCTTTTGTGAAGGTCTGCCCAATCTAACTATTAGTAAAATTAATGAATAATAATTTATCTGTAAATAAAATTATCCACATGATGGCCTTTCACCTGACGATCTGATCTGGGATGACGAGCCCTCACGTTCAGACACCTTTAGTAATTTAGTGCGCTGCTGCCAGGATGCCTTCAATAACATCCGTGCCTGCCGGTGAGTGGAGTTCTCAGCGGAGCGGTGTGCTTGTTTACAAACCCGATTCCAAAAAAGTTGGGACACTGTACAAATTGTGAATAAAAACAGAATGCAATGATGTGGAAGTTTCAGATTTCAATACTTTATTCAGAATACAACATAGATGACATAACAAATGTTTAAACTGAGAAAATGTATAATTTAAGGAAAAATAAGTTGATTTTAAATTTCATGGCAATAACACATCTCAAAAAAGTTGGGACAAGGCCATGTTTACCACTGTGTGGCATCCTCTTCTTTTTATAACAGTCTGCAAACGTCTGGGGACTTAGGAATAGGAATGTTGTCCCATTCTTGTCTAATACAGGCTTCTAGTTGCTCAACTGTCTTAGGTCTTCTTTGTCGCATCTTCCTCTTTATGATGCACCAAATAAAGGGGAAGTCGTGGCCTAATAGTTAGATAGTCGAACTCGTAACCCAAAGGTTGTGGATTCAAGTCTCGTACCGGCAGGGATTGTAGGTGGGGGGAAGTGAATGTACAGCACTCTCTCCCAACTTTAATACCACGACGAGGTGCCCTTGAGCAAGGCACCGAAAACCCAACTGCTCCCCGGGCGCCGCAGCATAAAAAAATGGCTGCCCACTGCTCCGGTTGTGTGTTCACGGTTTGTGTGTGTTCAATGCTGTGTGTGTGCACACTTTCTTTTTAGGATGGGTAAAGGAAGAGAACTAATCTGGCCTTTATGGGGTCATCAAATACCTTGGACCACCCCATCGTACAATTCAATTCTAAATGTTTTCATGGGTGAAAGATTCTGGACTGCAGGATGGCTCATAACTACCGGATCTTCTCCTATGACAGCCACTGATGTTGTATGAGCAGTATGGGTCTGCCATTGTCATGCTTGCCGAACCCAATGCCCCAAGGCTTTCACCTGAAAGAGACGGCGTTGGCTCCCGGGAGCATATTTTGTTCTAGAACTTGGATATACCTTTTTGATGGTGCCTTTCCAGATGTGTAAGTTGCCCATGCCACACGCACTCATGCAAACCCATACCATCAGAGATGCAGGCTTCGGAACTGAGCGCTGATAACAACTTGGGATGTCCTTGTACTCTTTAGTCCGGATGAAATGGTGTCCCAGTTTTCCAAAAAGAACTTCAAACTTTGATTCGCCTGACCACAGAACAGTTTCCACTTTGCCACAGTCCATTTTAAATGAGCCTTGTCCCAGAGAAAACGCCTGCGCTTCTGGTTCATGTTTAGATATGGCTTCTTTTTTGGCCTATAGAGTTTAGCCGGCAACGGCGAATGGCACGGTGGATTATTTTCACCGACAATGTTTTCTGGAAGTAATCCTGAGCCCATGTTGTGATTTCCATAACAGTAGCATTCCTATGTGATGCAGTGCTGTCTAAGGGCACGAAGATCACGGGCATCCAGTAAGGTTTTCCAGCCTTGACCCTTACGCACAGAGATTGTTACAGATTCTCTGAATCTTTGGATGATATTATGCACTCTAGATGATGATAACTTAAAACTCTTTGCAATTTTTCTCTGAGAAAATCCTTTCTGATATTGCTCCACTATTTTTCACCGCAGCATTGCGGGAATTGGTGATCCTCTGCCCATCTTGACTTCTGAGAGATACTGCCATTCTGAGAGGCTCTTTTTACCCAATCATGTTGCCAATTGACCTAATAAGTGCAAATTGGTCCTCCAGCTGTTCCTTATATGTACATTTAAATTTTCCGGCCTCTTATTGCTACCTGTCCAAACTTTTTTTGGAATGTGTAGCTCTCATGAAATCCAAAATGAGCCAATATTTGGCATGACCTTTCAAAATGTCTCACTTTCAACATTAGATATGTTATCTATATTCTATTGTGAAAAAAATATAAGTTTATGAGATTTGTAAATATTCCATTCCTTTTTTACTCACAATTTGTACCGTGTCCCAACTTTTTTGGAATTGGGTCTGTACATTAAATGAATTTACTTTTTAAATTATTATTATTTTACAAGAATGACAGGAAGAGAGCATGCACAGCTGTTGTTTATATTGCGGTGTAGCCTGTGGAAGTAAGGTTAGCTGCAGCAAAGGGGCTATAATATTTTTGTTCAATATTTTCTTAATGACAATTTTATGATTGGTTTATAAAGGCTACTTCAAACACATTTTTCCCCATTTTTATCACAGAATAAGGCAGAAAATATTTTTTACATAGTTTCGTATTCTATGTAGCTACTCATTATTCATATAGTTATGTATTTATTACTTGGCCCGATAACCTGAACACACACACACAAAACATTGTATCGATTCGCAGTGGTGTTTAGTCCATGTCCTCAGAAAAAAAACGTTTCGATTTTTATTCAGTTACAGCGATAGCTGGATGTTTTTGTCCATATTAGGGATTTCCTGCAAGTCATAAGTTATTACTTCTACTAGACCGTTTTGTTTTAAAACTTTTTTGCGGCTCGAGAGCCGCCATTTCTTGCTACTTGATGAGTATAGAATGAAACATGCCCACCCTCCATCCAATTCATACATTTTGGATAGAATAAAACGTTCATGGTCATGCATAATAGACTGGTTCGATATTTCTCTTTTGAATTTTAAAGCCAGATTTAAATCTAGAAACCGTAAGTTAACACACGCCGGATAAAGGTTCAGGGGACGAATTTTACTATTTTACTAAATTAGAGATTTATTACCATATAAAAACTTGCAGCTAAGGTGTTTACACACGCAGTTAAAAACTAAAGGTGCCAGTTCTCGTCGTTTGTGTGATTGGGAAAGTTAACGGGGTAGAGATCTTGTCTTCCCTTATGTTATCGGACTTATAAAAAAACGATTCCCATACTGGAACTATTAGGCCTATTCTTAAAGTCATTTATTAAAAAACTAGCAGTTCGCAATTAAGAATTATCTAGAAATCGATAAAAACTGATTTTCTCATACTAGGAATTATACTTCCATAATCCTGGTTTTATTATCATTATTATCTTTAAAAAAATGAATAAATTTCATTTCCGAACCAGGATTTCTAACGAATTCTATTTAAATTTAACGTCAACAACCATGCTCAGTGTTCCCCACAACCACGCACAAAACCCACATACCCCTTGTCAACCTCAATAATAATAATAAAAACCATAATATAATCAGTTTCTAATTTCAGAGAATTAAAAGGTGCAAAGAAAAAATAACTTTTAAACTTAAAATGGTCTTTTCTGTTCTGTGCTTCTTTTTCAAAACTGCATCACGGCATTTGCTGCTGTCTCAAGCAGCATCTGTTTCGATACACATCTCAGCAAGGAGCACAGCCTTATTTTAAAGCCGTGTTCCATGTGCCCCCGCCCCTTTTTCTTTGAAGCACCTGCCCCTCACCCCCCATGCCGCCGCGTCACGTGTCGCAGGCCGGGACAGGCGCAGGGAGGGCCACGGCGACCGGAGCAGCAGCGCTCGAACTACGCTTAATTTACCCAATTACACAAATTAAATTCCACAAATAAATTTATTGAAAACTTTTTGTTTTTGGTAAACTTAAAAATACTCTACAAAACGCATTTCTTAATACATGTAATGATTTCTATCAATAGTTTTCACTACTGAATGAATGTGAGTTTGTTTCAATGTTTTCAGGGATTGCTTTTATTGTGAAAGATACATGTGATGCTAAACTAATTGCATGACACTTTAGGCATAAAACACTTATCAGTTACAAATATAGGATAAAGTAATACATTTCTAATGCCACTGAACTATTTCTATCAACGTTTTTTGGTTGTTTATGAATTTGAGCTTGGTGCAATGCATTGTGGGATTGTAACAGTGCTTTAGGGTTTTGCCTAAAACAAGGAGCTTAGGATGCAGCATAATAAAGATACCAAGCCTTCATGTTGAGAGCTCCTTAAAAAGTTTTGGAACAGAGCACATTGTCTGGAGTGTTTATGTATGTATGTATGTGTGAATATGAGGGTGTGTGTGTTCAACTCAGTCACTGGCAGACAAACTAAAAGAGGGGAGGAGTAAAGCGGGAATGAAAGGTGGATGGTAAATAGTGGAAAAGACATAACTGTCCTTGGTTATCTGCAAAACTTAAAACACTCAGCAGACGCTGAATCACTCAGCCCTGCCCCCAAACATTCATGCACATGAAAACAAACACACACACACACACACACACGCCCGGATACAAAGTCATGTGGATGTCAAGAGACGCTTGTGTGCTTCTGCAAACACAACACACACAATGAGAAGAGTGTGCTGTCAGCTACAGTAAAGAATAAAATAAAATAGGAAGTTTATATTCCATATGCAAGCAACTAATTCATACTTTTAGTGTATAGCATAAATATGCAAACTGGGTTGTGCTAAATTCTGTTCTTTAAACCAAATCAGTTCTTCCCTGACAAAATGTAACCCACCTGAACACAAAGACACACACCCACAACATATACACACTTTATACTTTCCTACAGGTCCTCTCTGTCCAGTAATACAGAACATACCTGCTAAAACAGATTATCCCATTTATTCTCACTATATAAGATAAATCATTGGGTGTCATAAAAATTAATATGCTAGGGGGTTTAGAATTGCAAACTGACAGCAAGAGGGCTTGGTTGAATCAGTATCTGCTGACAAAAACAAACCTGTAAACATACACAGATGACAACAGCTATTTTACCTCTCACACACCTTCCTTCACATCATCATTCAATAAACACACCACACACTACAGAGAAACTCACCTAAAAACACTATAGACCCGGCGAACTTGGGAAAATATTTGCTTTGTAGCTGGAGGGTGTCGCTGTGGTAGTCAAGAACAAGCACAAGAAAAGCTGAGAGAAAACAGGCAGAGGGCTGTCTATTGCACACAATGGGCCTCATTCATGAAACATTCGTAAATATAGGAGTAAATTCTGAGTAATTTGCGAGTAAAACGGACCTTCCCGAAAACTCTCCTCCGGATTCACAAACGCTTCATAAACTTCCCACTTGATAGTTAAACATGCGTATGTTAATGAATTCCAATGATTCGTAAATAGGGCGCTCGTGCATGCTCATTCACAATTACCATAATCCGTGTCTATGAATTACAGCTACGCAAATTGCGTGTCCAGGAACGCAGTGGAATATTCTGGTCTACTTTCTCAGGTTTGGCTCCAGTATATTGCATAAATGCAAAAAAGACTAATAGGCCATATGCCTAACAATAAATGTTCAATAATGTGTGTCCACCAAAGCTTTGATTGCTATAATTTGGAATATCCACCCCCGCGCAGAGCCAGTACAAACGCATTCTCTACGCCTTCCCATTCTCATTTTGAAGAATATTACTGAAGATAAAAATGCAGTAACCAGCAATGTAACTTCTCTATTGTTGTTCATAATTGTAGTAAACAGTAGTATGATTGCGTCCGGTTTCGTGTTAGCCCCTAGTATTGGTCCCGCCCATCCTCCATTGCATTGGACGCCCTGGGTAAAAAGTGACAAGTGACCAAGTGCTGCATTTACCCAAACCATAACGTTTATCACTCACAGCTCCCAAAAAAAAAAACAACAAAAAAAAAACCAGAGCAACCACACTTGTAAAAATATTTTGATGGCAGCTGCACATCAAATTTCCGTGTCATCAGTTCGGCATCATTTAAACAATGCGCTAGGGAACGCAGTCGTGTAAATTTCTTTCGTACAAAACTAACATTTTGACATACGAACACTTTTCATGAATCCGCCCCCAAAAATTTCGTCAGAAACAGCTTTACGAACGGATTTACACAAAAAATTGTTCTCTAGTGCTTCATGAATGAGCCCAAGACGTTTACATTCTTTGTATTCTGTGGAGATCGACAGCCCTGTGGGGTCCTCTCGTGTTTAGGAACGTACACTATGTATGCAGATTAATTCCTTCTTAACCTTACAGTACAATACTTGTATGGTAGTCTCCATACAGGCGTTAACCCCATGATAGTGGTTAGTGTGTAATGAAGGCTCTAGGTCAAATCCGTATAATAATTAAGACAAGCAAACTATTTAGAGCAATGGTTTTCTGTCTAACCTAACTGTACGATGAATAATAAAAGAAATTAAACCAAAAAAAGCCCAAACCTATATATATAAAAAGAAAGAATATAATAAAACCAAATAAAGTTTTTTTTTATTTAATTATTTATTTTTGTTTGTTTTTGATTATTATTTCTGAAAAATTAAATATTAAATTTGAAACATAATTGAGGGAATTTATGCTCTGGTTTTCAATCTTAAAGGTGCTTACAATAACATACTTACATACCCACCCAACAATACACATAGGCGCTTACATACTTTGCGTGATAACTCTTCCATTTAAATAATCATGATGATCTACCTTAAATCATAAAACCAACTTTCAACAAGTCCGTGGGTCAGTAAAGATTTTTTTAATGTTTTAGAAAATCTCTTATGTCATGCAAAACGCATTTATTCTGATTAAAAAAAACTGTAAAAAAAATAGCAATATTGGGAAATATTCCACTTTTAAATTTTCCCTTATTATTACCTATAGTTTTCAATAGTTGGCAAACTGAACATTTCCAGCCAGCCATGACCCGCCGTCTTCAGTTCACAAGATCCTTCAGAAATCATCTTAAGAGAAAGAAACAGCATTTTCTAAAACAGAAATCTATGCAATATTATCAATGTATTTACGGTCACTTTTGATTAATGTGTCCTTGCTGAATAAGATTATTAACTTCTTTATAAAAATCTTACTGATCCCAAAATTTTGAACAGTATGTAGATTACTTTTTTTGCTTGTTGGTTTGTTTGCTTAATGCATTTTATGCATGGGGGGAAAAAATAGAAAAATTACTGCATACTGTATCTTTTTAGCACACATTTCTGTAATAATGACTAAGATAGTTTATTTAACCTTCTGACCCCAACAGAACAGCCAAAGTTAATTAGAGGTGCATATCTGTGTGTGTGCAAATGAGTGAGTCGGAACACAACATTGTAAAACATGATAAAGAAAAAGGGGCGAGGAGAATTAAATTTCTTTAATATACAGCCATACTTTAAATCAATGAAACTATCCAGACACCCAAGGAAATAGAGGAGAACCAGCCTGTGATGTCAGGAAATGAGGGCTGTTCAAACTTGCACTAAACGCCACGTTAAAACACTTACATCTAATTCACATGGACACAAATTCAGATGAACTGCAGTGATTATTTCCAGCATTCCCAGCCACTGAGCATGCTCTTAAATGTCACTTTACAACAGGCTACAAAAGTTCAAGAGCTGAAAGGAAAAGAGAAACAAAAAAACACCGACAATGACAGCTTTTCATATGATGAGATCTGATCGGCGGTCCAGGAAGGCCCTCAGATTAACTATAACTCTGCAATTTTGAGTTTTTCCTTTAATTATGCTCATGATCCATGATCCTCTGTCTCTCCATGAACCTGAAGGAATTCAGAGTCAGATGAGACGAGATGATTGGTCTGGCTGTCTGACTGATGATATCATAATGGCTTAACTCATTCTATTTCCTGAGTCTGATTATGGGGACGTTTATTAAATTCTAATATGCAGATAGGCAGTTACTGACTAGTGAACCTAAAATGAGAAACTAACTTCTCTCTACTCTGCACACACACACTAGACAATAGTAGGCATGAAGAAGCTATAATTATAACATTTACATTTACATTACATTTAATCATTTAGCAGACGCTTTTATCCAAAGCAACTTACAAATGAGGACAATGGTAGCAATCAAAATCAACAAAAGAGCAATGATATGCAATAATGTAATTTATAATGTACTTATAATCAAAACATTTTTTTTATGTATTTATACATGTACATTTACACACATCATATAATAGCCATGCTATTTTTTTCTTTTCAATTATTCTGTGTGTGTGTGAGTGTGTAAGAGGAAAGGAGAGATAAAGAGATGCTTTGTCATGACTACTTAAATGGAATACCCTCTCTCTGTTAACTCTCTCTCTGCACATAATTTTAAGATTCCCACACTGAAATAAGAGTGAAGATGGGGGGAAATAAGAGAAATATGAGAAGTAGTGAAGAAAGATAGAGATGACACTATAGATTTTATGCTTTCAAAACTAGCTTGCTACTGCTAGCTTTTCCGAAATCACCTACCCTACTTTTAAATGGTAGTGTCTAAAGCTATACATGCTATAATTTAGAGAAGGTATAAGAAGAAGTATAGATTGGAAGTGACTTTAGCATCTGCTATTAGCTGGTCTGCAAAGCTGCAGCTGTGTATATGGTTTCAGTCAAACCTACAGAGTTCAGGGATTTCTGAGCAGTCTAAAATGCAGTGTTTAATAGATAATATTTTGTGTGATTTAAAAGGTAACACCAAATGGTATTACCAAAATAATCATTGTTTTCAGATTTCCCAAACACACTCACGCTGCCAAATAATTTCTGTTTTTCTGAGCAGCACAAATTAACAGGCAAACAGACAAAAAGCCCTGAGTTTGTTTCTATGAAACTAATAATGTTACATTAAAGCATTATAAGATGACTTAATATAAAGAAAAACTGACCAGACAAATGACTGACTCATAGTGTAATAAACAAACAAGCCTCTGCCAATTGCAGAAATCTGCCCTGTAGACTAAGTACCCCTATTTACCTAATAGCATGAGCAAAACACACACACACACACACACAGAGAGAGAGTCAAACTCGGTCAGCAAAACAATATCTGTCTCAACAAGTAAAGATTCCTCATCCCAACACACATCTTTCAGTACCTTTTATGGAGACAGTTGTTGATGATTCAGTCTGGCTCAATAGATGTTGGGGAGCTTTAGATGAGCACATGCTGATTTATAACAGCATGAATCTACACGCTGTCTTACGTCATATATCAGCTCTGCTTCGTTCTTCAGTAAATCAAAGTGCCGAGCAACTGCGGCCAGACAAATCAACATCAGGTACCATCTTAAAACCACTAATCACCATTATACAGATTGCACTGACGCTGCATCACCAACAGGTGTTTGTCAGCACATCCCTTATGAAAATGAAGTGCACTTAATTGTACTGAATGTGCACTTGCAGTGTACTTTAAATATTTATATTGTTAAGTTAAGTTGTTACAAACCTATATAAGTTTTTAAAATATATTTTAAATAATGTTGGTAACCAAGCAGTTGCTGATAGTCATTGCCTTCAATAGTATTTTTTTTTTTCAATAGTATTTGGTAGTCAGTGGCTACCAGCAACTGTTTGTTCATTCATTTATTGGTTGAACTGTCCCTGTACTTAAAGAAAGCACACTTTCTTGACTCTCATGTTTCTTAACACACTTAAGTACACTTTTGTAATAATGTCAAACTACATGCTTTATTTTAAAGTATATCATCTATCTATCTATCTATCTATCTATAAATATATTTATTTCCATACGGAAGTGTACTTTTTTTCTCAAAAAGGTATGCTGCTGGGTATTGAATGTCCATCACTATTGTTTTATGATAAAGGATACTGGTACAGTTTTTGGAAGAAAACTTTACTGTTACAGCCATTCTTGAATTCAATTTCTAGTCTGTAGCAAGAAACGCTTCATATTTCAGCAATAAAGTCTGTGCTATAATGTGAATTTAGCTATGAAAATAAGAAATTAAGTCCACCTATGACTGCAGGAGGTAGTTGTTGTGATCCCTAAGCAAAGAAAAAAGTATAATACAGAATGCATAAAAACATACATTTGAACTTGGGTTCTCCAACCCTGTTTTTGGAGAACAACCATCCTGCACACTTCAGTTTCAACCCTGTTTTAACACACCTGTCTGTAATTACGAAGTATTCCTAAACACCTTGATTAGCTGGTTCAGGTGTGTTTGATTGGGGTTGGAGCTAAAATCTACAGGACAGTAGCTCTTCAGGAGCAGGGTTGGAGACCCCTAGCATAGGGTAGGCCAAGTAACCAGGTTAAGTGGCTAACAGCATGCTAAGCCAGCAAACTGAGTGGTTAGCTTGCGAAATGTAAGATAGCTTAAAAAAAGCTAACAAAGAATGAAAATGAATTTAAATATTTTACAATCAAGCACTGTATAAAGTTCTTTCAACCAGTGGAATCGCTTCGGAATCGTGTCCTAATCAAACTCATTGGATGGATTATGACACTTAATATACCCCTTCAGCCGTGACTAAATTTAACTGAAATTGACTGCTGTATTAACCAATCAGCATCCATAAAGTGAAATAGGGCTTTTGTCACAACTTAATTAACTCTTTCCCTGCCACTGACAGAATTTTCCATCTTTCTGTGTTTTCACTCTTATAGGGTAGGGGGTGCTGTTACACATCTTCTGAAAGAGTACTGAATGTCTGGATCAAAACACAGTGAAGAAGAAGCAGAAACTAGTGATCGCATATGTAAGCAGATGCATATGTAAAGTAACGCAATCATCAAACAAGCTTAAATCAAAACCGGACAAAAACTTACAGGACTGTGCAAACTTTGGGGTGTTTATTGAAGCAAACTACTATTTTACCATTTTTAATTTTTCTATTTAAATTTTTAAATTTTTTTACTTACCCACATTTAAGTGTTGATCAATGCATGAAGCTAGGATGAAACTTTTTTTTTTTTTATGCTGGTGGGAAAAGAGTTAAAGTGTAATTTATAAGGAAGAGAAAAGGGACTGGGACGCAACAGAGACCAGATTCAAACCTCAATCTCACAAATGAGCACCAGGGCTCAATGTATCTGGTGAGTAACAGCTACATCTCCAACACGAACTGCTTTATTTCAGGTTAGATTAGCTGCAGTCTAATTCAACAGATATGTTTTGTTAAACTCAAATAAAATTCTTAAACTTTTCCACGGCTGTTGAAATTCACTGCATGTATACCGTGCTTTGCCTCTCACCTTTAAAACCTTCCCTTTTTCTCGCTCCATTTCCTTTTGTTTCTATTTCACTGGTCTCTCTGTACCAGGTGCTTGTCTAGCCATGAAATGGTGCGTCAGAATGGAGCGAAGAGAGAAGAAAGAGGAAAAGAAAGAGTGTGTGCACACAACCCACACTCAGTGCCAACATTTCAGGAAATCCCGTCATCTTTTCATCCTTGCTTAACCACTCTTTTCTTGAAACAAGGAGTCTCTTTAGGAGACAGCGTTCATTAGGGGTGTGTGTGTGTGTGTGTGTGTGTGTGTGTGTGTGTCTCTAACCCTCTTGGCTGACCCTAATAAGCAACCACACACAGCATGCTGAATAGACTTCAAACAGAGACGCTACTTTAATCAGCACTGAGAAAACCAGCTCACAACCTGTTCAGAAAGAAGAGGGCAAGAAAAAGCGAGGGATAGAAGGAAAGAAAGAGATAAAAGGAGGAGGAGATAACTAGAGAGACAGACAAACAAGAAAAATGGCAACCTCAAACAAAACAGAGTGAGCAAATAGGCGAAAGAAAAGGCAAAGACAGAAGAAACAGCAACAGAACAAAAAGAAGACGACAAGCAGTGGAGGAATTTGAGAAACAGTCCATCCACTGCACCAGATGACGATTAAAAGTTACAATTTTCTGTCAGTACTGCATGTGTGGGCCTCAAACCTGTCAGAGCTCATAGTCTCATAAGGGCTCTGTGGAAATTAGGCCAGAGAACACCGGATATCCAATTAAATTGCTGCAAACTCAAGGAGAAGTGACTTTATAGGAGATTATTTGATTATTCATAAGAACTTGCTTGGTGACTTGGCTCTAATGCATTAGAAGGGAAAGGGCCCACTAAATATTTGGAAAATTAAGCTACACTTAAATGAATGTCATTGCATTAGATGCAAATTATCAAACCAAATGACATTTATTATTTTCAAGCAAATTATTTATACATTTTCAGTGTGGCTTACGTTTCCAAAAACTTTTTTAACAATCAGGCAAAAACTTTATATTTATTTTGGCAAAATAGTATAGAATATCGGGCATTTATCAGCCATAACATGAAAATAATCTTGGTAAATTTAACTTGCATTGTAAATAATGATGCAACAAATGAACTTTCACAGGAATTCCAACATTGTGTTACTTTAAGTAACATGCTCTAGAGTCACAGCTGGGAGCTAAAGACTGGATTCCCATCCAGGAATAGTCACAATGGAAAGAAGGAACAATTTTAAACTATTCCTGCTACTACAGATCCAGTGAAAACAAAGATAAAATAACTTCTTGTTGATGGTCTAGTCCTTCTCGAGCATGGTCTGGAAATTAGCATCTGTTTCATTCCGCAAAATGCAACTGTTCTTAATATCTTTGTTGTGGTAAGACCAGGGCCGGATTTACCTCTTTTCCTGACATAGGCAAAACAAATTTTTGGGCCCCCCTTCCTTATTAATATAATAGGCCTAATATTACCACCCAAGCAAACAAAAATATTTCTTAAGCAGTGGAAACCGGTACAGTGTTTTCTATCGCAATAAGCGCTTGCGTTCAGTCAATAAAAATCGAATGTAGTTTTTAATTTGTTTGAGAACTGAGAAAGACGTTACATTAATAGGCACGGCGACGTGGCAACAACTACTTCGGGAGTGCATTATTTCTCTAATAATTTTAACGTCCTGGAGTCACAATCACACATCAATTGTTCAGATGATTTGTTTCAAGACATTTGACATGTTTCTGTCCTGAAATCTCGTGTGTTGAACTAGCTAATTTTTTACGCACCATATCCCAAACCTTCCTTTGCAAATTCCAAAACGTAATTTTAGAGCTAATAACAGAAGCTTGAGCCATTGATATGCAGGCTAACGCAGTTATTAGAGAGAGAGCGAAAGAAAGAGAGGGAGAGAGAGATTAAGCGCGTGTGAATACTTGCTTCTGTGCGTCTCTCAGCAGTATTCAGCAGCAGCGTCTACTAATAGTGAATCTTTAAGTTGAACTGCTTCAAGAACCTCGCTACTTAGAAATGCGAAACTATTTTATAGATAAATTCGCGGGGCAGCCGCAGCTCTGACAACAAGTTTCTGTCCACGTCTCCATGTGTGTGCGCGAGTGCGTGTCTGTACTGTATTGCGTCTGTGAAAGAGACTGGGAGAAAGAAAGCGTGATTTCTGTACATAAAAAAGGTTGAAGACATGGAAATAGTTTGACATTTTTACCCTATTGTTTGTTATATATTTATTTGCTCATGTCTTCTGAGTTTTTTGGTTCTTTTACTGTTGTAGATATCCCATAGTATAACAAAAATATTATATATCTCTTCATTGTGTTTGGGCCCCCCCTGGACGAGCAAGCATAGGCACGTGCCTAGAATGCCAATGCATAAATCCGGCCCTGGGTAAGACTATAATAGTTTTCTAATACTACAAATACTAAATAATACTAAATAACAAAAAATGTGGTGTGTCTGGACTGAAAGGAGGTTAAACCAACACAAAGATAAATGTTTAATCCACCACTTTGCTTTGAAGAAAAGTTAGTAGTTCTGTCATTTACTCACTCAAACTGTCATTCCAAACCTGTATAACTTTCTTGCTTCTGTGGAACACAAAAGCAGTTTCATGAATGTCCTGTACTTTTTCGTACAATGAAAGTGGATGGGGACTGGAACTGTCAAGGTCCAAAAAGGACAAAAAAAGCAGCATAAAAAATTATATATGAGGAACAGACTGAAATTTTATTACTCTTTGTTCCTCAGAAGAAAGAATAACACGAGGGTGAATATATTTGAGGGTGAACTATCCCTTCAACACAACTTTCAGTGCAGTCAAGAGCACTTTTCCCCTGCTGGAATCAACATCTTCAAAAGCTTTATCAACCACTCAGACAAACTCCCAGAGGTCTCTATCTAATGAATGAGAATTTAAACACAGTCGCCCACGTTTTTATTGATTTCTGCTTAGGAGAGTTATCTCTGATGGACGCCTTAGGGACACTTGGAAATACTCATGATTCATGAAGAGGCACTTAACAAAAACTGTGACCACATATCTGTTAGCGTGTATGTCAGCCATGAAGTGCAAAGTTCTGCAGCAACAACAACCCTCAGTGCATAACGTCTGCAGTCTTCATGCATGATGAGCCTCAGGGCATGAATTCAGCTCAGAGGAATATAAACAGTAACAACAAAACCAGGTGTGTTAAATAGAGGTCTTCTCCTCCCCCTCTGTCTTTAGCTCTGTTTCTGACTCACATCACCCAGGACACTTTGTGACATCTAAACCATGAATCAACACAAACTAACTCAAATGTCAATATACTTGTGCAAACACACTCAACATGTTGGTTCTTGTCTAGTTAGAAACGTAATTCAAAGTTTGTCTAAGGTGGGCATTGCTGAAAGGGTCTCTCATCCTTTTTTTCCTCAAGATTGATTTGCTCTCAAGTTCTAAGATCAAAGCAAAGCGTAATAATTCAAATTTGTAGAATACAAGCTTCTTGCTTGATTGCTTGACAAATTAGGGCCAGTTCACCAAAAAATTACAATGTTTATATCATATAGTCATCCTTGTAAACTTTTTTCTTTTATGGAACACAAAGCAACATGTTTTGAAGAATGCTCATGCTGCTTTTTTCCATGCAAAGCATAAGCAGACATTCTGCTAAACATCTCCTTTTATGTTCCACAGAATAAAGAAAGTGAATGACCTAATTCAAAGTTTGACTAAGGTGGGCATTGTAGAAAGGGTCTCTCCCTTTCAAAGATCTCTAGGTTCTAGTTACTGGCGACTTTGTCCTGTAAGCAATTTATTTGCAGCCGCAGTGGCGATTAAGCAGCCTATGAGCTCAGCAGAAAGGATTCTGGACAATTCCTGAAGTAAGGAAAAGTATCTAAGCATTACTCCCTCTCCCGACATTAACTCTCCCTGAATGCTTTAAGAGACTAGAATATCTCACAACACAGAATGATAAACCTTGCCTTTCATTCCCTCCCTCCCCTTTTCAATCCTTCCAAACAAACGGTGAACAATTACCAGATTCCATTTGCCATTAAGTTAAAGCACTCAGGCACTTTTCATTAGCTGAGCTGGTCGGTGACCTGTGGATCAACTTCTGCCCACATGAATTCCGTTTTTCACAAACAGAGCACTCCATCTGTCTGAAGGAATAATGGTCTGCTGGTTCAAGATTAATGGAGTGGCTTCCAAGCACAAAATACCTAATTTAAAAGAGTAATTTGGTTACAATAAATCTGGGACGAGCAAATAGTGTCCATGTCCCTCTGTGTCTGCTTTCTGTCTTTTGAGGGGGAAAAAAATCCTTAAAAACGCTATTTTTAAAAAAATAACCCTTTTGCTTGGTTGCCTGACAATTTTGGACCAGTTCACCAAAAAATTACATTTTTTATTCTATATTCACCCTAATGTGGTTCCAAACATGTATGACTTTCTTTCTATCGTGGAGCACAAAACAAGATGTTTTAAAGAATGTTCATGCTGCACTTTTTGATGCAAAGAAAGCATAAGCAGCATTTTGCTCAACATCTCCTTTTATGTTCCACAGAATAAAGAAAGTCAGATTGGAATGACATGAAGGTGAGAAATGAATTATCCCTGGTAAAAATGCTAAACTGTTATTGATCTGAATGGCTCTTCAGGAACTTGCTGATACAGTGAGTCCTGCTAGAGTGTCCTGTCTTCAGTTTGGGCAGTTCTGGATTAAGAGTGTCTCGCTTTTTAATCAGAAAGGATTAAGGGTTAATGAGCAGTGCTCATTAATCTAATCCCACTCGTAATTCTCTTTATAGTGCTTCCACTGGCTTCAGTTTCCATTGCAATGTATTAGATCCTGCTCTAGATTACAAAAACTCGTCCCTGAATGAGACTTTTACCAAAAAGCATGGGATGATTTGTTCATGATAGGAAGTTCATCCTAAAATCTAAATTCTGTCATTATTTACTCACTCTTTTCAAACCTGCATGACTGACTTTCTTCCGTAGAGCACAAAATATGTTCTATACAATGAAAACATACTCTAAAGTTCAAAAGTTTGGGGTTAAGTAAGATTTTTTTTTATGTTTTTGAAAGAAGCCTCCAATGCTCACCAAGGTTGCATTTTCAGTCTCACATGATACTTCAGAAATCACTTTAATATGCTGCTCGAGAAACATTTCTTATCCGCAATGTTGAAAACAATTGTGCTGCTTAATATTTTTGTGGAAACTGTAATCCATTTATTTTCTTTTTTCAGGATTATTTTACAAATAGAAATTTTAAAAGAACAATTTTTTTTTGAATGAGAAACTTCTATACGGTCTTTCGAAATCATAAGATAGCTTTGTGTGAGGAACAGACTGAATTTTAAGTCAATAAATTAGTTCGATTTATCATTCGATTAAAAAAAAAAGCAGTGAGCATTCTGTCTCATTTTGTGTTCCAAAGAATAAAGTCGTGCTGTTTTGAAACAATATGAGCCATAAAAGGATGACAGAAAATGACTAAACATCTTAGTGAACACGTTCTCTTGATTTGAGTCCTGCAATATAAAAAAAGCCAAATTAAATGTCAAACTGCATTATTTTGGTGTACTACACTATCTTTCCCATAAACCCCCAGTGAAATGTTTCTCATATCAGCAGATTGCAGACTGATATGTTAATCACATCAATCCGGGTGATCACTCATAGTCTAAGCATGGAAAATCCAAACAGCAGAAGCTTGAGTAAAGCATGGAAAATCCAAACAGCAGAAGCTTGAGTACAGACAAGTTAAACTTAGTTGAGATGAGGAGACTGTATCTCCCTCCCTCTCTGTCCTCTTTCTTTCCCATAACCTCTGTCTGGCTGAACCATGAGTAAGCAAGACCACCCAGCCATGAAATTTACTGACTGTGATACAGTTCATTGTCCTGCTGCACCTGCTTGTGATAAACTTTCAAAGAGTGCTAACTGTAGATTAAACAAAAGACTGAACTATTTTACCTGCAGATAAACAGAAAACCCCTTTAAGAAAGCCACCTGCTGATAAACAAAACTCTCCCTTATCACTCTATCTGCCAGACATAAAACGGGCAAAGAAAAAAAAGTGAATGCATTTGTTTTCCAGATGTTTCTTTGAGGGCACGTTTTGGTAGAAAACATTAGTATCACATCACGGGTGCTTATATTCTTGCGCTTAGATCTGTGAGGTTCTTTAAAGTGTTGTATTTATGTTACAGTGTAACTTACATATAGTGTCATTACAAACAGGTGGGTGTACTTCTGCCCTTTAGGACACTTAACTCTTCATTGGCAACCAGATTTCTATGTTTAAATACTAATATATGAATAGCATTTATTTAATAAAATAAACTTTAATTACAGGAAAATGCACTCATCACAATTCATCCATCCATTCATTCATTTTAGAACCATTCATCCAACATGTAGTGACCTGCCCTTGAACCTAAGTCTAGAAAACATTAACTCTTAAATGGTCCATTTAAAGTAAGAATTTAAAGAGAGAGAAAATTTTTTTTTTTTGAAGAGCTCATTGGTGTAAACTGAGAGACAGTTTCGTCCAAAAATATGTTTCTGTTATTTTTAACTTTCTCTCATTCACTCTAGATGTAAATACAGGTTAGCTACTAGAATAATGTCCAAGTTATTATTTTGGTTATAACAAAAGTGAATGTTTGAATGACTGTTATGCTTCAACAAAGGCCAAAAAAGTGCACTGGTACTAAAAGGACAAATATTGCATTAATTAGTCTATTGGTGGCTTTATAGAGACATTTTTCATTATATTTATCAACCCCGTGTCATAAAGTTAATGGTTTTACGTACCATTTATATTAGATATATCACCTGTATAAGGTTTGGCATACATGTAGTCCAGAGTCCATAATTGTAACGAAGGGAACCCAGGAAGTGTGCGGATCCATCTGCAAGGCTTTATTCGCAAGAGACGTGGTCAAAAACAGGCATAGGTCAGACAATGGCAAACAGGTATATGGATGGCAAGGCAAGAGGGATAATCCAGGTACAAGGCAAAGGTCCAGGTAGGGGCGAACAGTATCCAATAGGGTGAGACTCGAGAGATAATCCAGGTAAATAGGCAGTGATCAGAACACGGGGAAACGGACAAGGCAAGATGATGAAAACAAGACACTAGGCTCGGTAAGGCAGCTAACACTAGGGGAGTGGAAAATGCAGAACAATACATGAAACTAAAACAGAAAACACAGAATGGTTCGGTAAGGCAGCTAACACTAGGGGAGTGAAAAACGCTAGACAATACTCGGCGATCTGAACAGGAACTGAGTGGGTGTTAAATAGAATGAGTAATGGCTCTCAGGTGAGCGTGTAATTAGAAGTCCCCCTCCCCCCTGTGTGATCATAATTCATCTGTGTAAGCGCAAATGGCTTGATGGAAACTGTAGAGTCCGGAGTGACTGTAACTGTCTGTTTGTGTGCGAGTCATGTAATGGTAGAGTGACCTCTAATGAATCGGCCGAAAGGCCACGGACCGTTTCGTGACAGAGCCTCCCCCAAGGAGCGGCTTCCAGACGCTTCCAACACAGTACCATCCAGGAGGGTGGTGGAGCGGAACAGGGGGAGGGACGGTGGGCCAGATCCATGTGGAAATGGAGAGACTGGGAAATGAGGCAAAGCCAGTATAGCAATGCAGCAAGGTGGAGCAGACGGAACAGGAGCCCACCAGGGCAGAGCAGATGGAGCAGAAGACCTCCATGGCGGAGCAGGCAGAGCAGGAGCCCACCCTGGGCCTAACTCGGGGACATGAACTCTTCCAGGGCGGTACTGTGGATCAGGATAGCGCTACGGGGTGCTAGAACTGGAGGGTGCTATGGAGGAGCAGGCACAGCAAAGCGCTTACGAGAAGCTGGCACTGGGCGTGAGCACTCTTGGGGCTGGAGCCCGACACTGGCGCGAGCTGCGTGTCTTGAGCCGACATGAGACGGGGAAACGGAGGCCCTCCTGGGCTTAACAGGGAAACAGAACCCTCCGTGGCTATACTCGTGAACAGGAGCCCTCCGTGGACTATACTCGGGAACAGGAGCCCTCCGTGGGCTTAACTCGGGAACAGGAGCCCTCCGTGGGCTTAACTCGGGAATAGGAGCCATCCCTGGGCTTAACTCGGGAACAGGAGCCCTCCTTGGGCTTAACTCGGGCAGAAAAAAAAAACATTTGGGTGTGAGAGTCAATTTAATGGTAGAGTGACCTCTACTGGTAATCGGCCGGAAGACCACGGACCGGATTCGTGACAATAATCAATCCAAAAACTCAACTGTTTAACTCAAGTGTTAGAAATGTTGCCTTGGAAACTAACTGAACTAAAATGAAATAAAATAAGCTAAATAAAAATGACAAAAGCATAAAATAAAAATTACTAATGCCTAAACTAAATTAAAACTAAAATATATCAATTAAAGCTAGTTATTAATAATAGCTAAATATTAATAATACCATAAATAACACTGGTTCAACTTTGAATTCAACATGGCCACCTGAGGCTTATACTAAATGTATGACATGGAAAATGAACCCAAACAATATTTAACAACTTAAATGTCTAATCTTTTCACAAACTATTGCATGGCTTCAGAAGACTGTTTATTTTTTTTAAAGCTTATTAAAATCATAGAGCATTAATCATGTGGGCTATAGAGAAAAGATTGCATGAATCATAATTTTTTGTCCTTTTTGTAGCCTTTTGGAGAGCTGTATTCATCGTCCATCCATCCATCCATGAAAAACAGCCATGTGAAAAACTGTGAAAAGTTTCTGTGTCAAGTGTTAATGATTTACCTTGAAAATGTTTCAAACATATGCCTGTGTGTAACGCCCCTGTGGACTGTTTATTGTGGTTTCTTCCCCTTTTGTTGGTTTAGCCCGTTCAATCATTGGTTAATTATCCTCAATGTGCTCACCTGTCTGCCCCTCGTTATCTGCCCTATAAGTTCCTGTCTCTTGTATTCTAGTATGGTCGGTTATTGTGAATGTTACCCTGAGTGTGTGTGTGTCTCATCTACCTTGTTGTTTCTACATTAAATATCCTTATTTGAATCCTTGTCTTCCTCGTCATCCTGCCTGCCTCCATACACCATGACCGTGACAGAATAACCGACCCAAAGCAAGTATAGCGTCGTCTTTCCCCTCGTTTGTTTTCCCGGTTTTTGTCAGTCTTTATTTTTTGTTATGGATTACCCGGCCTTCGAAATCCTCCTGCTGGAGCAGGGGGAACGCTCTCTTGAGGACCACACAAACTACTTTCTGTCCCTGGCTCACCTCATGCACAACTGGACAACTGCCTCTGCACGTTCTATCAGGTTGGACTTAACGCCACCACACGAGCGCAGTTGCCCGGGGAAGGTCCTCGAGAGAGCTTCACCACCCTCGTCGAGTGGGTGCTGGCGTCCTGCAAGTCCCAGCTAACCATAGGCATCGCTGACGACAACACCAGCCCCACTCAGGAGCCTGAGCCCAGCCCACCATCTCCCCGCGGTACGGAGCATAAGCCTGAGCCCACCGATGACGGAGAGCCATTTCCCGCCGCGATCCACGAGCCCGCGGGATCCCCAGTTTCGCCCAGGAAGGGCTCCTGATCCCCAGTTTAGCCCGGGAAGGGCTCCTGATCCCCATTTCAGCTCAGGAAGGGCTCCTGATTTTTTGTTCAGCCCAGGAAGGGCTCCTGATTCCACGTTTTGCCTGGGAAGGGTTCCTGATCCCCAGTTCAGCCCAGTAAGGACTCCTGTTCACGAGTATAGCCCACGGAGGGCTCCTGACCCCGAGTTTAGCCCAGAGAGGGCTCATATCCCAGAGTCTAGCCCAGTGAGGGCTCCTATTCCAGTTTCAGCCCAGAGGCTCCTGATCTCGTTGAAGGCCCAGAAGGGCTCCTGATCCCCAGTTTTCGCCCAGGAAAGGCTCCAGCCGAAAGCTCCTCCAGTGCCCCGTTCCTCAAAATGCCCGCCCTCCGACCCACGGATGCCATCCTCCAGCGTCGCCATGGTCAGAGTCTCCCTCACCTCCGCTTCCAGCCTCCGAAGCCTGGACTCCGCCTCGGTCCGTAGACCCAGTGGCTCCACCTCGGCTCCTAGCTCCCTCGCCTCCACCGTCACCCATCGATCCATCAGCTCCACCGTGCTCCCTCGTCCCTCCGGCTCCGCCTTGGTCGGGCGTCGACCCGCCATAGCCTCTGGACTCCTCTCCTCTGGCTGCGCCTCGTCGCTCTGTCCCACCGGCTCCGTTGGGCTCCTTCCTCCCGCCAGCTCCACATTGGTCCTCAGTCGCTCCGGCTCCGCTGTGGATCTCTGGATCTCCGCCTCCGCCTCGGTCTCCAGAGCCCTCGGCTCCACCCTGGCCCCCCCGAATCCTCGCCATTCCCCGCTGGCTGCGTTGTCTCTCTCCGTCTCCGGCTCGGGCTCCTCCTCCACCTGCTCCGCCGCCGTTGGTCAGCCCCCTGGAGTCGGTGGACATTCCTCCTCCATGGCTCCTCCCTCCGTCTGCTCCACCGTGGGCCGCTATCATGGCTGTGGCCTGGGTCCCACCTGGCTCCTCCTCCTGCTCAGGTTCCCTCCTGTCGTCTCCCTGGCTCCTCCCTCCATCGTCACCTCCCTGGACTCTGTTAGCCGTCCTCCTCCTGGAAGTCCATCCTCCGCCGGAACCTCCACCAGTCTGGTCTGCCTGCCAGCCCTTTGCCTTCCCCTGTCACCATCTCACATCCACTGCTTTGTCCTCCTCCTAGTCCCCCTCCTCCCCTCCCTCTGTTTCTACGATGCGAGGATGCACCTTCCAGGAGGGGGGAGTAATGTAACGCCCCTGTGGACTGTTTATTGGTTGGTTTAGCCCGTTCAATCATTGGTTAATTATTCCTCAGTGTGCTCACCTGTCTGCCCCTCGTTATCTGCCCTACAAGTTCCTGTCTCTTGTATTCTAGTATGGTCGGTTATTGTGAATGTTACCCCGAGTGTGTGTGTCTCATCTACCCGAATCTGCCTTGTTGTCTCTACATTAAATATCCTTATTTGAATCCTTGTCGTCCTCGTCATCCTGCCTGCCTCCACACACCGTGACCGTGACACTGTGATTATATGCCTCTTCTATGCCTTTAAAACGATGGAGGACCCATTTTCATGGTAACATCTGGATCCTAGTCCCTTTTACTGCCATAGTAGATACTAGATGGAAAGGCAAATGGATAAACTACTCAAAAATTACAGAAACTAGAACAAATGAATGACAAATAAGAGTGACACACTCATTTCTATGCGTGCATGTGTGTGCTTGTCAGAATGAATAACTAAATGTGGGATGTTAACCTCAAGAACGTCCTGTCCTTAATATCATCACAGTCTAAATCCCCCCATTCCTGCAATTTCACTGAGCAGACATTTAATCATTTAACATTGAGGGATGTGACTGACAAGCATCAGAAGACCGCTGAGGTGACAGGATTTGGGTCTTCATCACCACTTTAGAGCAACTTTGAGTTGACACGGTGCTCTTCAACCAAAACCAGCAGGATTAAAAACCACTGGTGCGGAATGTGATAAAGAGGTGCCTAAACACACACACAAACTGGCATTAATCTGCACCCCGCTGTGCAGGAATGGGGAGGCAATGTGATGGTGAGCCCATGTCTGTGTGTATTTTTGTGTGAGGAATGCAGCAAAAATCAACCCAGCTGCCGATCTAATCCCACAAAACCCATTGTCATATAGGAATAAATATAAAGCCTACACCGAACATTTATAATGTAATACCATATGCAGTTCACTTACATTCAGATACTCCAAACCAAACAAGCTAATCTTCTTAATACCCTAAATGCACATAAAACCTATGCAAACAAAACAGTATGTTCCATTTTTACTCACACCCATACTCCACATGGATACTTCAACATCTCACCAAATATAATCATAATGACAAATATCAATGTTTACATTTAAAACTAAATATCCACCCAATATTCGTCAGAATATTAAGACTTTTCAACGTATGGCTAAAATCACAAAGAAAACAAACAATGTGTCACTTGTAACGTGTCACACCGCTAGAAGGTTTAAAACCTTGAGTGGGACAGAAAAAATAAAATTTCTTCAGCAATAAGAATAAAAGGAGAGCACATAGAGAAGTATTTTGCTTCTGATTTGTCTAGATCTCAACAGAGTCTCAAACAGTGCTATCATAAACAAGTCTGCAATCATAAGCCTGAGTTTTCCCAAGATCACGATTTGTGTAAATGTCATGCCATTTGTTTCTATTTTCAAAACTTTTAAGTAGGGCTAAATATTCAACTAATCTGCTGATTATATCTTAGATTAATCAATTAATCAGATTTTAAAAGTCAGCTTTTAATTTTGGTATTTTATTTGAAGTTATTCTTCATAAACTATACATTTTGTACAAAAAAGGGAAAAAATGATTAATGATTTAATTGATTAGTTGTTGTGGGTCTACTCAGAATTTTTTTTCAGAGAAAAATCAAAAAGAAAGAGCAAGTTCTCAGCAATGACATTTTCCTCCTAGAATTTATTCATTTAAATAATGAAAACATGAGATGTTTGAGAAACAAAAATCAAAAGTGTCCAAACATCAGAGGTCAAATATAAAAAGTGCAGTTTTTGGGTATCCACCTTTGATTATCGATTACTTACTGGGTTGAGTGAATTGTTGCTGGGTTATGGTTGCGGAGGACCCTTTAGGTGGACTGATTCTGCTCCTTGGTTGGCCCATCTCCTCCTCTTCCTTTATATAAGTGTTTTGCTGGCTTTGCAAATGTGTCGTTCCATTGATCGGAGGCCTCTGGCCAGGTATATTGCCCTCACTTCCTGTCTGCATCACTTTCTCCCCCATGCCGTGCATTCTGGGTCGGCCAGCAGGTGTATCCCGACGAGGCGAGGGGAGCTTGGAGCCAGGACCCACCGAGGATGGGCGAGCAAGTCGTGAAGGTTTAGACATAGTGTAGAAATGCTGGGAATCCAATCAAGTCAGTTCATCAGTCACTCACTTGGTATTCCATTTGAGTTGTCCAATCAAATCACACTAGTAGAATATCCAAAGCTGTGTTCCACAGGTGTCCAAATACCGCCTGGATTTCCACCGTATTCCGCAAAGAATGAATTGCACCGTCTCGGTCTTACTCTCCCTCCTTCTATCTCATCTCTCTTCCTTCCTGTCCCTCTGTGTCTTTACTCACCGAACGAGTCCAGACGAGTGCAGGTAGAAGAACCAGACGGTGGGAGAGACGAAGGAGGAACGAGGGGGTAGGGGTTAATCACCACCTTTCCAAACGGAGCCTCCAGCGTTCCGAAGTGTATGCGTGTGCGCCTTGGGATGACTGACAGGGGGACAAACGGAGATAAGCAGGCTGTTCCCATGTATCAGCGCATTCCAACACACAGTCTCAATCTCTCTCTCGTTCTGCCCTCCTAAACTCCAACTCTCCTTCTCTCGCTCTCCCCACCTTCTTTTTCATCTCGTCTAGATGCTCTCAGCTTGGAAAGGCAGAAAAAGTCTCAATGCTTGGGAGTAAAAAAGGAAAAGAATGAAAAGGGAGGAGAAAAGATCTTCTGTTGCTGTCACAGCTGTGTATACTGATCCACATGTGACTCTCTCTCTCTCTCTATCCACTGCTCTTTCAGTCTCCAGTTTACCAGGCTAGAAGACCATCGCTGCGGTGCGTGCAGTAGAAAATGACACACATACACACACACATGCTTGGATATTTCTGGAGAATTACAAAGCGGCAGAAAGGAAAGCGGGATTATACTAGCATAGCTGGTACTTGAGCTCTGCAGTTGGTGTGTGTTTGTGTGTGTATCAAAGCAAGGCATGTTGGAAGCTTTACTTTGGGCTCAAAAGAGTTGGAAGTGGAAGAAAAATCCTGTTTGCTGTTGTCAAAACAAGCACGAACACACTTGAAGAAAGTTTGCACAACTAAATATAAAAAAGAGAGTGACAGAATAACTTGCATTGCATTATGACAGTAAAATATATAAGGGATTTCAATCATGATTTTATGTTTTAAAAAATGAATCCTAAAACTTTACTTTTTTTAAATGATTATTTTTAGGTTTTAATGAATTTAAAGTCCCTGCGAGTGTTTTGATTCTCATTATTTAGTCTCATCTAATCAAATCTCATGTCAAATGCTGAGCTTGTAAAAAAAAAAGTCTTATCCATGTCTCTTCACGGCTCGGATTTTCTTTCTAAAAAATAGTTTTTTAGGGATAGGCATATAACATTGTCTTACAGCAGTGGTTCCCAACCCTGGTCCTGGAGGCACCCCAACACTGCATGTTTTGCATGTCTCCTTAATCAAACACACCTGATTCAGATCATCAGCTCATTAGTAGAGACTCCAAGACCTGAAATTGGTGTGTCAGAGAAAGGAGACATGCAAAATGTGCAGTGTTGGGGTGCCTCCAGGACCAGGGTTGGGAACCAGTGTCTTACAGAATAACAGTCAGAGTAGTTTTTACCCAGGGTGTTACCTAGAGTAAATAAAAATCTGATGCATCTCAATTTATCATAAACAATAAATGTGACAATTTACTATAAAAACACACACTATATATCCTGAGTATGAGTCAGAAAGCTTTTGAATGGATAACCTACTAACCCAAAAGCCTGTGTCTCTCTCCACTGCTTCCGTCATTCCATTTCACAGAAAAGCCCGGATCAAACCATTCAGCGGCGGGATATTTACCTTTGGATTTCATACCCAGGGAGTTTGGAGGGAAAAAAAAGTCCCAAAGGAGCAGATTTGGCTGCCACACAATCCATAAAAAACATACATACAAATCTAGACAAGAGATTTAAATGTAGAATATTTCACCACTGGATTAAACCCCCGCTGACATGGCTTCAAACTATTTGGCCATCTGGACAAACCATACATCAATCATTTCAACATGAGGAAGTGATCATATTCGATCTATGTAGCGGGTGTGTTGGTGGAGTGAGAACTGACCTATTTCAGAAGCAACAAACATGTATATGAAAAATTACTTAGTTCAAAATTCTAATTTCACCAAATTCTAATTTCACCAAAATGGACATTCCTTGCAGTTTTCCCATGTATATACAGTGGGTACGGAAAGTATTCAGACCCCCTTATATTTTTCACTTTTTGTTATATTGCAGCCTTTTGCTAAAATCATTTGTTATTTTTTTTCCTCATTAAGGTACACACATCACCCCATATTGACATAAAAACACAGAATTATTGACATTTTTTGCAGATTTATTAAAAAAGAAAAACTGAAATATCACATGGTCCTAAGTATTCAGACCCTTTGCTCAGTATTTAGTAGAAGCACCCTTTTGATCTAATACAGCCATGAGTCTTTTTGGGAAAGATGCAACAAGTTTTTCACACCTGGATTTGGGGATCCTCTGCCATTCCTCGTTGCAGATCCTCTCCAGTTCTGTCAGGTTGGATGGTAAACGTTGGTGGACAGCCATTTTTATGTCTCTCCAGAGATGCTCAATTGGGTTTAAGTCAGGGCTCTGGCTGGCCATTCAAGAACAGTCACAGAGTTGTTGTGAAGCCACTCCTTCGTTATTTTAGCTGTGTGCTTAGGGTCATTGTCTTGTTGGAAGGTAAACCTTCGGCCCCGCCTGAGGTCCTGAGCACTCTGGAGAAAGTACTTGGTACTAGATATCCCTGTACTTGGCCGCATTCAACTTTCCCTCGATTGCAACCAGTCGTCATGTCCCTGCAGCTGAAAAACACACCCCACAGCATGATGCTGCCACCACCATGCTTCACTGTGGGGACTGTATTAGACAGGTGATGAGCAGTGCCTGGTTTTGTCCACAAATACCGCTTAGAATTAAGGCCAAAAAAATCTATCTTGGTCTCATCAGACCAGAGAATCTTATTCACCATCTAACAAAAACTCCATGCGGGCTTTATTGTGTCTTGCACTGAGGAGAGGCTTCAGTCGGGCCACTCTGCCATAAAGCCCGACTGGTGGAGGGCTGAAGTGATGGTTGACTTTCTCCCATCTCCCGACTTCATCTCTGGAGCTCAGCCACAGTGATTTTTTTGGGTTCTTCTTTACCTCTCTCACAAGGCTCTTCTCCCCCGATAGCTCAGTGTGGCCATTTTACGGACAGCTCTAGGAAGGGTTCTGGTCGTCCCAAACGTCTTCCATTTAAGGATTATGGAGGCCACTGTGCTCTTAGGAACCTTAAGTGCAGCAGAAATTTTTTTGTAACCTTGGCCAGATCTGTGCCTTGCCAAAATTCTGTCTCTGAGCTCTTCAGGCAGTTCCTTTGACCTCATGATTCTCATTTGCTCTGACATGCACTGTGAGCTGTAAGGTCTTATATAGACAGGTGTGTGGCCTTCCTATCAAGTCCAATCACTATAATCAAACACAGCTGGACTCAAATGAGGTGTAGAACCATCTCAAGGATGATAAGAAGAAATGGACAGCACCTGAGTTAACTATATGAGTGTCACAGAAAAGGGTCTGAATACTTAGGACCATGTGATATATTTTAGTTTTTCTTTTTTAATAAATTGCAAAAATGTCAACAATTCTGTGTTTTTCTGTCAATATGGGGTGCTGTGTGTACATTAATGAGGAAAAAAAATTAACTTAAATGATTTTAGCAAATGGCTGCAATATAACAAAGAGTGAAAAATTTAAGGGGGTCTGAATACTTTCCGTACCCACTGTATGCATATCAATGCAGGGAAAACCATACTAGCATATCATGGCAGACTTTTGACCTACATTTCTTCTCTGCTAAAACCTAATGACCTTTGACCATGCTATACACAAAACAGATGGGCCCATTTTACAGATTCAAACCTGCAAAATGCAGATGTTGTGAGCATACATATGTGTGGTATGCATGTGTTCCTCAGTCAGTGAGTGTGCATATGTATTGCGTGTGTTTTGGGGTAATTTAAAAGCCCTCTAATAATACGCTATATATTTAGCAGCCTCGTGGCTCCACCCTGTAAGAACTCCATTCACTGTTATAGCTCAATGTAAGCTATATTTAACCCTCTAAATAATATACGACCTATGAGACTGCTATGAGATTTCTCATTCATCTTACCCTGGTACTTTAAATTAGAATAATTTCTGCTAATAAGTTCTTAACAATGAGTCTTTTTCATGAAACAAGCAAAATGCAACTGTGTATAAATTATATATTATTATTTAGGTTACATTTTATTTTAAGGTGTCCTTATTACAATGTAGCTATACATTTAAGTACTGAGTAATATTAATTAACTAAATGTACTTACTATATGGTTAGTGTTTGCCTCAGGGATATTTGTATGTAATTATGCATAATTAATTGTTATTATAATAGTAAGCGCATGTAACCTGTGTAACAAGGACACCTTAAAATAAAGTACCATAATTTATTACATCTATTTTAATTACATTATATGCTTTATTTTATGAAGTAGGGCTCCAGCCGTAGAGGCCAGGGCGGGGGCCGCGGCCTCGGAGGCTGCTTGGCCATGGCCTCCTGAACTACCTGCTCCACCATGGCCTCCTGGGCTGCCAGATCCGCCATAGCCTCCGAGTCTGCTCAACCCTGATCCTGGAGGGCCTCCAGTCCAGAGCACCCACACCCCACCAAGTTCATTGTCGAGTCTAAACGTCATTACATGTGGGTCTCCTGCGCTCCCTTGTTAGTGTTCTTTTCTTTTTTTTCTGGTTTTGTTTTTCAAGTCACTTGAAATCGTCTCCTCGTTTCCCTCCTACGCACCGTGACAAATATTATTCTAAGTTGCATTAGAATAATATTATTCTAAGTTCATCCATAACTGTCTGGTTTGGTTCAGCAACCAAATCAGGCATCAAGAGACTACAACGGACAGTCAGGACTGCTGAGAGGATTATTGGTGCCCCTCGGCCCAGCCTCCAAGATCTTTACATCTCCAGAGTGAGGAAAGGGGCTAAAAAAAATCACCTGGGACTCCTCACACCCAGCCCACTCTCTCTTCAAACTGTTGCCTTCTGGTCGGCGCTACAGAGCACTGACCATCAGAACAGCCAGGCACAAGAACAGTTTTTTCCCACAGGCTCTATTCAGCCTGAACAATTAAACTATCATAATTATACATCGTCCATCACAACAAACATAGTATATTTATATTAAACTGCACAATTTGTAAATAACATATCTGCACACTAATAAACATATCTGTACATTTATCTAAACAATTAAATTTTTTCCTATACTTCTATTTCTGTATATAGTACATTATTCAATTTTTCTATTTTTTTATTATATTAGTTTTATATTACATCCCTACTATGTTATTCCTATGTATGTCTACACTATCAGGTATGTCTGGACTATGTTTGTACTTTCTTCTACACTGGAAGCTCCTGTCGTCAAGTCAAATTCCTTGTGTGTGTAAACATACTTGGTAATAAAGCTCTTCTGATTCTGATTCTGATACTGATTAAAAACACAAATTAATTTTGTGTAAATCATTCATTAAATTAATTTGTAAGTAAATTTCCACGACTGAACAGAAGGTTTGCATACAGTTAAGTAGTTTTGGTAAGTGGATGTAAGTCTAAAAAAAATGTATTCTTAGAGAGCGGTGACTCCCATTCAATTTCCTTGTCCTTAGTTACTAAACAATCCAGAGCAAACAAAGAGTGTGCATCAGGTAAAACATCTCAAGAGGTTCCCAGAAGCAAATAGATACATCATTATATCTTGAGTGTCTCATACCTGACTATCAGCAGAGTGAATCATTACTGTCGCGACATGAAAAGGGTTGGTGTGTGTGTGTTTTCATGCCCCCAGGGGCCAGTTTCTTCAAGCAAATTGAGATTTTCATGAGCCAGAACTGATTTCACCACAGGACGTGCCCAGCTACTCAAGTTTTTCCTGTTGATGTAATCACAAACTATCATGGGAGTCTCACTGTGTCTTTGAAAGAGGTCGGCTGGGTAATAGCACACATTACTGTACCAATAATAATTTCACTTATAACAATTGTATGGATATTTAAATATAATTACCCAGTGTTCACTAAGGCAAACATCATTATTTCTGTCTATTTCTATCGTTTAACCTGACTAAGTCTATTGTTGTTTTACTATTTAGTAACAGTAATTCCAGTCAACTTATATGCTTACATTTACAACTTGTGACCCTAAAATAGACCATTTAACCTTTTTACACTTCACACCTCCTCAACTCATCACCTCACCCCCTCAGAGACACATACTACGTTGTTCTTTCTCCAGATGTCCATAATGACTATTCCTGACTCGCAGCTCTTTCATTAACACCATCTCAGTTTTTGCGACAGGAGACGAGCTCACCTGAGGTAAAAAATGACTCTTCAACATTTATGAAGACTGAAGTGATTCTGGACTTTTACTGTACATTTCCATTGCCATCAGGAATAAAGTTCAGACATGTCTCACTCCTACCATCACACAGTTCTGCTAAGTAGCTTAAGTGAATAAATGTCTGAGATCTTCTGTGATAACTTTCAGGTAGTCAAAAGGCTCATAAAGTTTAAAGTTTAAAGTTTAACCAGCAGGCATACAATTATACCAGACATTCCTAAGTAATGAGCTGGAGATTGCACATCAGACCACTAAATATATACAGGGACTGAAATTCCAGATAATATGCAGGAGGAAGAGAACAATTAACTGCCTAGAAGCTGTATCAAAATTTTAAGTTGAAAATAGTAAACCCCTTGGCCAAAACAACTATGATGACTGTCCTTCAATAAAGTAATAAAGACGATCATAAGAAAATATTTTAAACGGCTACAAAAAAAAAAGATTAACAGATGGAAGAATGTACATGACTGGAAGTCAAATAAATTGACATATACATGTACTAAAAAGGCTGAAAATACAGTCAACCCCTTTGTGCTCTAAACTGTACTCTAAGCCATACAAAATGTCTTTTTAGGTAACACTTTAATATAGGGACCAATTCTACTTTTAGTGAAGTGAAGTGAAGTGACGTGTGTGGCCAAGTATGGTGACCCATGCTCGGAATTAGTGCTCTGCATTTATCAAAGTGCACACACACAGCAGTGAACACACCAGCAACACACTTGAACCTACACCCGGAGCAGTGGTGCGCCAATTATGCTGCGGCGCCGGGGATCCGTTTGGGTTCGGTGCCTTTCTCAAGGCACCTCAGTCGTGGTTTAGAAGTGGCAGATAGCACTGTAATTGCACTCCCCCCCCCTACAATCCCTTCCTTTACGGACCACCCACAACCTTTGGGTTATGAGTCCGACTCTCTAACCATTAGGCCACGACTTCCCTTAACTAGTTGCTTAACTAAACAACTACCTTACTAACTAAATAAGCAGCAAATTGGGAGTTTATTGAGGTCAAAAGTCATAGTTAATGGCTTGTTAAAAGCGAGAATTGGACCTTAAAATAAAGCGTGAACACTTTTTAATAGATAGATGGAAGATCAGAAAACGTTATAAGTGTAATAAACTCATATAGATATGTAATTAGTATCATATCTAAACTTTCGAAGGACATTGAAAGATGGTATCGTAGTGTTGTAATTAATTAAAAATAAATAAAATAAAATACGATTAAAATGCTTACAGAAAAGAAAAACACAAAAGCCTGCAACGGTGTATGACAGCAAAATGATTTGCTGAGTTTCCTGACCTCTGTGTCTCTGGGGCCCCCATGTGGCCTGACTATTAAACTCCATCTCCATCTGGTATATTGGAGTGAATTGAAGCTAATTAACATTTGCTCTGGATTTTATCAGCATTTTTAGTCATTTTGAGGTGTGTAGAATTCTCTCGCCATTATCAATAAGCATTTCTTTCCACAAGCGTAGGTGGAAAAACCTCCCTCGACTGCTGTGTTACAAAAAAAGCAAGAAATATCTCACTGTCTTGACATCCATCCAAGACCTAGTTTTACAAGCAGGAGAGTCAACACACTCCACTGAGCAAATGTGAAGTACCTATCGTTCGTGATTATACTGAACAGTCCACATTCATTGATTGCATTTTTTAATACTGCTGGGAGAATTACAATTACAAAAGACCCCAATGTGTACATCCAAATGCCTATTTCTTCTGTTCTCCAATAAACCTTTTTGCCATTTGTTAACTCCTTGCTTTATTAAGACCAATGCGCCATAAGTTAGCAAAGCTAGAAGAGTAATGGTGGAGGAACTCTTGAAGGGGATGTAAATAAGAGACAGTGACAGCAGCCTTATGGACTTATTGATTTTAGCTCAGCGCTCTGTGCCAGGCTAATACAGGTCTAAGAGATGAGCACAGAACCGTTACAGAGCTGCCAAACAAACCAAGAGAAGCATTCCAGATGGAAGAAAAATCTCAGTCTAAATCAATTGTGCCATTTTTATATTCAAATCAAAATCAATGCTTTTAAAACGAATACTGTCGCTTAGACACATTTAAGATTTTGTACCTTTATGTACAGTATATTAAACACTATGAAATTGGTATTGCATGCAACATGGAGAAAATGGATGTGCGATTACGTTCTATGTTAGAACATTCAATAGAAGTGGATTCATTTAAAATGGGGAATGTGATTTTTGAGCATGAAATCAAGCGCTCTTGTGTAAGACTAATTATGCTGCTTTTCTAAAGGAGAGACGTAGAGAATCTGTACAGAAATAACGTTTGAGAAGTAAATGCTGTATTTGCAATAGCTGAAATGTGTATTCAGATTTTCAGTGGGCTTCTGTTCAGTGAGGTGATTGTCATCTAGCATAGCTAGACATTTAGACATCTGTCTGAGATCTGCTCATACAGGCAGAGAGACGTCTGACGGACATCTATATACTGCAATACAAATGTTTGATGTCGGTAAGGCTTTTAAATGTTTTTAAAAAGAAGTGACAATTATTTGAATTTACAGGAAAAATGTATTATTGTGAAATATTATTACAATAAAAAGTGTTTTCTATTTTAATGTTTTAAAAATGTCATTTATTCCTGTGATGGCGAAGCTGAATTTTCAGCATCATTACTCTAGTCTTTAGTGTCACATGATCCTTCAGAAATGCTTCCAATATGCTGATTTGCTGCTCAGAAACATTTTCTTATTATTATCAATGTTGAAAAAAGTTGTAATATGCTTGTAATATTTCTCGGTCCTCACCCGCTAGATCCGCGTCTCTCTCTCAGGAGAGCCTACCCTTCATCTCTCTTCCGCCTCGAGGTGGAATGTGATTGATGTCGAGACAGAGGAGACTGTGGACTCGCCACCTCAGTCCCTCGCGTATGAGGTGTGATTTCGTGATTATGGGGTGTGTTTCGTGCATTCTCCAAAATAAAATATCGTTTGGCCAGCCGAGAAATAGGACGCTCGTCCTAAAAGTAATTATGGAGTGTTTTCTGAATCCAGATCACAGTCTTCACGATGGGGGCCTTCCGTTTTCCCCCGATCTCCATGCTGAGTGCCAAGATCATGGGAGAAACCGTACTCATCCCGTATTACAGCCCCACAGTCGAATTATTCAAGAACATCGTGGGGCTGAATGATAAGGTATATGGGGCGATGCCAGTGGTGTAGCAGACGCTTGCAAGCTATCTCTCCTCATCGTCCCTGAAGGCCCCGAAGCTTCCCTCCAGGCCCGTTAGGCTTACATCGAGTCTGGTTGGGAAAGCTTATACGGCGGTAGGTCAGCCTGGCGCATGTTTGCACACCATGGCGGTGTTACAAGCATACCAGGCTGACCTGCTCAGGGGTGGGGCTGCTGAGCGGCAGCAGCCCAAGCCATAAAGCTCCTCATATCGCCAGTCTCAAAAACAGAGCATTGCAACAGAAAGATCGGGGGTCTGGGCGATGCTCTCAGTTGGGGTCTTACAGACCGAAAACGGATCTGCGGACCGTCATTTTGTCTAAGAGGACCTCGGCTAAACTGTCCTACCATTCAGGTCACCTGGGGAGGAAAGGATAACACCTCAGTATACGGTGCCCAATCCTCCTCAGTGCCCTCACGGAGGCTTATTGATACCCCTGCCACCCTCGGTGCTTCAGGGCTCAGTGAGCTCCGACGAGCGAAAATCCCAGCTGCCGCCCGGCAACGGTACGGCACGGGAGAGCTCGCCCCCTCAAGCGAGGGTGCTACAGCAGTCAGGTTGGTAGTTCCCTCAGGTCTAGGAGGGTCATTGAACCACCCCTGCACCCCGGTCGTCTTCATGGCTCATGGCTCCGAGAGCGATTCCAGCTGCCGCCCGGCAACGTTACGGTCACGGGAGAGCTCGCACCCCTCAACTGAGTTTGCTACAGCATTCCGGGTCCGGGGGTATTCCGGTCCCTGCCAGTCAATAAAGCCGCTTCAGGGCACCGAATTGGCTCCTCTAATAACACCAGAGGCCTGCCTCGAGAGGCTGGTTCCCTTAGTAGATTTTCTGGTAGCGTGGAAACTTCTACCAAATATCTCAATATGGGTCCTGCAGATTGTAGAGAAAGGTTACAGAATTCAGTTCGGTTCTCGTCCGCGCTCGTTACAACGGGGTCATCCCCACACTAGTGGGCCCCGAGCAGTCTCTGGTAATGGAACAAGAAGTAGATACTCTATTGAGGAAGGGGGCCATAGAATGTGTTCTTCCTCTCTCTCGAGAGCGTCCGGGTTCTACAGCCGTTACTTCATTGTTCCGAAGAGGGATGGGGGGTTGCGTCCGATTTTAGTTCTCCGTCTTCTGAACCGCGCTATCAAACGGCTTCGGTTCAAGATGCTCACTAGCAAGCAGATAGTATCTCAGATCCAGTCCGAGGCCTGGTTTGTTACGATAGATCTCAGAGAAACACTTATTTCCATGTTTCCATCCTCCCTAAACAATGGAAGTTCCTAAGGTTTGCTTTCGGAGGCGAAACATACCAATATCGAGTTCTTCCCTTCAGCCTGTCACTCTCACCCCACACTTTCACGAAGTGTGTGCATGCTGCTCTGGCTCCACTGCGACTCAAGGGCATCCGCATACTAAATTATATTGACGATTGGTTGATATTAGCTCAATCTGAGCAGATGGCGGCTCGGCATCGAGATGTCGTTCTCGCCCAAATGGGGATGTTGGGGTTAAGACTAAATGCCAAGAAGAGTGTTTTTTCTCCACTACAGGGAACCACTTATTTAGGCGTGGTGTGGGACTCAACCTCGATGCAGGCCCGTCTGTCTCCTGCTCGAATCGAGTCAATCCTCACGACAGTCAAGATTGTAATAGAAGGCCAGTCACTCACTGTCAAACTGTTTCAGAGGCTGTTGGGCCTGATGGCAGCGGCGTCCAACATGATACCTTTTGGCCTGCTGTACATGAGACCCTTGCAGTGGTGGCTCAGAACCAAGGGATTTTCCCCGAGGGGGAATCCGCTTCGCATGATCAAGTTCACGCGGCGATGCTTAAGTGCCTTAGACATGTGGAAGAAACGTAGGTTCCTGGTTCAAGGCCCGACGTTAAGGACTCCTTGTCGTCGCGTAACGCTAACGAAGGATGCCTCTCTCACGGGCTGGGGAGCGGTCATGAAGGCTGCTCTGCCCAGGGTCTGTTGGAAGGCCATCATCTCTTTTGGCACATCGACTGCCTGGAAATGCTGGCCGTGTTTCGAGCTCTGACACACTTCCTTCCAGACCTAAGGGGTCATCATGTGCTTGTCCGCGCAGACAACACATCGGTGGTCTCCTACATCAATCGGCAGGGGGGTCTGCGTTCGCGCCCCTTGTACAAGCTGGCGCGCCAGATCCATCTGTGGGCTCAGGCGAAGCTTCTCTCTCTAAGAGCAGTTTACATCCCTTGGTATCTAAATCAGGGGGAAGATATCCTGTCGAAACAGGGGCTGAGGCCCGGGGGATGGATGCTTCACCCCAGGGTGGAGCTCATTTGGGAAGAATTTGTCAGGGCTGAAGTGGATCTATTGCGTTCGCGGAAACGACCCACCCCCTGTCTCCTCTGGTTCTCTCTGACTCATCCAGGTCCACTGGGGCTTGATGCCATGGTACAGACGTGGCCGAGGCTTCGTCTGTATGTTTTTCCCCCGATCGCTCTGCTCCCGGAAGTTCTAGAGAGAGTACGCCGGGACAGGGTCCGTCTACTGCTAGTAGCCCCGTTCTGGCCGGGCCGAGTATGGTTCTCGGATTTGGTGTCCCTCCTCGACGGCTCTCCGCTGGAGATTCCGATTAGGAGGGACCTCCTCTCTCAGGTGGGGGCGCCATTCTTCACCCCCGCCCGGGGTTATGTAAGCTGTGGGCATGGCCCCTGGGGGGGCACAGCTCCTAGCATCTGGTCTCTCGACTGAGGTTGTTGAGACTATACTCCAGTCTAGAGCTCCCGCCACTAGGAAACAGTACGCCTTGAAGTGGAAACTTTTCGCTTCATGGTGCGGACAGCGACTGCAGGACCCAGTCAACTGCCCAATTGGTACAGTTCTGGAGTTTCTGGTGGAGCGATTCTCCGCAGGGTTATCTCCCTCCACTCTGAGGGTATACGTGGCGGCCTTAGCTGCTTACCACACCCTTCTGGGTGGTCAATCATTGGGAAGACACCCACTTGTCACTCGTTTCCTCCGTGGCACCCTGAGGCTGAGGCCGGTACAGTGCACAAAGGTGCCCTCATGGGACCTGGCTGTGGTTCTGGAGGGCTTATGCAATGCCCCCTTTGAACGCATAGAAGAAGTTCCAGTCAAGTTTCTCACGCTCAAGTCTATTTTTCTCCTCGCTATTTCCTCACTTAAAAGTATCGGGGATCTTCAGGCACTTTCTGTTCGTGCCTGGAATTTGCTCCAGGCATTGTTAGGGCATTCCTTTACCCGAGGGCCGGTTATGTCCCTAAGGTGCCCACTTCTTCAACAGGGCCCATAGTACTTAAGGCATTCTGTCCTCCTCCGTACCAGGAAGTAGGCCAAGAAAGGCTTAATCTACTCTGTCCAGTTTGAGCACTGGACACTTATGCACACAGAGCTGCCCCGTGGCGTAAGGCAAATCAGCTTTTTGTTTGTTTTGGTCCGCCAAAGAAGGGATTTCCGGCGACCAAGCAGACTGTGGGTAGGTGGGTGGTCGAGGCCATCTAACTAGCCTATGAGTCCTCTGGCCTCCCGTCACCTATGGGGGTCAGAGCGCACTCGACCAGGAGTATAGCGGCCTCCAAGGCTTTCAACTTGGGTGTGGCCTTGGACATTTGTGCTGCGGCGGGCTGGTTCTCTCCGCACACTTTTGTCCGTTTTTTTACAACCTAGACCTGGCATCTACCCAGGTTCCCAAGTTCTCTCTTTGTGATGTACTCGCAAGATACACACACAGGCAGGGACTTGGTAGTATGGCGCAGTGGGTATTCTCGTTCCCAAAGCAACTCGACACAGCTCGAGTTCCCAGGGGAACATCTCTAGGTTTAGCATATGTACCATGGTTCCCCCGAGGGGACCGAGACGCTGCTTCTGTTTGCCATACTCCCTGCCTCCTGCCGGCCCTACTTCCTCAAGCTGTTGCGGCTCCTGCTGATGCGCTTTTATAACTTCTGGTGCGATACGTCACCCCGCTTTGAGTCTTGCTGCCCGATTGGACAGATTTGACACATTCTTCAGAACGCGGTCACGCAACGGGCGTTCCCAAAGCGCCTCAAACGCAGCGTCTCGTCCCTCGAACCATGGTTTACATACGTACCCTAGAGACATTTTCAGACTCTTTGATGACTAGACCTGTTTAAAAACGACACATTTATAGACATAAAATAATTTGTCAAAATTATAAATGTCTTCACGTCCCCTTTTGCTCAATGTAATGCATCCTTGCTGAGAGAATGTATAATTTCTCGTTAGAAAAATCTTACGGACCCCAAACTTTTGAATGGCATATCCTAATTTTTTGTAGCATTTAACTATCTCAGTGTACTACTGAGTAAAAAATAATTTCTTCTTCTCCTTTTCATTAAATAAATATATAAATTGAAAGGTAGTCATGTGACAATTGTTATGAATAAATAAAAACTATATACATAAATCTATTTACTCAAAATTATTTCAAATCACATACTTCTGGATAGTCATGTGCCTGCCAAGCAACTGCCATTGAGATTAGTGGGAATCCTAAAAGATGTTTGCAAAGCCAGCCAAACTGCATCTTGCAATTTGGAAAAAGTTCCAGCCATTTTTGTCAGTTATATCAATCAAATGGTCCCTGAATGACCCACAGCCGTGCCCTCTGGACATGTCTCACTTGAATGCCTCTGTTGTTAGTTTTACACTACACTTGTTAGTTCATGTTCATCTTCTCTGTCTCTTTGTCTTTCTCTCTTCTCTTTCCCCTGAAGGAACACAGGCTATTTTTCTTGGCCCTTGCTGGGTTATGTTAATATGTAATTATTTCACAGTCCAAACCATCAGAATGGATTTTAAAAGGTCACTGCAGTGAGTGTGAGAGCTGCTATAAAAGTCAGGGTCAGTGCTCAGTCTGAGGGTGACTAGCATAACCATCAGCAGGAACACGAAGGCAGTGCACCTAGAGTAAAATAATGGGACACACAGAGTCATCGATTTCTACTTTCTGTCGTCTATTTACTGTATGTTAATAAACTGAATAAATACAATTGTGTGATTTCAGGGGATACGGTGAGTGAGCATGCTGTATCTGATATGTCCTTATTCAGGCCTAACCTGGTCTTAGAACCTAAAGCTGCAAACAATAATGGTTGCAAAATTGAATCTTGAAACAAATGAGTGCAGAATGTGAATTAGTACACCCTGTCTCATTTGAAAACTTAGAATTTAATTTCAACACTGAACTGTTCTGTATAAAGGCACAAAGTTAAGCCAAGTTCAATATGACTAAGGACACAAAGTATTATATATATAAAATAAAATAGAAATGTTGCAGTCAATGTTTTTTACAGCAATGCCATTTTTATTTCTGAAAAGACATATAGAATTATGTGAGTATAAAATAAAATAGCATATTTTTACTTTTAGCATACTTTTAAGAGTACTTGTTAAGGTATTTTAAAAAAATATATACTTTAGTGAATGCAATATTTTCAGACACTTAATTGCATGTCAATTATGATTAAATGAAAATGTGATATGGTTTTTATATTAAATCCAGATAGCTGAAGATAAGAGGGATTTTGATCCAATTAATATGACTCGAAAATCTGTATATGCAATTACACAATTACTTCTACTGTCTTTGAAATATAATTAAAGGATAAGTGTACTGCTGAATGTATTGACAAGTTTCTATTTAAACTTGTGTTATGTTTTTAAATGTATTTGTAATTACACATTTGAAATGAAGTTGCAATTTAGTAGGCTACATTTTGAAATACATGAACCATACAACATTTTATATAAACGCACAGAATAAGCCTTAAAAGTTCTCAGAGGTGCAACAGCGCGTTCATATATATGTTTTCGATGCAGAGTGCAAATGGCTGTGCATTTATTTGTGCTTTTAACTCGATGGGAGCTAAATGAATCTGTCTGAACGCGAAGCTGTGTGTATTGTCTCTCTCTCTTCTTCCCCCTCCGCTCCACTGCGCACCAAGCCCAAACGGGGGGTTTTATGACCCTTTAAAGGGGTGGTTCATTGCGATTTCACTTTTTTAACGTTAGTTGGTGTCTAATCTTGCTGTTTGAGCATAAACAATATCTGCAATGTTATGAAGCTGAAAGTTCAATGCAAATGGAAATATCATCTTTTAAAATTCTGGCAGTTTAATGCCTACAAAAATGGCTCGTAGGGACTACAATGAGTTACTTCCCAGGTTCGTGACATAACAAACCCAGATAAACCCCGCCCTCGGGAAAAGGCAGCAAAGGGGGTGAGGCCATGCTGCGCTGCTTTAAACTAGAAGAAGAGAAAACTAGAGGTGCACGTAAAAATCTATTCATATATGAATCGCGATTCTGTCTTCTAACGATTCTAATGGATTCACAAGTTTCAAAATCAATGTTCTAAAGCAGCGGTTCTCAATACTGTTCCTGGCGTCCCCCTGCTCTGCACACACTCTGTGCATCTCTCTCTCTCATTCTCCGATTCAGCTCATCTCCAACAATGAACTGTTCAATTATACACTTATTTTAACATAGCTATGAGAAGCATTATACATGGACGCGCGTGCAGTTGCCATACTGTATTAAAGCTTTAATCAGGATAAAACCGTATATTAAAAGTTAACATAAGCAGTAGCATTTACAAATAACAGCGTATCTAAAAGTATGAGACAACAACAAACAAAAAACATAGGTTTACCATTAAAAGCTGTGCTTGCACAGTTTCTGCACGATCCTCTTCAATAATATACTCTCCTGCTATCTCAATCAGCTCAACTGATAAGTGATACTAATGAAGCCGTTGTTTACAATACAACCGGAGCACTTGCTGCTGAGGTGAGGGGCGGGACGATTAGTCGCGCACTAGAGGCGGTTTAGCCAATTACAACACACTGGGCCAGCTAATCAATTAGAGCCCATCGTGTATTTCTGAGGGAAGGGCTTCATAAAATAAGTAAATGATCAGCCCGTTTCTCAGAGAAGAGAAAGAGCGGTGTGGAATAAAGGTGTGAAAAATGATTGCGTTGTTTTAAAAACGAAACATTAACACATGTTAAGACTGCACCCCATAAACACAATCAAGTCTAGAAAAAAGCCAGTGAACCACCTCTTTAAGGTCCAACTCTCACTATTAACAAACCATTAACTACAACTTTTGCCCGTACGTAATGGACTTTTAAATGTACTTACAAGGGTCATATGATGCGATTTAATTTTTTTCCTTTCTCTTTGGAGTGTTAACAAGCTCTTGGTGCACAAAGAAAATCTGTAAAGTTGCAAAAACTAAAGTCTCAAATCAAAAGAGATATTCTTTATAAAAGTGAAGACTTGTCCACGCCCTCCTAAACGGCTCGTTCTAACACGCCCCTACATGTCTACGTCACTATGTGGGAAGTTTTGCATAACGCCTCCCAAATGTTCACAAAGAAAGAAGGCGTAACTTTTATTCCTGCTGTAGTATTGTTGTTGCCGCCACCGCCATGTTGTGAATGCTGTGTGTTTCTTTGTGAAAGCGAAACTATTTTGTTTGGCCTTCAAAAAGAGGACGATATCCGCTTTGTCATGACTGGAGCTGATCCGTGATGGTCGCTGTGGAAATACATAAACTTCATGCTGTGGATCGCCGGATCGCTTTCACTGTGGACGAAGCGGAGTCAAGCCCGGGATCGTCACATGTGGTTGCCACAAGCCCTCCAGCGCCTGCCGGCCGCGCCGTTCTCAAGGCCGCCTGCCTCCGCTCACTCTAGCCCGCAGTGTGTGATGCTGTGTGACACATTTTATGGAAGACTGTTCCTGAACCTGCAGAGTAGCATACAAATGGGTCTGTGCTCAAAGGCTGTTCAATAAAATGGGGCAGTTCCAACTTTGCCCGGACAGTCTGGCACTTCTCTTACTCACTCACCCTGTACTTACATTTTTTTTTAATATTTACGAATTTGCACTGATGAACATCAAGTGCGAGTAGCAATTGTTGTTTTCTTTTCTCCTTCCTGCTCTCGATCACAAATACAGACAATGGTTTTATTTCACGGCCCGAAAACGCACGCAAGCACGTAAAACCGTATAGTCATTATAATCATTAAGTATGTCCCCGCTTTTGATGCACAAATTTGCCCTCGTATTCCTAATGGTTTGTATTGGTTGTCTTGTCCTCGTCACCTCCGGGACACTGCATCCAGGATGGTAGTGGCGAACATTTACGTCACATCTTGAGGTCTTCAGCCAATCCCACGCCACGTGGATGCTTGGCCAATCAGTCGTACACCTACGCTTTTCAGAACGATGAGCTTTGTAAAAAGTGACGCGTTTCAGAAAGGCGGGACATATGGAGAAACAATAATGAACAGTATGTGGAAAACAATGTGTTTTAACCTTAAACCGCATAAACAACACTTGCACTATCACCAATCCCCAACATAATGTTCTTTTTATCAACGTCATATTACCTCTTTAAAAAACCATTTGGTCACACTTTATTTTAAGGTCCAACTCTCGCTATTAACAAACCATTAACTACGACTTTTGCCTCAGTAAACTCCTAATTTGCTGCTTATTAATAGTTAGTAAGGTAGTTGTTAAGTTGAGGTATTGTTTAGGATTAGGAATGTAGAATATGGTCATGCAGAAAATGTGCTTTATAAGTACTAACAAACAGCCAGTATGTTAATATAGGCATGCTAATAAACAACTAGTTAATAGTGAGAATTGGTCCCTATACTAAAGTGTTGCCAAACATTTAAATTGCCATTATTAGAAAACTGTCCTTAAATGTGATAAGAAATGTAAGCATGCTAGTGTCCTTTTATTTAATTAATATTATATTATGTGCAAGTATTATTTTCTTAAAATGTACTTTTAAGAGTTGAAGTGCATTACAAGTGCACATTCAATACAATTTCACAACTGGAAATAATAATTCATATTTTAAAATAAACAGTTAAATAGTATGGCATGTTGTCATGCTGTTTTGCAGTCTTATGAGGTCATTTTCCAAAAAGGCAGGGTAATTTGTGTTAAACATGCTCAAACTACCTATTGCAAAATAACCTACTGTCTATTGCTGTATTACTAAAATGAAGAGCAAAAAACATCCTGAGGCCACGGTATGCACAGCAGATACAGACAGGTACACTGGTGACGCCCATACCTCAGCTGACAGAGCAAAGCAACATTCACTCACACTCTCACTTAGCAAATATAGTTATTTTAACTATAACATAAGGTGATGAATCCAAGTGAAACTGACTTTGTTTAAAATTCATGTAGTTTCATACTGAAATTTAACACATTATCTAGTTCAACAGCTGTGGACACAAAACAAACTGAAATAGCTTATAATGACACTCCCATGATCCTCTGCTTATTCTCACTGAAAAACAGGAAGGGGTGACGTTTCACATCGTGGTGCTAATGGAATACCAAATTAATTAATGATCGCTTGAGCGTACTCTCAGTCAGCCCGGCTCTCAAAATAGCTTCATTAGTCACTGGTAATTAGGCAAGCATATTGAATGTCTCGCTGTGTTATAATACAGAAGGGAGGAAGCAGCTATATCCTCATTATATAACAACCAGTCAGGCAGTGGTGATGAGCCTCCGTCCAATCTGCAAGGCCAGAACTTGAATATGCATGAGTATGCAAATGGCTATATCAGGGATTTGTGATAATGGAGTGGAAGGAGCAGGCAGCAAGACAGAACCAAAGACAGGTGGAGAAACAGACAGGCTGATATACCTATATATCATTCTAGTTACTGTCATCAGTGAAGAGACTATTAGATGCTACAAATGTTGTTTATTGTTACAATCGAAAGATATGTCAATCTGATGACATCATAAAAGATAAAGAATTTTAAAGGGAAATTGGACCTCATGGAAATCAGGTTCATACACAGAGCCAGAAATCATCAATCAATCAATCATGTATGACACACATTTAAAGAATGCATGATGTTATTGTTAATTTAAATGAAAAGCTAAAACTATTAACCCCTAAAACAATAATACAAACACAATACTTAGTTAATGAAATAAATATATAATTTTAGATGAAAACAAACTTAAAAAATCAAATGAGAAATATTGCCTTGGAAACTAACTAGAATATAAAAGTTTAAGTTTAAGTACTAAAATGACTAAAACAATAAAATAAAATGAAATAAAAATAAATTAAAGCTTAATAAAATACTAAAACTATAAAACTAATAAAAATGACAAAAGCACCAAACCAAATAAATTTTTCAACAAATTGTATTACACAAAAAAAAATAGAAACATAAAGCGCCAAGTCAAAATATTAATAAAACTAGAAAAGTATATACATACTAAAATAGGGCATAATGGTATATAACGTATTGTCCAACCCTTTAAGGTCATATATTATATTATAGTTATAGTGATATTTATTGTCACAATTATGGACTTGAGTTTTGTCTTTTGTGTTTCCTTTTCCTGTTTGTCCTTATTTGGTTTTGTTCCTGTCCTAGTTTAGTTCATTAGGTCATTATCTTGTTTAGTCCATTATCAGTTAACCTCCTGCACCTGTGTTGCCCTCATCAGTTGCCTTTTTTAAGATCACTCCTTTGTTCAGTGCTCCGTCGGTTATTGCTTATGTTACTGCTGTTGTGAGTCTGTCTTCGTCATCTTGGAGTACTATTAAATATTAGAGAGATTATCTTCGTCTTCGTGTGCCTTTCCTCGACTTGAGTGTGACTATTATATTACATTATATAAATATAAATCTGAAGAATATTTTCTTTCTGCAGAAATTTTTTTTCAATTCAGATTTACTTGTAAATCTCTTCTTATAATACATATCGTTCCAAAGCAGCATGTCAAATAATATTGTTCTAAATTTTGTAAAGTATAATTAAATAGAATACACTAATAAATATCATTAATACTGATAAATCTTTAAAAATGTATATTTATTAATACTTATAACACATTAATTCTGAAAACCCTATGTGTTTTGTAAAACTGTTTTCTTATTGCTAAAATTATCCATGGACAGGGGTTAGACAATGCGGGTGTTGACCAGAATTTGAAAAGCCCAGGTATATAACATCCATCCTGCTTTGGACTCAATTGTCAGATAACTAGTTTATTATCGTGATTCATCTCTAATCTTAAGCATTCTTTGATCATTATAAAAGGAATCACACATGTTTCCGATTGGAATTGTGCTTTAGTTTGGGGTTAAAGGGTGACAAAGCTCAGCCAACTTGTATCTCAACCCAAGACTGGATAGCATGTTATGTATGTGTGTACACATGTGTTTCTGCCTTTGCTCTGACATAAACACAGCCAGCCTGACCTCCGTGAGACATGTGTGTCAACCGCCCTCTGTTAGAGACGTTCCTGTGCCATATTCACACAAAAATTCCTTGTGGAACCCATGATCTCTGCCCTACGATCTCTTGCGTCTGCTCTTGCTCCCACTTCGTCATAGGACCTAAATGAATTTCTGAGATCTCACAGAAGGGAATCGCGAGAGAGGGAAGGAGGGAGAGAGAGAAAGTATGTTAAAGAAAATAAAGAGATGGAGGACAGGGTGAAAAGAAAGAGAGAGTGAAGGAGGCAGCAGGTGAAAGACGTTGTTGGCCTCTTTCCCAAACTGAAGCATTGAATTAACCATCAATTCATTAGATCCTCATCAAATTCCTCATTTTGACATCAAAGACTTCCCTCGTTCTCCACCACATCACATTTACAATCCTCAGGACAATGGACTGCCCAAATCGGAGCAAATAGGTCCTGAGAAATAGTCATAAAAATCAATGGAGGGTCTTGGAATGCATTAGAATGTCTTTCAAAGTCATGAAGTTCTGGAAAGAAACTTTCTGCCAGTGGGGAGATTAAAGTGGCCACCATCATTTTTACAGATTTTAAATGGGTTGTAGACTGATACATGTCTTCCTTAAGTATAACATAGGTGACAAACCATAAGAATGTCCTTCATCCCAAAAATAAACACATCTCTTATTTAAACAATAAAAAAAATTCAAAACTGTATGACCTTCTTTCTTCTGATGTGGAATATAAAAAATTTTGAGAGATGTCTTACTGACATGGACTTCCATCTTTACTATTAATATTTTGTTTTATTTTACAAATTTTGCAGCTTTAACAATACTAATGTTTAGGGGTGTAAGTAACGGTACACGTATTTGTACTGAAAATTTTCGGTTCTGTACGCATGTGTACCAAACAAATCGTTACATTTTTTTCAGGAAATTCAGACAATAAAAGCCGTTTTGACACTCTTTGATGTGGCGAGACAGATCACCATTTAAAACGTCTCAGTTCAAATGGCAGCACTGTGTGCAAGTGAGCATGATCATCCCTTCCTCTTTATTTCTCGTTATTAAACGTGAATGAAAGAATGATGAACATCTTCCTGTAATTGCGTCAATCAGTCGCTAGATTGCGGACAGATTATTAAAACCGCTTGTAAACAATTGTATTTAGATTTCATTTAGGCTACCTCAGCAAGTCTCAATGTCATACAGTTCCCTCGATATTTTGCTAGAGAAATTACGTCTAAAGAAGAGAATTGATACCCCATTAGAACTACTATACTTCATGTTGACTCATGATATTTAATGTATGTTTAAAATACATATGTGGTATTGAAACAAGTTATGGCCGCCACGCTGTGGTAAATTATTATATTTCAACAGCAATCGAATTGTATAATTATATCTAATTTAAAAACTGCATAGTGCAATTTACAATGTTTGCATACAAAGTTGTATTTGACATTATTCTAATTAAAGTAAAAATAAATAGCAATTTAAGTTTTGGCTCTGTGCTAATTCAGTAGACACAACTTAGATAGTACGCCTATGTACTAGGGCTCCTCTAATAGTTTAGAGCACAGCTGAGGTACTATTTTTAAATCCCTAAAGAAAATTGTAATGTGTAGATTTAATTCGGGGGGGGGGTGTATTGTGGGTCAATAACAGCCTTGGTTTCTGGTAAAAACGGGGTCGTTTGAGGTAATGGGTAAAAAGAAAGTTTACGGGGGGGCGTGTGGGAAGTATTTTTCCGATCCACTACTGTACTTGCAAACACATACCGTGATGTCACACCGAGGTACTTTACCGACCGCACATGTTTGTGTCACTGTTACAAAAACCCTATAGTGTGTAATTCCCTGTCCTTAGTTAGTCCTTTGTGATTTTCCGTCCACCATTATCCTATTTAGTGTCACGTTTTTAGGTCGACTAAAAGGGACTCAACATCTTTAGTCTAAGTTTAGTCCAAGAAAACCTGAAGTCGTTTGTACATAGTTTTTTAGTCAATTAAAAGAACTGCCATTTGTACAATAAAGATTTATATTAATGACCATAGAGCAGATATTACATTTGTGCAGCCAATTTTTAATTTAGTCATAGTCCTATACGTCAAATGTACATTTAGTTTATTATATTAGTCACCTTGTCCTGTTTTTTTGTTTAGTCAATTGTTTTAAGTCCCTGACAGGTATGTGAGCATTATTCTTCCGGTTTTAGTCCATTTATTTTTTCGTCATGCTGCTGTATAATGGTTAAACTGATAAAAATTATTTTTGCTCAAAATTATAATCATAATGATTGTTGTCATTTGAAAAATTTACTTTTGCATTTCAGGTATTGCAATTTCACTATTAAGCACAAATCAATAGAATGTGGACACAAACATGGTGTATTTTACCTCATCTAGTGTACAGATTTATTATAGGCATTTTATTATATAAATTAATACCAAAGACTTATGCCAATCTCTCTGTCTACTGTATGAAAATGCTAAAACAAACGAAAAATATTATAACAGTGAAATTCCAAGTAATTCCACTAATTCCAAATGGCAATAACAATAGCCTATTTCTCTATTAAAACAACAGTGGTTAAGTGCATTTATTCAGCAACCACAATCGCAAACAATATAGTCGCGATCTCGTCTTATTTCGTCAACGAAATTGCATGTTGATATAGTCTTAGTTATCGTTTATTGACCTTATTGTCATCTCGTCTTCGTCTCGTCTGAGTCATGGGAAAAAAGCTCATCAACAACTCGTTAACGAAATTAACACTACACCCCTACTAATGTTGTTTTTTATGTCATGTCATTAAAGTAAACTACATTGACACTGAGCTGAAATAAAAAAGAGTGACCAAAAACACTAAGGGCCAGATTTACTAAACAGAAAAAAAAATTTGTGTGAAAGCGCAATCCCATGGGAGCGGAAAGTTCTGCTGGTGATCTACTGAAAAATTGCAAATTAAAAAAACACAGACGCAGCCAGCTAATTTCAGTGAGCAACGCAATCTACCAAGAGCAGCGCCTCTTAAGTATAGATTGTGCAAACAAGCAGAGCTGATGATATCAGGTGTGTGTGCAAAATGGGTTAAGACATGCATTTTTGGGCGTTAAATAAATAGGTGCAATCCAGTAGAACGTGACTACTGCGAGCTTTAGAAAATTACCTTGCTTATTTAAATACTCTCCTCACATAAACTTGCATCTGAAAACTCTATAAATGCCATGCATAAGACGAGCCGCAAAAAATACACACACTCCTTTTCATTGTTAAATGTTTCACATCCATTCTGTTAGTAAACCTGACCGTAGTAGTTTTTTAACGCCAAAAGAGGGTTTGCACTGGCACAAGCTTTTAGTAAATATGGCCCTAAAAGAGACATCTAAAAGAGTTAAAGCCAGATTCACCCAAGCAGACTGACACAATTTAGTGTATGTTTTGTTAAAAGAAATGTTATGCATATATTGCACTTTATAAATTATAGTTTTGGCATAAACTGCAGATGGGACAAACACCCCATAGAATCCCATGAATATCTGGACCATTGAAAATAAAAATGCCAATGCACATTTGGGGGGGGGGAAAGCACGCCCTAAATAGAAAGTAGAAAATATCTCTTCATCGTATTTTATTTTGTATGACTTGGTGTTTCTATCATTGCTGGCACTTTGAGTTTCATTTTTTTCCCTTTTACTGCTTTGGCAATATTGCATGTAAAATAAGCATGCCAATAAAAATCCAATTGAATAAGAGAGAGCGTCTTGGGTTACGCATGTAACCATGGTTACATAACCAGAGTAAAATGAGATGATGCGCCCCCTAGGGGGCACATTGGGGAATGCCACCAGCATGACCGGTGTCTGAAGCACATGTGAAACAACGCCAATTCTATTGGTCCACATGGTCCATGACATCATAGGCGGGGTGCCCAGAAGCATAAAAGGGCACCTGCTGAACACGTCACCAACAAGGAGACGTAAACAGGCAGGCCGAAGGCATGGTGAGGGGGTGTAGCATCTCGTTTCCTCTCGGGGAACCATGCACATTGGGGAACGAAATCCAACCATGCCATGCCGAGGTGCGTGCCTGTCCACCTGGTGGGAGAGCACCAAGAATGCAACAGACATACGCCAAACCTTTCCTCAGAAAGGGTCTAGGCCACTGAAACCCCGGGCTGCTCAAATAACCAGGCAGAAATGAGGAGACCCGATTAGATCAAGGGGAACACCCCACCCAAGTTAAGAGCACAGCTATCATCAGATAGCTATGATATGTGAGCAGTACTAGCCTGGATACACAAGACCACTGAAGTGGCTAAACTAGAAAGCCTCTAGAGGAGCTCAAGAGATCACCACTTAAATTCGCAGGTAATGAGAGTAGCTGCTGAGCTAGAACACAGCTATCCTCAGATAGCTATGTCCTAAAGTTCTTATTAAGGCTGGTAGACCAGAATAACAATCTACATAGCCATCCTGCAGAGCTGCCCAGACCACAGAGGGTGGGCTATCTACTTCCAACCCTAGCAGTGGAGATAGCACTGTCTAGGCAAGGGCTCAAGGAGACCGCTACTTAAAGACCCTAAAAAGGGAAGCAGTCACTGAGCTAGCACATAGATATCCTCAGATAGCTATGTACCTAGGAAGGGTTACCAGAAGGTGGACCGACTGAAACTACCCAGACCACAAAGAGTGAGCTGTCTACTTACAACCCAAAGAGGGGAGACGGCACTGTCTAGGTAAAGGACTCAAAGGGGGGAGGGGGGGGGGGGGGGGGGGGAAAAAACCCCGCTATTTGACCCTAAGCAGGAGCAATCACTGAGCTAGCACAGCTATCCTCAGATAGCTAGGCTATAGGAAAGGGGACCACTCCAGGAGAGGGTTCACCGCAACTGCAGTAGAACACAGCTAGCCTCAGATAGCTGTATTCAAGTAAGCCCGCCCTGCCATAACAATGGCTGGAATATAACCACCCTCAGATGGCTATAGAAAGGAGGTCCCAATCGTGTCAGTCCAACAGTAGGATAGTGTTTTTTTTTTTTTTTTTTTGTTCAAAGCACCATGTTACTGACCAGGAGATCCAAAGGGGAGATCAAACCTCAGTAAATTGAATTCGCTAAAAGAGCCCAAAACATACACATCAGTAGTCCGAGATCTAAGCCTGATGTAAGCTGTGGCCATAGCACTAGAGGGCTGGATACAGCTATCCTCGAATAGCAGCTCACTCAGATAAGGCTGAAGATAGCCCAGACCACGGAAGTGGGCCATCTACTTAAACATGAAGGGGAGACAGCACCGTCCTGCAAGGGGCTCACGGAGGACATATTTAAAAACTCTAAAAGGGGATCAGTCTCTGAGGGGAACACAGCTAATACTCGATAGCAGATTCCTAGACAAAGCCTTCAACACTTAAGCGAGAGAACTGGTGCCAAGGGGACACCCAACAGTTAAGAAGCCAAGTAAGAGCAAAGTAAGCTTGAACTGGGGCATAACCATCCACAGACAGCTACACTCTGAGTAGGGACTGTTCACTTAAGCCCTGAAGAGGGGGAGCAGTGTACTCAGCCCAAACCCACTAAGCGGGATTCAGAGGGACCGCCCACATAAAACTACCCAGAAGCCTGGGAAGGCAGCCCACTCCTAAACCCATCCGACTTAACTCAGGAAGAGAAATTCCCCATAACCACTCTAGGTGCTGAAAACACTCTGGGAAAGAAACGCTTTGTCCTGCATCCCTCGGGAATAGGAACAAATGCGAGCGGAGCCTAGACATCGTGACTCATCACGTAAAGCACATTACTCAGAATGTGCTTGCTCTTCGCCGAGACAAACGCGAAAGCAGAATATGCCCTCGAGTGTCATAATCCAAACACAGAGGCACACATTCCCTAAGGTGCTTAGGGATTGGTACTTTTAAGGGTACCGACCGAATTGTGTACTTTTACTTGGGTACTTTTAAGGGTACCGACCGAATTGTGTCATTACTACCAAGTACCGATTCACGTTAAATCAATCGGTGCCAAATTTCGGTACCTGAGAACACATCTGGGCGCATAAGCTACAGAAAGAGAAAAAGAGACCCTGTGACGTGATGTCACCCCTGCAACTCGTTCAAACAACACAAAGGGCAAGCCGAAATGTTCTGAAGTGTGGTTACATTTCTAGGGCCATATGGTTTTTGCGAAAATGAGTCCATTCATAAAAACGTAATTTACTCTATAGCACGGAATTCGTCAATTTTTGGACGAATAAATCAAAAGTAGCCACTGTCACTTAATTCGAATCGCGATATGAACTAGTGTCTATGAATATTAAAATGCAAAAAGACGGTTTAAATATGAATCCTGCATGTTCCGCTTACCTCTGTATGTATGAATGGCGGAAACACATTTTTTTTAATACACAAATAGATTTTCGGACTCTGTGTCTCCTATATGATGGTATGAACACAAAAAACTTTATCCCGAGCTGCAGTGAGAGCACTTATTGAGAATTTTACCGTTTCATTGAGAAAAACTAGAATCATCATACTGATACACACAGAAACTTCATGCAACGTCCAAAAATCCCTTAGGTAATGCCTATCCATGTTTGGGAATCACTGAGCAACTCCATGCTGGCTAATAGTTCCACTAGAGGGAAGTGTGTTTGTGTATGTGTGTTTGAGATATGGGCTGGTTCTACAGTCAACAGATGAAAAGCATCACACACACACACACACCCAGAAACACACTATCACCCTGAGCACATTTGCTGTGTGGCACCATGCACGTTACAATTACGTGCAGGAGGACAAAAGCCGGAGACAGGGGCGGCAGAAGGCCGACTGGCAGCGAGTTTCACCTGCAGCTAAACTCGGAGGAGGGGCCGGAGAGGGTGAACAGCGCATAATCAAGCCCAGCACTAATTTAGAGACTCCAGCTGCTCCTGCCAGAGGGGTCCAGGAACACCTACCACTAACCCCAGACGATCTTTCTTGCTCGCTTTTCCTGTTAATCATCCAAACGACCTCCTCCTTTTCTCGCTTCACGGATGCCAAAACAAAGAGGCAGCAGTGTCAAACACCTTTAAATGCCAATATGTTTGGGGTGGAACTGCAGGGGCGGGGCTTGTATATATGTTGTGCTTTCTGCTCACATACCTTTTACGAACATCAACAGCGAATGCCCAATTTTCTGAAATTTTATTTTTTTCATTCATTTTCTCCACAGTGAATTATTTAATGAAGAGTTGTCAAAGAATAGCAAAGGCTACATAATTCTTTGTCTTTCATTCACTTTATTCAAATCTCAGCAAATTCTGACTTGTGAACTCATACAGATGTAAAGACAGAGCATGTAAATGTCACAGATTGGGAAAAAAGTTACAACATCCCATATTAACAAATGTTAGGTTCATTGTAGAAATATTTTGTCATGTAACCTAAAAGTGCTTCATGTGGTAACTCTAAATTGGTCAAAAATAATATAATAATAAAATAAATAAATAACTTGTGTTCATATTAAGTAACGATACGTTCCATCAAAGGAATTAAGAGTAAGGCAATATTAGTGTTCAAGCCTACAATTAACTAACAAGAAACTCGATTTAGAATTAGTAAGTAATAGTAATAAAAAAACAAAAAAAATAAAATTTTTTTTAAATTACTAATTATTTGGATCAGTATTCTAAAGTGAATAACATGATTAATTCTCTAGTAATGACTGAAATCATTGTAAAGTTTTGAGGTTTTGTAACGTACTGGTGTAATGACTCAAGTGTTACTACACCATCTAAAGGAAAACTTACTATAATCTAGGAACTTATTATGTGGATCAGTATTCTAAAGTGAAGATCAAGATAACTCCCTAGTAATGACGGAAGTCTTTGTAAACTTTTGAGGTTTTTGTAAGGTTCTGAATAGTAAATATTTTCAATGGATTTGGTAACACTTCAAGTCATTACTAGTGGGTTACCATGACCACTTTAGACACTGATCCAAATAATGGAATTTCTTTTTGAAAAGATGTGGTAAACAATTGGTCATTACAAACCTTATATACTTCACTACAATGACTTCAGGCAATAGTAGGGAGTTATTCCGCTTTACAGTTTAGAAACTTGTCCAAAATAATCGTATCCCTTCTGAAATATTGGTTACTTGAGCCATTGATAGTTGATTACAGATCTACATTAATAGATTTTTCTTTAGTATACATTATGTATTATTCACATTAATTATGAACCTGTATATAGTCGTTCCTAGCAGTTCTCCAAGAGGTATGAAAAACAGTTGCTACTGATTAGCTAATAGTGAACTTCCACTTTCAACTGAGCGCTATTACTTACTAAATCATTAATCAGAGTTTCTGGTTAGGTAATCGTTACTAAGAATGTTAAACGTGCTTTCATTTGTTCCTTTGTAGTTATCCACTGATGATGGAACAGTATTCTAAAGTGTTACTGGTCAAATAGAGCTATTAACTGTGCTTTTTATGTGAGATTGAATTGATGCATTATATCGCCTTAACTTAATCAACACTAAATTCTACACAAGATACATTTTCAGGATATAATCAGCCCTGAACATTGTCTGTTTCTAAATAATAGTGCAGACAATTGCTTTTATCGGCAGATTCTGATTATTGGTGATACATTTGTTATTTAGTATATTTGGAAGATATATCTTTGTAAGATTGATCTTTTTGATGAGGTTGTCTGACCAAACATTTATATTTAGTGTTCATTAAAAGCGTAGGTCGGCAGTGCACCATTAAGTCTGTTCTCTGATGGACATTAGAGGGGACATGCTGTTGGGACATTAAAGGCCAGTGCCTGTAGATTTTAAACAACAATATGTCTATCCACAAACACTTCATAACATAATTAGCAATTTACAGTACACATCTACATAAACCAATCACTCATTTACACTACAAGCACACACTGTAAACATCACCTGAGTGAGGACCTTTTTCTATATTATGAATTATTTTTATTCAGAGGAAAAGTTTCAGTATGTATTTAAATTACACTGCTTCTGAGTTGTAATAGTGGTTGTATATATAGTGTAATTTATAGTGTATATATAGTATGTAATTTGTAATATCACCATGACTGAAATAGTGTGCAGATAGTCATACATATGCACACACACAGCTCTTCAGGTGGTAAAGCTGAAGCCACAGATTTCACAGATTTCCCCCAATAAACCCTTAATGTGTCACTCAATGCTCACTAAACACATGAGGCTGCAATTGCTTTCCCTTCAATCTCAACAGCTTCCTGAACATGGCTAGGCACTTAACAACACACACTTGGGTTAACACACATTTTTAACAACGTGTTGGTTATTGTGTCACTCGCAGAGGCTTAATAAATAATAATAATAAATGTGAAAGCACTTTGTTTGGAAATAATATGTATGTAATTGCATGTGTGTGGTGTGTGTGTGTGTGTGGATGTTGATCAATTTCTTATTTATGATGAAAAATGATTCCTAGAATGCCCTGCATGACCCTTCCTTGACATTCGCGCCCTCCCAACCATATTCCCCTGTAAATAGTTTTGTATTGGTAGTTATGTATCAAGATGTTATTTAGTTATAATAGTTACTGTGTTATTGTGCTGTCATAGGTCATAGATAGATAGCATAGCATTTTAAGGACAAGTTTACTGGCCATAATAAGTTTTTGACAGTTTTTGAAACATAAGAATTCATCTTTCTGTGATATACTGTGGTTTTTTGTTTTTTTTTTTTTTTTTGCCTTT